>JAJHZJ010000960.1:0-149822 GCA_023548195.1 Bettongia penicillata ogilbyi | reverse complement strand
GGCGCCATCAAAAGTGTTCAAAAGAGTTGTTTTGGAGAAATGAAATAGAATTAGAAAAGCCATATGAAATGCAGGTCAGCAAGTTAAAATCGAAGGGTAAAAGACCTGGTGGAACTCATTGCACTAGGATAGTGGGAGCCACTTGCGGGAAATGAGGCACACAGAGGGTGCACACAGAGGGTATGAGGCATATATAGGATGTTGTCCCTGTGAGGCATGGAGCACTTATTGGTCTGGGGAACTTGTGAGTCATGGGGCAATTGGAGGATAAGGGGAACAAGAAGGATGTGGCACATGTGTGGCACCTGTGTGGTATGGGCTACTTAGAGATTGTGGGGCACATATATAACCTAGGATACTTGGAGGTTGGTGCAATATGTAGGGTGTGAGAGATATACATGTATGTAGGCTTCTGTGCATACACACGTACACAAACAAATGCAGCACATACACATGTTATGTGCAAATGCTCATATACCTGCACATATACTTATATATATATACATATATATGCATATATACACACATAAATATAAACGTACACATGCATGCACATCTGTATATACATACATATACATGTATATGCAAATATGTCTACACATGCACACATAAACTTATACATGTATGCACACACAAACACATATACAAACACACATATATAGACATACACACATAAACACATACACAAATACATATATAACACGTAGTATGGAGCAGTTTTATGACAGGAGACACAAACAGGGTGCAAGGCACTTGTGACATGGGACACCTGGAGCTTGCAGGGTGCATATATGGTGTGGGACACTTATTTTCATGGGTTACCTGGAGAATGCGGGACCCACTTAGCATATGAAATACATGTGTGGTTTAGGGAACATACAGGGTGTGGGGCTTTTGTGTGGTGTGTGGGGCACATAGAGAATGAGGGGGACTTCTGTGGAATGTAGTACCTGAAGGTCAAAGGGAATATAGTGGCTGGGGGAGGGGGCCCTTACCAGGAAAATAATTATAAAGAACACATAGGTCACATAAAGAGTGCAGGGCAGCATTGCGGTGAAATTCATTTGGACCAGTTATGGCCCAAATTTTTGGGACATTTGTGTGGCATGAGGAACCTGGAAAATATAGGGCACACATCAGGTTTCACATTATTCTGTTACATGAGGCATCTGTAGGGTAAAGGGTTCACATAGAATGTATGACTCTTGTATGATGTGGGGCATTTTACAGTTGTGGGTAACCCATACAGTACAGCATTACTGTGTGGTATGCGCCACAGGAAGAATATAGGGCACACCTAGAGTGCAGGACAACTGTGTGGCATGGGGTATAGGGAATGAATAGAATGTAGGACACCTCTGTGGCATGAGGCTTCTGAAGGATGTGGGGCACACTTAAGGTGTAGGGTTATTGTGTGGCATGGGACACCTTGAGGGTATTGGGCACGAATAGAACACAGCGTTTTGGTGTGTCATGGGGCACATGAATCATAGAAGGCACACATAGGGTATAGGACACCTGTGTGGCATGGGTCACATGGAGGGTATTTTACACACATAAAATGTAGGGTTTTTGTGTGCCATGGAGCACCTCAAGGATGGGAGCCCACAAAGACTACAGCATTACTGTGTGGCGTGGGGCACCTGGAGGGTACAGGGTATACGTATAGCATAAGATACGTGTGAGTCATAGGGCACCTAGGGGATGTGGGGCACCCTTAATGTGTACGGTTATTGCGGGAATGGAGCACCTGGAATTTAGAGGGCACACATAATGTATAGGGTTATTGTATGGCGGGGAGTCCCTGGAGGGTATAGGGCATACATAGGGTGTAGGATTCTTGTGGAGGATGGGGTACCTTGTCTGGCATGGGACCCATAGAGGATGTGCGTTACACATAAGGTGTAGCATTTTTTTGTGGCATGGGAGACCTGGAGATTTTAGGTCACATATAGAGTGTAGGATTCTTGTGGAGCATGGGATATCTCAAGGATGTGGGCCCCACACAAGGTGTAGCATTATTATGTGGCATGGGGCATCTGGAAGGTGTAGGACACACATAGATTGTAGTGTTATTGTGAGGCATGGGGCATCTCAAGGATAAAGGGCACACAAAGGGTAGGCTTATGATGTCCATGGGGCACCATGAGAATATAGGGCACACGAAGACTGTAGCACTATTATATGGCATGAGGTACCTGGAGGGTATAGGACACATATAAGATGTAGGACATCTGTGTTGCATGGGCCACCTGAACGGTATAGGCCACCTTTAGTATATAGGGTTATTATGTGCCATTGGGCACCTGGAGGGTATAGGACACACGTAGGATGTAACATTCTTGTGTGATATGGGGCACCTGGAGGATATGGGGCCTACAACGGACAGCCTTTTAGTGGGGCATTGTGTGACTTGAGGAGGCAGGTCATCCATAGTATGTAGGACAGCTGTGTGAAATGAGAAACCTAGAGGGTACAGGGCACACACAGGGCCTTGGACATCAGTGAGGCATGGGACAACTACAGGATGTGGGACATATATAGGGTTTAGGGTTGTTGTATGGCATAAGGCAGCCCGAAGATGCAGGATACACATCAGGTGTAGCTGTTTTGTGTTTCATAGGGCACTTGGAGGGTAGATGGCAGATATAAAGTGTAGGGTTATTGTGTGGCAATTGGCACCTGGAGTCTATAGAGCACACATAGAGGGTAGAGTTAGTATGTAGCATGGGGCCCGTTTGTAGGAGTCGTTTCATTTTAAAATTTGTGTTTCATGCAAGTGGAACTTGTGCAGCATTCGTATCACCTCAGCTACCTGGAACCTGTAAGCCACATAAATAGTGTGGATCACTCATGGGATTAGGCAAGCTAACTTATATGAGGCCTGTGTAGTCAATGTAGTACTTGGAGGACATGGTGCCTTTTGAGGATCTAGAGCACTTGGAAGGCTTACAACTTGCATGAGGGATCATACATGAGTGAAGGGGTAAGTATGCCACAACGTTCTTCTTTGGGGAAATGTCCTTGCAGAGCTGCAAGGGTAGGCCAAACTGGAGCAGACAGTCCTCCAGCACAACAGTCTACTTGGGCTGGAAATGAGTACTTTGTGGCTTCCCCCATTCAGTTATAGCTTTCTCTTGGTGTTTTCCCGTCACGTGCTGGCCCTTACCCTCCTTTCTCCTATTTACAGGTGATGCTCCTACCTAATTTTGGCGAATTCAAAACAGAACCTTCCTGTAATTATCCCTCAGAGAGCCAATTCACATCCTTTGGCAATCCATCCTCAATGTCATTTAGTTTTCCTTGCCTCTTGCTGTGGATCCAACAAACTTTTTCAATGGGCAAAGTGAAGCCCCTGCAAAGCTGTGAGGACCAGAAACAAAGAGTGCCCAGATCTCAGGGTTCCCGACTGTAAATGTGGTTGTCCTATCCTTGAACACAGCAAGTTAGCTGAGAGGACTTCTGCCATAATGGGTTGTGCCTGATGGTTTTTACCCCAATAAACACTTACCCTATCAACAATGTGTTTGGCTGTCCTATTTGGGTCTGAAGGCACTCAATGGTGTTCACTCAACGCTGTCACTCAGGATTATGGATTTTGAGCCAGAAGTGACCTTAAGACTTGGTGACCACTAAGGTCCCTTCCACCTCCAAATCTGTGAGCCTGTATGTGACCATAGGTAATTTGCTTTGTGTCTGGGTCTCATTTTTACCCGTCTGAAAAATGTTGTTTCTCCATTTTGGAAAGGGACCAGTGATGTCGTGGGGTGATCTACTTACTTGTGGATGAATTGGATTTAAGGGAGGCACTTAGCAGCCTCTTCTAAAGTCGTCTCTGGCATCCAGGGCAGTACAAAAGATAAAGGCAATAGCCCAGGGTGGAGTGGATGACCTTGGCATCTTCCATGTCAGATCAAAGTTTTAAGCACTCCACAGTGTGTGCTTCAGCTGCCTTCAGGGTCACGGGAATGCACTGTTCCCATATATCCATTCTGCTAGAGAAGCCTTCACTTGCTTAGGGTAGACATGGCCCCTGACTCACTGACCAGTTTAAGGCTTGTCAGTTGTGGTTTTACCAGGATGTGGCTTCTGTATATGCTGCAGCTCCTTGGAGTCCCTGGGGAGAGTCGATTGGGTGGCATGTAGAAGGTAGACCCCCCCACCAGAAGAATTAGTCCTCCCTGAAACCGCATATACTGTGTTCTCCACCAAGAAAATCACAAATGGGGTTACAAAAAGTCAGAAACAACTGGAAATGACTCAACAAAATTCTATGTAACATAACATTTTACTGAATGACCTTTAAGGTCCCTTTAAGCTCTAAATCAATGAGTCTACAATAATTTAACTGGAAAGGGATTTCAAAAGGGTAGTAGTGAGGACCTTCTTTCAAGATGCCAGGAAGTGTAAAGTTAATTTCTTAGAATCATTGTGCTGGGGAATATCTGATTGTCTCAGTTGGCCCCAGACCCATACTTTTGGTGCACATTCCATACAAAAGAATAGCCAGTGTGTTAGGTTAACATCACTGTTACTTTGTCTTCATAAAGAACATAGCACCCCAATGAACATGAAGCAATCTTCGAATAATACAGGGCCCCTGTTCTCATGTACCAAGGGGCTCAGAGGATGCCCCTTCTTTATCCACCTCACCATACTCACCTCACTCTGTACCTGGTTCTGCCCAGGCTCCTCCCACTAATCAGGTCACCTGTTAAACTAAACTTTTCCTTCTAGTGAATAATTCCTCTAGGCAACACAGATTGATCTTAGCTGTCCCAAAAACCCCAGCCTTTCCTCTTGAAGGAAGGAGAAGGGGTAGGGGAGGAGAAGGGGAGAGGTAGGGATGGGGTACCTGCAGGCTTGAGGCCCTATGTGAAGCTCCAGGTCCTCTGACTGAATCCAAGCTTCACAAAATAAATGCCTTTCATGAAAGGATTTGTTCTGTAGAACTTGGATCCTGAGGGCCACACTTAAGGACCTAGAAGGCCACAGGTTTCCTACCCCTGCTCTAGGGGCTAACCCAGGGAGCAGGCCTGGGTGGTGGGCATTTGCTTCTCCATAAAGCAATTCTATTCTCAAGCCCTGCCCCTTGATCCTTCTGTTCCTGTACCAAAGGGCAAACTCTGAGAATGGAGGGAGGGTTAGAGGAGGCCTTTGCCTGGCCTAACTGCCTGCTCCCTCCAATTGTTTTCAAAACACGCTCCATTCTGAGCTTCCTATTGTTTATTCAGTCAGAGAACTGAAATAATTCCATAAAGTAACCAGGACCTCTCCCCTTTCTGGTGGGATCCAATGACCTCTCCTCAAAGCTCATCTGCTTTAACTGCTCTGCTTCAAATAACAGACCTGGCTATATCCTTCTTTTCCCTTTCTAATTAATTTACTTATTTTTAGTTTTCAACCTTCGTTTCCACAAGACTTTGAGTTCCACATTGTCTCCTCATCTCTGCACTCCCCCAAACCTTCCAGTCCCCTCCCAAGACTCCCAAGTCTCCAAGGCCTCTCCCAGTTCCCTCTCCCTCAGCTCAGGACACCCTCTCTGACTTGGATTATAAAATCAAGGTCAGTAGGTAGGAATGAGCTTCCTTCTGTTTATTCCTTCATTACACATTCCCTTAAATCCACCTACACCAGGTGCTCCTCCTCTCCTATAGTTCAGGGGTGGGGAACCTGTGGCCTCCAGGCCATGTGGATTTCTAACACCTTGGGGACAGACTTGTGACTGAGGCCAAGTTTTACAGTATTTCATTTATTGTTTATTATTATTTCATAAATACAATTGTAAGTTAATTATCACATTGATATACATATGACATATAATTATATATTAATTATATTAGATGTTATACATTTCATTAAATCAGATAATATTTTAACATTACATAATAAATTAAATTTATCATATTAAATGAGATGTTTATAGAAAAATATTTATTGAACACATATTGTATAATTTTAATATTATATTTGTATTTATTTAACATAAAATAATATATTCATAACATTTTTATATTTATTAATGTTTAGACATAATGTATATATATTTATACGATTAATATATTATTTTGTTTAATTATAAAATCCAAATAAATACTTAGATTATTAAACATGTGTAATTAAATTCACTTTGAAAATTTAATTATTGATATAATATGAATAATATAATTAAAATAGTTTCTCTTAATTATTAAATGTTAAGTGCTAAATATTTAAAATATAATATTGATGTTTTAATATTTATTTTAATATAAATTGTTTTATTAAGGCGATTTTTTCCTTGAAGTTGAGATTTTGTCAAAGGGCAGTGCTTGAGGACATAGTGGGCCTTGTGGCCTTCTAGGCTCTTGGGTGCAGCCTTTTGACTTCAAGTTTGAACCAATTTTCTTTATAATGAATTACTATTTCATTAGTTATATAAAATTATTTATCACATTAATGGAAATATTTTAATTGCTTTATTTATATTAGGATTCTGTAATTATATAAAATTTCACTTATATAAATATAGATACATATGTAAATAATACATGAATATATAAATGCATTAGTAGCGGATGGCCCGCGTCCCTACACGGCTCGGTGATGTGGTTGAAAGAAAGAGTCATGGGAGGCCGGAAAAGAGAGACCAGTTCCGTTCATTGATCTGAGGGTTAGGGTTTATATAGACAGATCTGCAAGTCTACATGACATTCTCCTGTCCCAGTGATTTGGCCGGACTTACTGTCTTTAAAGGCTGTTAGCCTAGAGGACATCTATTTTACATATCCCTTATTTTCTGTAGTTCCCACGTTTGTCTCACGAGACAGCAACATCTGGGGCCATGGAGAGCCATTCTGGATGATAATGAGCACAGTTTCCAAGAACAGTTTCCCAGAAGGTCTTTCCTGATCTTGTCAATAGCACTCCACCCTGGCCCTCAATATACGTTTACCAATGTATACATATATATGAATTTAATAGTCATAAATAATTTGACATAAATGTATTTGCATACAAATCATATATTTATACATGAAACATATGTTTATACAGGTTCACATGTATATATTTTATATACTATATGTATGATTATGTAATTAGTGTATAATTGCAAGTACAAAATCAATTTCAATAAATAATTTTAAATACTAATCTAGTGTAAATAAATAATTAAGATCATGTTATTATGGAGTTAAGATAAATATATTGATTCTTATTAATGATTATTTTATTTGTTTAATTTTAAACATGAAACATTTAGAATTTAAATATCAATATTTAAATATTAATTTTTTTTTATAAACTGTGTTATTAAGGAGATTTGTTGTATGAAGTTTAGATCCATGAAAGGGCTGCACTCGAGGATGTAGAGGGTTATGTGCCCTTCCAGGTCCTTCCATTGGGCCTTTTGACTGAGTCAGAGTTTTACCCAAACATTTTACTTTTTCTTTTGATTTTCTTAATTGAATGTTCAAATTCATTATCAAAAAATATAAATATTTAATGAATTAATATAAATTTTTATCATTTACTTATACATTTATATATCATATTATATATAAATACATTTTATATAACATCTATACTTATATTTCTGTTTATATATAATTTTATACAAGTATGGAATTAATATATATGTTTGATTGTTAAATCAATTTAAACAAATAATTTTAATTAATAACAAAAACAGTATACATAAATTAATTTTAATACTACATAAATATTAAAAATAATTTTATACAGACAGGAAACTGAGTCACAGGAAGGGAAACTGACTTGCTCAAGATTACCCATGTCAGCATCAGAAGCAGGATTTGAAGCCTGGTCTTCTGATTACCAGCCTGCGTCTTTTCCTTTCCACTTGTCTGCCTTCAAGTGAAAAGCACCAAACCCATTTTACCTTGAAAGATCCCTTCTAAACATCGTAATGGAGGAGAGGATTATCTGTATTTTTTTTTTTTACTTAAACCTATGATTTCATGTATAGAGCTATAATATATAAGCTGCATTGAATTTTACAAAACAATCACTTTGGTGTTAGAAGATCAAATCTCCAAAATAGGACACCACAGTAGAATATTCTCCTCAGGGAGCCAGGTGATTTCTTTCCCAATACACTTGATACTCTAGCTTCCACCATATGTATAGTAAGATGGCTGTTTGCCCTGATTTGCTGCCATTTCCTCACCTGGTCCCCTAGTATAGGCTTTTTAAAAACAAAACAAAACAAAACACAACCAACCGATATTTTGGAATATTACCTGTATTTCCCTGTCCCTCTCCCTACCATACACAGCCCTCTCTTCTAATAAACTCTTAAAAAGAATTCAGTAGAATTGTGTCACATACCCATGATCCTCCTCTGCAGAGAAGTGAGGAGAGGCACCTTCTGGATATTATCACTTCTCTGAATTCTGGTTGAACTCTCTTACTGCTCATTCCACTTACCTTGTCCTGGTCATGGTGTGAGTGTGAGCATGTGTGTGTCTGTGTGTGTATGTGTGTGTGTCTGTGTGTCTGTGTCTGTCTGTGTTTGTCTGTGTGTCTGTGTGTGTCTGTGTTTGTCTGTGTGCGTGTGTGTGTGTCTGTGAGTGTGTCTGTGTGTGTGTGTGTGTATGTATCTGTGTGCCTGTGTAGGTGTGCGTGAAGGTCATTTCTCCAAGGCCCCATAACGATAACAGGGTGTCAGTTAATTCTTGGTCTGTTTTTTCTGGCTCTTTAGTCCACTCTAATTTTCTCCACCTTCCCCCAACCCCAATTTAGATAAAGAAGGTGAAACCCCAAAAAAAGATCCAGTATCACCTTTTCACCTTTCTGAACCACAGAAAGAAAATCTATTAAGGGATGAAGGCTTTCATGAAAAAGCAAAGAAGGATTCCCTGGAAAGGGAACAGGTATAATTAGAAAAGAAGTGAGACAGGCCCCGAAGGAAGATTTCTGGGCTCCAGGCTTCATGTCAAATCAGAGATCTCTCTCCCCATGGAAGCTATTGGGAACCTTCCCTTCCCCTCCCAAGCCTCCCAGGCCTCCCCCAGTTCCCTCTCCCTCAGCTGAGGACACCCTCTCTGACTTGGCTGAGAAAATCGAGGCCAGTAGAAATCAGTTTGCTTCTCTTTTTTCCTTCATTTCACATTCCCTGAAATCACTTATTTATTTCTTCGTTGAAGTCCTATTGTTGAACAGGAATGCCAACATTTGTCATTTTGGTTCAACGCTGGCTAACAACTCAGCAGGAATGCACCAGGAAAACTACAGCTGGAGCAGCAAAGGAATCTGCTTAAACCTTCTGCTAGAGGTAAATGCCAGCATTGGCACTCGCTGCAGACTGGCTCCTTCTGCAGTTCTTTTCTAGAAATCTTCCCTTTAATATGAGAATCTGTTTACCAGAACCCAAGATGACCCAAGAAGACCCAAGAAAATGCAAATGAAGTCCTTCAAATTCCACAAAGGCTCCAAGGCCTGATGAACCCTGTGCCATCCACTATCCACTGGTCTTAATCATAGTCAATTATTTCCTAATTCAAAGCCATGTTATCCCCTGAGAAAAACCCATTCAGTCTCTGAGTACACCAAGGCACAAAGGGCTGCAGCCTCAAGACCCTTTTCTCACCTTATTTGATTTAATGCTTCCTGCCGGTTGGACAATCAACCTTGGCCCCACCATGGCATGGGCCGTGGAGGAAGGAAAAAAGTCAGCCAAAATGTCATCTCTCCCAGACTTCGTGGGCAGCTTTGATTCCAAGGTGGAGTTTACGGTTGACAAGAAGCATTATTTTTAATGAGCTGGAATGAAGGGTCTTGAGGCTACCGAACAGAGAGCATATTCCACTTAAGGCCTAAGAGTTCTTTGATTCATTAGATTTGGGGACAGGAAGAGAAAGGAAGGACCATCAAAATATACTGATGAATTTCTGTGGAAAGGTAGAAATAGCTCTGAACATAACCAGAGCCAGTACTTTCTCACTCAGGGAGAATCCTCAATCTATAAATGATGGGGGTTTGCAAGGAAAAGATCTGGCCATAGGTAAAAGGGTGACTTTGATTCCAAGGAATGGCAACTAAAAGGGAACACCCTTCACTACCAGTGCCCACCGTTTTTACTCATGACTCAAGAAGTCTCTCAGTTATGTTGGACAAAACTAACCTCTCAATTCCTTACACTTATATAGCATTAGCATCATCCTGTCCCACATGAGTTGCCCTCTTGGCCTTTCCCCAGCTTCTGTCTCAGTGTTGTCCAAGTGTTGGGAGATGCCTGAGGCCAGGGGCCTGTCTTTTATTTTCTCTTCTACTCATCAGAGCCTGGGTCCACCTCCCTGTTGGGAATGTATTCTCTACTGGTCAAGGTTAGCCAAAAAGACAAAAAACGAAAAAACCCAACAACAAATCTCTCCTCGTCCTTCCCCCACTCCACCCAATGAAAATGTGATTTCTGAGGTCTCTTTACTGAGAGACCCCAGAGGAAAATTCAGGGTAATTCTTGGGCACTTTGGGGTACTGTTGAACTTAGAGCCTGATGAGGCTATGCCTGAGATGTTGTAAATCTCAGGGCTCAGGGCTTCGTCCATCAAACCTTCAGTCAGGATCTCTCTGTAGTCAACTCAGGGATTGGCTCAGCCAAGTCACAGAACCTAAGCTCTAGAGAAATGATCTGGTCCAAATCATTCATTTTACATGCAAGGAAGCTGAGGCCCAGGCAGGGGAGGGGACTTGTCCAAGGTCACACATAGATTCCTAGATCAGAGCAAAAAGGCTACTCAGAGGCCAGCTAGTCCAAGCCCTTCATTTCATACAGGAGGGAAAGTGAGGCCCAGGAAGGGAAAGGGACTTGCCCAAGGTTACCCAGGTCAGCGTCAGAAGCAGAATTGGTAGCCTACTCTCCTGATCACCAGCCTATGTCCTTTCCTTTCCATTTGACTGTCTTCAAGTAAAGACACCAAAGCCATTTTGCCTTGAAACAGCATTTTTAGACATGGGGTAGAGGAAGATTTGTTCTGTATCTTGACTTAGGTTTCACAATGTTTAAACCTTTGATTCCACGTATACAGATATAAAATATAAGGTAAATGAATTTTACAAAGTGACCACTTTGAAGTTAGTAGTTGAAATCTCCATATTAGGACACCACAGTAGAATATACAAAAGTTTTATAATCCACCTGGAAGCCAGATCATTTCTTCCCCAATACACTTAGGACTCCAGCCTCAACCGTATTTATACCAAGAAGCTTATTTGCCCTGACCTGTTTACATTTCCTCAACTGATCACCTGATAGAGGCTTTATGAAGACAAAACAAAACACAACAAACCCAGACACTTATCTGTTACCTCTATTTCCCAGTTCCACCCCCTATGATAGAGAGCCATCTCTTCTAAGGAAGTCTTCACAAGAATTCAGTAAAATCCTCCTCTCCAGAGAAGTGAGGAGAGACACCTTCTGGTCACTATTATTTCTCTGAATTTAAGTTCTACTGTCTTGGTGCTTTTTACACTTACCTTGCCCTGATAATGGTGTGTGTGTGTGTGTGTGTGTGTGTGTGTGTGTTGTGGTTTTCCTCTGTTGATCTCCCTAGGCCAAAGACTTTAACCTTTTGCCACATTCTTTTGACTGTTTCTTCCCAAACACTTCCATTTGCCTTAAAATCCCCTTCTGCTTGAGCCCTTTTTATCCCCTGTCCTTCTAGGTGAGCCTTGGCCTCTTTAAGAGCATACTCCTTTCTAGAATTTTGCCTAAGTGGGCTATCCCTCCCCACTGCTGGCCACTTCCATTGATACAGTTCATTGTGTGATGAGGGACCCTCCACCTCAGGACCTTTTATGATTATGCTAACATTGGAGTGGTGTGATTCCTGGAGGCAAAAGACTTTGGGCAACATAGCTCTCAGGCTGCTGGCTAAGTCCACCAAACCCGCAGTCAGGATCTTCCTGTAGTCAACCCACTGGCAAGACATACTTCTGATCACACACTCAAGTTTCTCAGACACCTCCCTATCTGTTGATGATGGCAGCCAAAGTGGTGAGATGAAATTGGGACCCTTGGCTGTGCCTGTGTTCTGGAGGTTACCCTGGGGGGTTCTTTGACTGGGCTACCTTTATAATTCACCTGGCCTGATTGAATGGGGGCCATTTTGAATGGTGTATTCTTTCCAGATTCTTCTACCTAACAGTAAGTGTTTTCCTCACCTTTTGATTAGAGTGGGTAGAAGGAAGGCTACTAATCAGTAGGGATAGCTTGGTCTTAAGGAATTTTGAACTGAACTTTCTTTTGAAAATCTGGCATTGGCCTCCCCTGAGTTAGCAGAGCAAATATGGGAGATTCTTCTCCTTTTACTCATGGTTGGCAATGGGTCGATTTAGGGGAGTTCTGGGAGAAGCTTAAGGGTGTGTGTGTGTGTGTGTGTGTGTGTGAAAGTCATTTCACTAATGCCCCATAACAATAAGAGGGTACTAGTTAATTCTTCACCCAGTTTTTCTTGCTCTTTAAGGCCACTCTAATTTTCTCTCCCCTTCCCCCAATGCCACTTTAGATAAAGAAGTTGAAAGGACAAAGAAAAGATCCAGTATCATCTTTGCATCTTACTGAACCATGGGAAGAAAATCTATTAAGGGATGAAGGCTTTCATGAAACAGCAAAGAAGGATTCCCTAGA
Organism: Bettongia penicillata ogilbyi; assembly: GCA_023548195.1. Taxonomy (NCBI): domain Eukaryota; kingdom Metazoa; phylum Chordata; class Mammalia; order Diprotodontia; family Potoroidae; genus Bettongia; species Bettongia penicillata. Next base: position 137,191 of record JAJHZJ010000960.1, on the reverse strand, counting down.
AAGGGAACAGGTATTATTATAAATGAAGGGAGAAAGGACCTGAGGGAAAATTTCTGGGCTCCAGGCTTCATGTCAAATCAGAGATCTCTCTCTCCATGGAAGCTATTGGGAACCTTCCCTTCCCCTCCCAAGACTCCCAAGCCTCCCAGGCCTCCCCCAGTTCTCTTGCCCTCAGCTGAGGACACCTTCTCTGACATGGCATATAAAATTAAGGTCAGTAAAAATGAGCTTCCTTCTATTTTTTCCATCATCACAATTTCTCTGCCATCACCTCCTCGCCTTCACCATGCTCCATCATATATTAATACATTATAGTTTTCTATATATAAATTATGTATATTTGCATTTTTCTGTTCACATGTGCTTTGTGTTTATACATAATTTGTATATATTTTTATAATTCACACTAGTTTTGTAATTTTAAACCACAATAAATTATTTAGTTATTTGTTAAACCAAAGTAAATTAAAAAAATTTGATCCTTTAATTTTTCAGTTAATATGAATAATATAATGAATTAATATGATTTATTATAACATTCGATTAATTTTAAATATTAGTATTAAAAATTTAAATATTTCTTTCATTATAAATTATTTTCTTAAGGTGAATTGTTCAGTGACATTTTCATTCTCTGGAAGGGCCACCCTTGGGGACAGAATGGGCCATGTGGCCTTCTAGGTCCTTTGGTAGAACTTTCTGACTGAGTAGAAGCTTTACCCAATTTATTTTATGCTTTACTGTCATTTCATTATTTTATTTTAAAAATTAATTATCAAACTCACGCAAATATTTAAATGATATAAACAAATTAAAATTATATAATTTTACTACATATATAAATATATAATTATATCAAATGATGCATTTATATATAACTTTTAAGATTTATATTTTATGTAGTTGACATATTTTAATAATTCATATATAATTTTGACTGATTATATAATGAACATAAATAATTTTAATTACTTATTAAACCTGGGTGCATAAATAAATTTTATATTTTATTGAATTAATATGAATGCATTAATGCATGAATATTATTGATTTTTTCTTTTATTTATGTAATTTTAAACACTAACAATTTCAAATTGAAATATTGATATTAAATATTTATTTTCTTATAAATTGATTCAGGAGGTCTGTTCTGTGAAGATTGGATTCTATCAAAGGCACCACTTGAGCATACAGAGGGCTGTGTGGGATTCCAGGGCCTTGTCTGTGACCTTGTGAGTGAGTTGAAATTTTACCCACTTTTTTACATTATTTAGTATTATTTTGTTAATATAATATTTAAAATTATTTATCCAATTTATATAAATATTTGATGAATTGATGAAACTTTTCATTATATACTTGTATATTTGTATAATTTATGTATCATATATGAGTATATTTCTTTAAAATATGCATTATTGTATATTCATGTTTATGAAAATATATATTACCAGACAATTAATATATAATTTTGAATAATTATTGAATTAATATAAGTAATTAGAAAATAATAGGGTAAATAAATCTATTTTATCATAATAAATAATAGGTAATAAATAAAATAAGTAATTTTATACAGGAGGGAAGCTGAGGTCCGGGAAGTGGAAGGGACTTACCCAAGATTACCCAGGTCAGCATCAGAAGCAGGATTGGAAGCCTGGTCTTCTCATCAACTGCCTGTGTCCTTTCATTTTCACTTGTCTGTCTCCAAGGAAAAGGCATCCAACAGAGGAGATGTTCCAAATTTTTTTTTTTTTTTGACCTGAACCTATGGTTACATGTATACAGATATAAAATATAAGCTACAAGTCTTTTTTACAATGGAAGCAATTTGGTATTCAATGGACAAATCTCCAAATTAGAAACATTTACTTTCCACAGGGAGCCAGGTGATTTTATCCCCAAAATTTATAGAACTAAAAGCTCCACCGTATTTATGTGAAGAGGACTCTCTGCACTCACCTGCTTCCATGTTTTCAATTGGTCACATAGTGTAGGCTTTTTATAAACAATACAAGATACAAAAACCCGAGGTTTTTACCTATTACCTATATCTCCCAATCTTTGCCCCTACCATAGAGAGCCATCTCTTTTAACAAAGTATTAACAAGAATTCAGTAGAATTGTGTCACATACCCATGATCCTCCTTTGCAGAGAAGTGAGGAGAGGCCCCTTGTGGGCACTGTCACTTCTCTGAATTCTAATTCAACTGTCTTACTGTTCTTTCCACTTACCTTGTCCTGGTCATGATGTCTGTGTGTCTGTGTGTGGGGCGGGGTGGGGTGGGTGGGGCGGATTTCTCTGTTGACTTTCCCAGGCCAAGGCCTTTCACTTTTTGCCACATTCTTTTGATTATTTCTTCCCAAACTCTTCCATTGGCCTTAAAATCTTCTTCTCTTTCAGCCCTTTCTATCCCCTTTGTCCTTCTAGGTAAGCCTTGGCTCCTTTAACATCAAACTGCTTCCTAGAATCTTGGTTCTGAGGGTTGTGAGCCCCTACTGCTAGCCACTTCCATTCCTACATTCCATGGTGTCATCAAGGACCTCCCACTTCAGGACCTTTTATGATGAAGCTACTCCTGGAGTGGTGCGATTCCTGGAGGCAAAAGGTTTTGTGCAACCAGGCTCTGCTCAGGCTGCTGCCTAAGTCCATCCACCTGTAAGTAAGTATCTCCCTCTTGTCAACCCAGTTGGCAACAGATTCTTGTGACCATTCACTCAGGTTTCTCAGACACCTCCCTTTCTGTCAATGATGACAGTCAAAGTGATGAGACAAAGTCGGGACCCTTGGCTGTCTCTGTGTTCTGCAGGGTACCCTGCGGGGTTCTTTGGCTAGGCTACCCTAATAATTCACCTGGCCTGAAGGAATGGGGGCCATATAGAGTGTCTCATTCTTTTCAAACACTTTTATCTAAAAGTAAATATTGTTTTGGTCAAAATGGGTAGAAAGAGGGTTACTAATCAGTAGGGATAGCTTGGTTTTCAGAAAACTCGAACTGGACTTTCATTTGAAAATCTGCCATTGGTCTCCCCAAATCTACCAGAGCAAATATGGGTGATTAGTCTCCTTTTACTCATGGTTTGAGATGGGTCAAATTGGAGGGGTTCAGGGAAAGTCTTAAGGAGGTGTGTGTGAAGAGGGTATGTGTGTGTGTGTGAAGGGTAAGTGTCTGTGTCTGTGTGTGGGTGTGTGTGTGTGTGAAGGGTGTGTGTGTGTGAAGATCATTTCAGCAAGGCCCCATAACAAGAAGAGGGTGTCAGATAATTCTTGAACTGATTTTTCTTGCTCTTTAAGCCCACTCTAATTTTCTTCCCCTTCCCCCAACCCCACTTTAGATAAAGGAGGTGAAAGCACAAAGAAAAGATCTAGTATCAACTTTGCATCTTTCTGAACCACAGAAAGACAATCTATTAAGGGATGAAGACTTTCATGAAAAAACAAAAAGGATTCAGTGGAAAAGGAAGAGGTATTATTATAAAAGAAGTGAGACAGGCCTTAAGGGAAGATTTCTGGTCTCCAGGGTTCATGCCAAATCAGAGATCTCTGTCTCCATAGAAACTATTAGTAACCTTCCCTTCCGCTCCCAAGACTCCCAAGCCTCCCAGGCCTCCCCCCTTTACCTCTCCCTTAGCTAAGGACACCCTCTCTGACAAGACATATAAAATTAAGGTTAGTAGAAATGAGCTTCCTTCTATTTTTTCGTTCATTTCACATTCCCTGCCATCACTTCCTCACCTCCACCATGCTTTCCTTCTTTTCCCTAGTCCAGGGATGGAGGACTTATACCCTGGAGGCCATTGAGGCCTTCTAGGTCCTTGAGTGGGGTCCTTTGACTCCAAGTTTTAAAGTACAATTTTTATTATTTATCGTTATTTCATGAATTTAATTTTAAAATTAACTATCAAATTAACATAGATATTTTAAGTAATTAATATAAACATTAATTAAATAAATTTTATAATTATATTACATATTCATATAATTTTTTTACAATTCATATATTTATATATCGTTTATATTCGTGTGCATTTATAAGATTAATACGTAATTTGGAATAATTATTAAATCAACATAAAATAATTTCAATTTATTTTTCAAGCAGTACAAATAAATTGATTTCTTTCATTTAATTATTTAATATTAATCCTTTAAATAATTAGTGTGATTATTTTGTGTTATTCACCTAATTGAAGGGTTTAATTTATCTAATTCAAGTGTTTCAAGAAATGGGTTTGAACATCCAGCAAGGAACCTGGAGGAATATATAATGGCACCATCCAAAGTCTTCAAATGAGCTATTCTGGAGACTCAAGGTAGAATGAGAAAAGCCACATGAAATACAGGTCAGCAAGTTAAATGTAAAGGGTAAAGCAATGACCTGGAAAAATTCATTGCCCTTGGATAGTGTGAGCCATTTGGTGGAATCGGGCACACAGAGGTTGTGAGGCATATATAGGATGTTGCCCATGTGGGGCATATAGCACATATAGGTCTGGGAAACCTGTGTGTCATGGGAAAATTGTAGGGTAAGGGGAAAAGGAAGGATGTGGGACATGTGTGGCACTTGTGTGGTATAGGCTACTTGGAGGGTGTGGGGCACATATATAACCTAGGATACTTGGAGGTTAGAGGAATATATATGTAGGGCATGAGAGATATATGTATGTATGTTCACAAACAAATGCATATACACATATACACATTGAAGTAAACACACATACATATATCCATACAAATACACATGTGCACACATACTTATATAGATACACTTATACATGCACATGTATGTATACTTATACGAATATACCTACACTTACACACATAAATTTGTGCACATGCATGTATATGCATGCCAGAACATATACAAATATACACATATACACACGTACACATTCATGGAAATGTATATCCACATAAAGTATGGAGCCCTTCTATGACAGGAGATATGTACAGGAATGGGGCCCATGTGTGTCATGGGATACCTGGAGGGCGTTCAGTAAATATGAGGCATGTGGCACTTATTCTCATGGGTAACCTGGAGGGTATGGGACCCACTTAGCATATGAAATAAATGTGTTCCTTGGAGAACATACAGGGTGTGGGACTTTTTTGTGAGAGGACTCATTTACAGTGTGTGGGACATATATAGAATGAGGGGGACTTCTGTAGGATGTTGTACCTGGAGATCAGAGGAAACGTAGTAACTCAGAAAGGGTGCCCTTACCAGGACAGGAATTACACAGAACATATAGGGCACGTAGAGAGTGCATGGCAACATTGTGGTGAAAGGCAGCTGGAGCAGTTACAGTATGTAGGATTTGGGATATTTGTGTGGCATGGAGCACCTGGAGAGTATAGGGCACACATCAGGTGTCATATTATTGTGTAGCATGGGGCATCTGTACGGTAAATGTTACACGTAGGATTTGTGATTCTTGTACAGCATGGGGCATTTCAAGGATGTGGATTATTACTTTGTGGCAAGGGGCACTGGGAGGATGTAGGGCACACCTAGAATACAGGATACTTGTGCGGCATGGGGCAAGTGGAGGGTATAGGGCACGCTTAGAGTTTGGGGTTATTGTGTGGCATGGGAGACCTGGAGGGTATAGGGCACACATAGGTTGGAGGATTCTTGTCTATGTTTGGATATCTCAAGGATTTGGGGAACACATGGAGTGTAGAATTCTTGTGTGGCTTTGGCCACCTGGAGGTTTTAGGAAAAACACAGAGTGAAGGATCCTAGTGGAGCATGGAGCACCTGGAGGATACAGGGTACACATGGAGTATAAGATTGTTGTGTGGCATGAGGCATCCTGAGGATGTGAGACACACATAAGATATACCATTACTGTGTGGCAAGAGGCACCTGAACGGGAAAGGGAACACACAGGATTTAGGATACTTGTGTGGCATGTGGCACCTAGGGAAGGAGGAGTTCACATAAGGTGTATGCTTATTATGTGCCATGGGGCAGCTGGAGGGTATAAGGTACACAGACAGTGTAGGAATCTTGTGATGCATGGTATTTCAGGATTTGGGGGATACACAGTGTAGCATTATTGTGTGGCACTGAGCACCTGGAGGGTATAGGGCACACATAGAGTGCAGGATACCTGTGTGGCACAGGGCACCTAGAGGACATGGACCATACATAAGGGGGAGGGTTCTTGTGTGACATGGGGCATACAGAAGATATAAGAAACATCCAGTGTAAGGATTTCCTGTGGTATAGGGCACCTGGAGTTTTGGTCACATATATGGGTGTGTATCCTTAGAGGATGGAGGCTTGTTTGTAGGAGTCATTTGGCTTTAAGTTTTTTGTTTCCTGCAAGTGGAACTTGTGCAGCATTCGTGTCACCTGGGCTACCTGGAGTGTGTAAGGCACATAGAGAGTGTGGACAACTCATGGGATTTGGGGAACTAACTTGTATTGGGCACGTGTAGTGAATTTAGTGCTTGGAGGACATGGAGTCTATTGAGGATCTAGAGCACTTGGAAGTCTGACAGCCTGCATCTTGGATTGTGCAAGAATGAAGGGGGAACTGGGTGCAACGTTCTTATTTCGGGCAATGCCCTTGCAGAGCTGTGAGAGGAGGCCAAGGTGGAGAAGACAGTCGTCCAGCAGAGGAGTCAGCTTGGGCTAGAAATGAGTACTTTGTGGCTTCCCTCATTCAGTTATACCTTTCTTTTGGTGCTTTCCCATCCTCTGCTGACCCTCCACCTCCTTTCTCCTTTTTGCAGTTGATTCTCCTACATGATTTAGATGAACCCAGAAGGGAATCTCCCTGTAATTATCCCTCAGAGAGCCAATCCACAGCCTTTGGCAATCCACATTCATGGTCATCTAATTTTGGCCACCTCTTGAGATGGATCCGAAGAACCTTTTCAAGGGGCAAAGGGACACCCTGTAGTTTTGGGAAGACCAGAAATAGAGAATGCCCAGATCTCGGGGCTCTCAATTCGAGAAGAGGTTGTCCTGGAAGCCACTGAATTTAGTATGACACTTTCCTTGAACACAGCAAGTTAGCTGGAAGGGCTTCTGCCTTAATGGGTAGTGCCTGATGTTCTTTAACTCAATAACCACCAAATGTATTTGGCTGTCTTATTTGGGTCTGAAGGCAGTCAGTGGTATTCCCCCAGCTCTGTCACTCAGGATTATGGATTTTGAGCCAGAAGTGACCTTAAGACTCAGGGACCTCTATGGTCACTTCCGGCTCCAAATCAGTGAGCCTCTATGTGACCATAGGTAAGTTGTTTTCTGTCTGGGCCTCATTTTTCCCCATCTGTAAAGTGGTGTTTCTCCATTTGGGAAAGGGACCAGTGACATCATGGGGTGATCCACTGACTTGTGGATGCATTGGATTTAAGGGAGGCAGTTATCAGCCTCTTCTAAAGTCATCTATGGCATCCAGGGAAGTATAAAAGATAAAGGCAATAGCCTGGGGTCCAGTGGATGACCTTTGCATTTTCCATGTCAGATCAGAGATCTAAGCACTCTACAGAGTGTGCTTCAGCTGCCTTCAGGGCCACTGGAATAAATTGTTCCCATCTGCCCATTGTACTAGAGAAACTTTTACTTGATTGGGGTAGACATGGCCCCTAACCCACTGGCCAGTTTGAGGCCTGTCAGTTGTGGTTTTACCAGGTTGTGGCTTCTGCACATGAAGGAGCTTCGTGGAGTCCCTGGGGAGAGTTGATTGGGTGGCAGGTAAAAGGCAGCCCCTCCCTAGAAGAATTAGTCCTTTCTGACACCCCATACACTGTGTTCTCCACCAAGAAAATCCCAAATGGCATCACAGACTCAGACACAAGTTGAAATGACTCAACAAAATTATATGGAATATAACATTATACTGATTGACCTTTAAGGTCCCTTTAAGCTCCAAATGAATAAGTCTATGATAATTTAACTGGCAAGGGATTTCAAAAGGGTATTAGTGAGGACCTTCTTTCAAGACACCAGGAAGTGTAAAGTCAGTTGGTTAGAATCATTTTGCCTGGGAATATCTGATTGTCTCACTTGGCCCCGGACCCACAGTTTTGGTGCACATTACATACAAAAACATAGCCAGTGTGGTAGGTAAACATCACTGTTACCTTTGTCCTCAAAAAGAACATGGCACCCTAATGAAAGTAAAGCAACCTTCAAGTAACACATGGCTCAGGTTTGCACGTACCAAAGGACTCAGAGGATGCCCCTTCTTTATTCACCTCACCATACTCAGCCTCACACTCCCCCTATTCTGCCCTGCTCAGTCAAGTCACAGGACCTAAGGTCTAGAGATATGATCTGGTCCAAACCATTCATTTTATGTATAAGGGAAACTGAAGGCCAGGCAGGGGAAGAGACTTGTCCAAGGTCACACATAGATTCCTAAATCAGAGCTGGAAAGGAACTCAGAGGCCAGCTAGACCAAGCCCTTCATTTTATACAGGAGGGAAACTGAGGCCCAGGAAGGGAAAGGGACTTGCTCAATATTGCCCAGGTCAGCATCAGAAGCAGGATTTGAAGCCTGCTCTCCTGATTCCCAGCCTGTGTCCTTTCCTTTCCCTTTGTCCGTCTTCAGGTAAAGGACACCAAACACATTTTGCCGTGAAACATCTTGTTTAAACAAGGGGACAGAGGAGGAGATGTTCTGTGTTTTGTTTTTTGGCTTAAACATTTGATTCCATGTACACAGATATAGAATATGAGGTACAGTGAATTTTACAAAGCAATTCCTTTGGTGTTAGAAGGCCAAACCTCCAAATTAGCACACCACAGGGAAATATACAAATCTTTTATTCTCCACAGGGAGGAAGGTGATTTCTTCCCCAAAACACCTAGGGTTAGAGCTTCCATCATGTTTATACCAAGAGGCCAGTCTGCACTGACCTGCTTCCATTTCCTGTGGTAGTCACGTTGAATAGGCATTTTTTACAAAAAATAAAAGAAACCAACATTTTTATCTATTACCTCTCTTCTCCAAACCCTTTCCCACCACAGAGAGCCATCCCTTCTAACAATGTTTAAAAGGAATTTAATAGAAATGCCTCATATATTCGTGATGCTCCATGGCAGAGAAGTGAGGAGAGGGGCCTTCTGGACATTATCATGAAAATGATCACTATCATGAAATCTTGAGTTCAGGTTTGACTATCTTGCTTATTTTTCTTTTTACTTTATCCACATCAAGATGTGTGTGTGTATGTGTGTGAGTGTGTGTGTGTATGTGTGTGTGTGTGTGTGTGTGTGTGTGTGTGTGTGTGTGGTTTGCCTTTGTTGATCTCTCCAGGCCAAGGACATTAACCTTTTGCCACATTCTTTTGACTATTTCTTCCCAAACACTTTCATCTGCCTTGAAATCCTCTTCTCCTTCAGCCCTTTCTATCCCCTGTCCTTGTAGGTGAGCCTTGGCCCCTTTGAGACCAAACTCCTTCCTAGAACCTTGGCTCAGTGGGCTGGGTGACCCCACTACTAGCCACTTCCATTGGTACAGTCCATGGTGTCATCAGGGACCCTCCACCTCAGGACTTTTTGTGATAATGCTAATGTTGGAGTGGTGGGATTCCTGTAGGCTTTGGGAAACCCAGCTCTGCTCAGGCTGCTGGCTCAGTCCATCAAACCCTCAGTTAGGATGTCCGTGTACTCAACCCACTTGGCAAGAGATTCTTGTAATCACTCACTCATTTTTATCAGACACCTCCCTGTCCATCAGTGATGGCAGCCAAAGAGGTGAGATGAATGTCTGGATTCTTGGCTGTGCCTGTGTTCTGGATGGAACTCTGGGGGGTGCTGTGGCTGGGCTACCCTAATAATTCACTTGTCTGGAATGAATGAGGGCCATTTTGAATGTCCTATGATTTCCAGATTCTTTTACCTAAAAGTAAGTGTTTTTCTCACCCTTTGATTAGAGTGGGTACAAAGAGGGCTATTAATCTGTAGTGATAGCTTGGTCTTAAGGAACCTCCAGCTGGACTTTGTTTTGAAAATCTGCTATTGGCCTCCCCTGAGCTACCAGAGCAAATATGGGAGATTGTTCTGCTTTCCCTTATGGTCTGCAGTAGGTGTAATGACATGATCTTGTGTTGGGGGAGCTCTTGGAGAATCTTAAGTGTGTATGTGTGTGTGTGTGTGTGTGTGCGTATGTGTGTGTGTACAAGTGTGCGGGTGTGGGTGTGTGGGTATGTGAAGGTCATTTCAGCAACGCCCCCTAGTAATTGGAAGGTGCCAGTTAATTCTTGGCCTGGTTTCTCTTACTCTTTAGGTCCACTCTAATTTTCTCCCCCCTTACCCAAACCCCGCTTTGGATAAAGGATGTGAAAGCCCAAAGAAAAGATCCACTATCACCTTTGCATCTTTCTGAACCAAGGGAAGAAAATCTCTTAAGGGGTGAAGGCTTTCATGAAACAGCAAAGAAGGATTCAGTGGAATCGGAACAGGAATTCTTATAAAGGAAGTGAAACAGGCCCTGGGAGAAGATTTCTGGGCTCCAGGCTTCCTGTCAAATCAGAGATCTCTCTATCCATGGAAGCTATTTTGAACCTTCCCTTCCCCTCCCAAGACTCCCAAGCTTCCCAGGCCTCCCCATGTTCCCTCTCCCTCAGCTGAGGACACCCTCTCTGACTTGGCTTATAAAATCAAGGTCAGTAGTAATGAGTTTCCTTGTATTATTTCCTACGTTTCACTTTCCCTTAAATCCACCTACACCAGGCACTCCTCCTGTCCCCTACTGCGTGGGTGGGGAACTTGTAGCTTCCAGGCCATTTGGGTTTCTAAGACTTTGGGGACAGACTTGGGGCTGGGGCCAAGTTTTACAGTACTTAATTTATTGTTTATTATTATTTCCTAAATGTAATTTAAAGTTAATAATCCAATTAATATAAATATGACATGTAATTATATCTTAATTATATTAGACATTATACATTTCATTAAATTAGATAATATTTTAATATTGCATAATAAATTAAGTTTTATGTTAAATTAGAAGTTTACGGAAAAATATTTATTTTACATATTATATAATTTTAACGTTATATTTGTATTTAGTCAACATATAATAACATGTTCATAACATATATTGAGATTTATTAGTGTTTACACACATAATGTATATATATTTATATCATTATCATATTATTGTGATTGATTATAAAATCCAAGTGAATAAATAGTTAGATTACCTATTAAACCTGTGAAAATAAATCTGCTTTGAAAATTTAATTATTGAAATAATATAAATAATATAATTTATCAAATTAGTTTATTTTAATTATTAAATTTTAACTGATAAATATTTAAAAATTAATATTAATATTTTAATATGTATTTTAATAGAAATTGTCCAGTTCAGATTCTGTCAAAGGGCAGCACTTGAGAACATACTGGGCCTTGTGGCCTCCTCGGCCTGTTTCCCCTGACCTGCTTCCATTTCCTCACCTGGTCACCTAGTGTAGGCTTTTTCAAAGCAAAACAGAAAGCAAGAAACCGACATTGTTACCTATTGCCTCTATTTCCCAATTCCTCCGCCTACCATAGAGAGCTATCTCTTCTAAAAAGGTTTTAATAAGAATTCAGAAGAATTGTGTCACATACCCATGATCCTCTTCTGCAGAGAAGTGAGGAGAGGCACCTTATGGGCATTATCACTTCTCTAAATTCTGGTTGAACTGTCTTACTGATCTTTCCACTTACCTTGTCCTGGTCATGATGTGTGTGTGTGTGTGTGTGTGTGTGTGTGTGTGTGTGTGTGTGTGTCTGCGTGCACGTGTAGATGTGTGTCAAGGTCATTTCATCAAAGCCCCATAACAATAAGAAAGTGCCAGTTAATTCTTGACCTGATTTTTCTGGCTCTTTAAGCCCACTCTAATTTTCTCCCCCTTCCCGCAACCCCACTTTTGATAAAGGAGGTGAAAGAAAAGACAAACGATACAGTATCACATCTGCACCTTCCTGAACCACAGGAAGAAAATCTTTTAAGGGATCAAGGCTGTCATGAAAAAGCTAAGATGGATTGCCTGGAAATGGAACAGGTATTATTATAAAAGAAGTGAGAGAGACCCTGAGGGAAGATTCCTGGGCTCCAGGCTTCATGTCAAATCAGAGATCTCTCTCTCCATGGAAGCTATTGTGAATCTTCCCTTCGCTTCCCAAGACTCCCAAGCCTCCTAGGCCTCCCCCAGTTCCCTCTCCCTCAGCAGAGGACACCCGCTACTACTTGGCTGAGAAGATTCAGCCCTGTAGAGACGAGTTTGATTCTCTTTTTTCATTCATCTCACATTCCCTGAAATCACTTCTGTACCTCCACCATGCTTGCCTCCTGTCTCCTAATCCAGGGGTGGGGAATGTGTGGCCTGGAGGCCATGTGGCATTCTAGGTCCTTGGCTGGGGACTTTTGGATGAGTCCAAGTTTTACATCATTTATTTTATTACTCATTATAATTTCATTACTATAATTATAAAATTAATTGTGAAATTAATATAAACATTTTAATTATTCAAAATACTTTAGATTATATAATTATATTGGGTATTAGATTTTATAATAAATAGGATAATATTTTAATATTTTATAGTTTAAATTTATGATATTAAATTAAGTGTTTTTATATAAGTAAAAATTTATTACATGTATTATACACACTTTAATGTCATATGTATCATATATATTTATTATGCATATTTACATTGATTTATAGTTATATATAATTCATACATAATTTTTTATATTTAACAACTGATATACAATTTTGATTAATTATAAAATAAAAATCAATTATTTATTTAATTGCTAAGCCCATGTAAATAAATTTTTTACTTTTAATGATTGAATTAATATTAATATGGGTAATTAATATTGATGGTTTCTTTTATCTAAATTTAAATAGCAAATTTTTAAATTTTCAAAATTAATATTCAAATATTCATTTTATTATGAATTATTTTATTAAGGCGCTTTGTTCTGTGAAGTTTGCATTCCTTCAGAGCTCTGCACTTGAGAACATAGAAGGCCGTATGATCTTTTGGGTGCTTGTCTTCAACCTCTTGTCTGAGTCTAACATTTACTCAATTTATTTTATTACGTACTTGCCTTTAATTAATTTAATTTTAAAAAGAAATTCATATAGTTAAATATTTTTAATGCGTTCAACTCATATTTCCATAATTTTGTAGAACCATATGATGTATTCATATACTTGCATATATAAATGTTTATTTATTACTTAGTTTTATTATTATTGCATGTTTATATACATAAATATGTACTCATATAACAGTTATGAATTCATATATGATTTTTAGAGGAAGAAATTTATCTATACATCATATATTTTTACAAAATTTTATGTATTTATATTTTATTTCATTAATATATTTATACAACTAATATATAATTCTAATAATTTTTGACAACAATATAAGCAATTAAATTCAATTATTAAACTGTGCAAACAAATAATTCAGGAGATTTAATCATTGAATTACTAGGAAAACATTAATCCCTCAATATTGTTGAATATATTATATTCTCTATTCTATTTTAATTTTAATCATGTAAAATTTAAATGTCAATATGTAAATATCGAATTTATTATCAATTTTTTTAAGGAGATATATTATATGAAGTGGTTATTCCATGAAAAGTATGCCCTTGAGGGTACGGAGATCCATTTGGACTTCTAGGTCCTTGGTACAGATTTTTGATCGAGTCAGAGTTTTATCCAATTTAATATTCATCATAATTTTATTAATTTAATTTTTGAATTAAGTATCAAATTGCCTTAAATATATAATGAATCATTACAAATTTTAATCATATATGTAAATCTATATAATATACATCATACATGAATTTATACACAATACTTAATTCATGTATTCATATTTTAATATATTCACATAATTTTAATTATTATATCAATTCATGTAAATAATTTTCATTAATTATAAAAATCAATATAAGGAAACTACTAATTTTAATAATAATCAATAAATGACAATAAGTAAGTAATGATGTAACAAAAAAAATAATTTCATGCAGGAGGGAAACTGAGATGCAGGAAGTGGAAAGAACTTGCCCCAGATTACTCAGATCAGCATCAAAAGGAGGATTAGAAGCCTGGTCTTCTCATTACCAGCCTATGTCCTTTCCTTTCCACTAGTCTGTCCTCAAGTAAAAGCCATCCAACAGAGGGGAAGACGTTCCAAATTTTTTTTTTTTGCCCAAATTCCATGCATCCAGATATAAAATATAAGCTACAGTGAATTTTACAAAGGAAGCACTTTGGTGTTAGACGGACAAATCTCCAAATTAGGATCATTTGTTCTAAAACAAGGAGTGAGATGATTCCTTCCCCATAATGCTTAAGGCTCCACCATCTTTATATGAAGAGGCCTCTCTGCACTCATCTGCCTCCATTTCCTCAGTTGGATACCTAGTGTAGGCTTGTTAGAAACTAAATAAACCCAACCAAGCAACATTTTGATCTATTACCTCTATTTCCCAATCCCTCTCCCTACCATAGACAGCCATCCCTTCTAACAAAGTCTTAACAAGAATTCAGTAGAATTGTGCTACATACCCATGATCCTCCTGTGCAGAGAAGTGAGGAGAGGTACTTTCTGGACATTGTCACCTGTCTAGATTCTGGTTCAACTCTCTTACTGATCTTTCCACTTACCTTTTCCTGGTCATGATGTGTGTGTGTGGGGGTGTGTGCGGATGTGCGTGTATTCGGGGGGTGAGGTTTCCCTCTGTTGATCTCCCAAAGCCAAGGCCTTTAAATTTTGCCACATTCTTTTTGCTATTTCTTCCCAGACTCTTCCATTTTCCTGAAAATCCTCCTGTGCTTCAGTCCTGTCTGTCCCTTTGTCCTTCTAGGTGAGCCTTGGCCCCCTTAAGAACAAACTCCTTCCTAGATTCTTGGCTCTGTGGGATGCTTACCCCTACTACTGGTCACTTCCCTTACTACAATCCGTTGAGTCATCAGGGACCGTCCACCTCAGGACATTTTATGATGACACTAACCCTGGAGTGGTGGGATTCCTGGAGGCAAAGGGCTTTGGGCAACCCAGCTCTGCTCAGGCTGCTGGCTAAGTCCATCAAACCTTCAGTCAGGACCTCCCTGTAGTCAACTCAGTTGGCAGTGAGATTCTTCACTCACTCAGGTTTCTCAGACACCTCCCTATCTGTCGATGATGGCACCCAAAGAGGTGAGGTGAAGTCGGGAACCTTCCCTGTGCCTGTGTTCTGGAGGGTACCACGGAGGTTCTTAGGATGGGCTACCCTAATAATACACCTGGCATCAATGAATGGGAGCAATTTGGAGTCTTATTCTTTTCAGATTCTTTTACCTGAAATAAGTGTTTTCCTCACTGTTTGGTTAGAATGGGGAGAAAGCAGGCTACTTATCAGTAGGGATAACTTGGTCTTAAGGAACCTCCAGCTGGACTTTCTTTTGAAAATCTGCCATTGGCCTCCCCTGAGCTACCGGAGCAAATATGGGAGATTCTTCTCCTTTTACTGATGATCTAGGAAGGGGCAAATGGGGGAGAGTTGTGGGAGAAACTTAAGGGTGTGTGTGTGTGTGTGTGTGTGTGTGTGTGAAGGTCATTTCAGCAGGGCCCCATAACAATAAGGTGCCACTTATTTGCTGACTTGAATTTTCTTGCTCTTTAAGCCCACTCTAATGTTCTCCTCCCTTCCCCCAACCCCACTTTACATAGAGGTGAAAGAATAAAGAAAAGATCCAGTATATCCTTTGCATCTTTCTGAACCACGGGAAGAAAATCTATTCAGGAATGAAGGCGTTCATGATTCACTGGAAAGGGAATAGGTGTTATAGACAGGCAGTGAGAGAAGATTTCTGGGCTCCAGGGTTCATGTAAAATCACAGATTTCTCTCTCCATGAAAGCTATTGTGAACCTTCTCTTCCCCTCCCAAGACTCCCAAGTCTCCCAGGCCTCCCCCTTTCCCTCTCCCTCTCTAACTTGGGAGAGAAATCCATGGCCACTAGAGATGAGTTTCCTTCTATTTTTCCCTTCATTTCACATACCATGAAATCACCTCTCCACCTCCACCATGGTCTCCCACATTCCCTAGCCCAGGGATGGGGAACCTATGACTTGGAGGTGACATGTGTCCTTCTAGGTTCTTCGGTCCAGCCCCTTTACTGAATCCAAGTTTTACAGAATTTATTTCATTACTTACTATTTCTTCATTAATTTAATGTTTAAATTAATTATCAAATTAATATAAATATTTTAATAACAACACAAATTTTCATCATACAATTGTATTATATTTACATAACATATATACAGTTAATATACAATTATATGCATTTATGTCATTAATATATAATTTAGTTTAATCATTAACATAATATAAATAAATTATTTTAAATTATTATTAAACCTGTGTGAATAAATTGGTTTTATTCATTTAATTTTTGAATAAGAATCCATTATTAATATATATTATCATTTTATTTATTTTAAAATATTTAACAGTCAAATTTTAATTATTTCTATATCTATATTTATTTTATTATTAATTATTCTATTCACATATTCT
Source organism: Bettongia penicillata ogilbyi (assembly GCA_023548195.1). Lineage (NCBI taxonomy): Eukaryota > Metazoa > Chordata > Mammalia > Diprotodontia > Potoroidae > Bettongia > Bettongia penicillata. Next base: position 120,627 of record JAJHZJ010000960.1, on the reverse strand, counting down.
TTTCTGTGAAATTTGGATTCCATCAGAGGGCTGCACTTGAAGACATAGAGGGCTAAATATGACCGTCTATGTGCTGGGTGGGGCCTTTTGATTAAGTCCAAAGTTTATAGATTTGATTTTAATACCTATTATTTCCCTATTTTAAATATAAAATTATCAAATTTATACAAGTATTTTCATCAATTAATATAAATTCTGATTACAAAATGATATACGCTTATATGTTATTATGTTACATACTGATGTGAAACACATTTATATTTATAATTTATATATTTAAAGAATAATTTGCATATAATTTTTATTCATAGAATTAATAACATATTTTATATACTTATTCAATTAATGTAAATAAAAACCTTAGTTAATTATTGAATCTATGTAAATAAATCTATTTTAGCCTTGAATTGTTGAATAAACATGGATACCTTAATTGAAATAATTTATTTTTTTTTCTTTTAAATATTTAGTCTATAAAATAGATATATTATTTCAATATTTATTTTTTATTGTTTTATTAACGAAGTTTCTTCTGTGAATTGTGCATTCTCTCAATAAGCCCAACCCGAGGACCTAGATCTTCACATGTGCCTAGAAACCACAGGTTCCTCAGTCCCGGGTTAGGCCCTTGTCACCTGAAGCAGCCTCCTTGGTCTCCTTGCTTCAAGTTTCTACCCTCTCTAGCTCACTTTTCACACTGCTGTCAGAGTGCTTTTCTTACATGCAGATCTGACCCTCTTACCCTAACAGTCAACTCCTGTGGCTACTTGTTGACTCTTGGATAAAATACTACATCCTCTATTTAGCCTTTAAAGCCCACACAACCTGGCCCAGAGTTTCTTTTCAGGCTCAGTGGACCTCATTCCCCCTCCATCTCTCTATGACCATGAACTGATCTTCTCAGTGCTCTTCATACAGGACTCTCCATCCATTATCTAAAAGGCCACTCCTTCCATATGCTTCATAGAATCTCCTCCTTTAAGAGACATCTCAGGCACCACCTTCTGCAAGAAGACTTTCTGAATGCCCTCAAATGCCACTGCCCTTCCACCTAAACCACCTTAGATTTAACTGCTTATAATGACACATGACGTTTACATTTACTGACTTTGTTTTTTATATTGTGTACACTTATACATATTCTTCACTGCTTATTAGAATAGAAACTCTTTAGAAGTAGGGATTATTCAATTCCTTGAACTTTGTATCTCTAGGGCCAAGTCCAGCACAGATGTATACGAAATGCTTGGTGAGTCCCTGACATAGAGTTGGAAGGGACCTTGGAGGGCATTGGGACTAATGTCCTCATTTTACAATTAAGGAAACTGCGACCCACAGAGATTGAGTTACTCAGAGTTACACAGATGAGTCCTGAAAAAAAGTTCTGTCCAAACTGAGTTAGTGCCAAGTACTCAGTGAGGATACCATGATGACTGAGGCCAAGAATGCCCTCTGCTCTGAGAATTTTCTGGAAGGTGAATGCAATAGATCCAAAGATAATCAGTGAAGGAATTGTTACCTCATTTCGTCTTTCTTCTAGGGAATCACCAAAGTCTTGATCTCTGAGGAAAGAAACAATTCTCTTGAAGTTTCCTCCTTCCTCTTCAACTATACGTCTTCTAAATGTCCCACCTGGCAAGGTTCAGAAGACCTATATGGCAGTTCCTTCTCTGATGACTCAAGTCCTAGTGAATTGAGTGTATCTATTGGTTATTTCCCTCCTTTTCAATCCTGGGAGGACTCCTCTGACATCCCGGTTCAAGAGATATCCCCCAATAATGAGGAAACATCCAGAACAACTGACAGTGGCAGATATAGTCAGAATAAAGAAACATCAGGCCAAGGTATTCTCATCAGTCATACACATCCAACTCTTCACAATGTAAACACTCTTAGTGAACATGAGCTAGACATGCCACTGAAAGACATCAAATCATCCAAGCTGGCCACAGCGGAGGAAAATTTCCAAGAAAACCTGGAGGATATCCTTGAACCAGGAATTCGAGCAATGGGTTTGAACATCCAACAAGGGACCTGGAGAAATATCAAATGCCATCATAAAAAGTCTTCAAAAGAGCAGTTCTGGAGAAAGGAAATAGAGTCAGAAAAGCCATATGAAATGCAGGTCAGCAAGTTAAATGTGAATGGTAAAAGACCTGGTAGAACTCATTGTACTTGGATAGTGTGAGTCACTTGTACGAAATGAGGCACACAGAGGGTGTGCACAGAGGGTGTGAGGTTATTGTCCATGTGGGGAATGGAGCACGTATTGCTCTGGGAAACTTGTGTGTCATGGGGCAACTGGAGGGTAAGGGGAACAGGAAGGATATGGAACATGTGTGGCACTTATGCGGTATGGGGCACATATATAACCTAGGATACTTGGAGGTTAGGGCAATACAGAGGCTGTGGGAGATATATGTATGTAGGGTTGTGCGCATACACACGTACACAAACAAAAGCATGCACACATGCATGTCATATGGAAATGCAAATATACCTCTACACATACTTCTACACATACATATATATGCATATATATACTTATATGTACACACATGCATGCACATCTGTATATACATACATATACATGTATATGTACATGCAGAATATCTAAGCATACACACATAATCCCATACATGTATGCACATACAAATACATATGCAAACACACATGTATATATAAACACATACATGAATACATGTATATATAGTATGGAGCACTTATATGATGGGACACACATAGAGGGTGTGAGGCGCATGTGACATGGGACTTCTGGAGTTTGTAGCATGCATATAAGGTGTGGGACACTTATTTTTATGGGGTACCTGGAGAGTGTGTGACCCACATAGCATATGAAATAAATATGTGGCTTGGCGAACATACAGGTTGCGGGGTTTTTGTGTGGAGTGTGTGGGACACACACAGAATGAGGGGTACTTCTGTGGCATGCAGTCCCTGGAGGTCAAAGGATCATACTGGCTGGGGAGGGGGCCTTTACCAGGAAAAGAATTATAAAGAACATACAGGGCACAAAAATTGTGCAGGGCAGCATTGTGGTGAAAGGCACTTGGAGCAGTCAGGGCACAAAGGATATGGGACATTTGTGTGACATGGGGCACCTGGAGGACATAGGGCACATATCAGGTTTCACATTATTCTGTGGCATGAGGCATCTGCAGGGTAAAGGGTTCACAAAGGATGTATGATTCTTGTATGATGTGGGAACTTTCAATGCTGTGGGGGACACACACAGTGTAGCATTACTGTGTAGCATGTGGCACAGGAAGGATATAGGGCACACCTAGAGTGCAGGACACCTGTGTGGCATGGAGTAGAGGGAATGCATAGAATGTAGGACAGCTGTGTGGCATGAGGGTTTTGAAGGATGTGGGGCGCACTTAAAGTGTAGGGTAATGGTGTGGAATGGGACACCTGGAGGGTATTTTACCCACATAGCATGTAGGGATTTTGTGTGGCATGGAACACCTCAAGGATGGGAGCCCACGAAGACTACCGTATTAGTGTGTGGCATGGGTCACCTGCAGGGCACAGTGTATACATATGGCCCATGATACTTGTGTGGTATAGGGCACCTAGGGAATGAGGGGCACCCATAATGTGTATGGGTATTGCAGACATGGAGCCCCTGGAATGTAGAGGGCACACATAATGTATAGGATTACTGTGTGGCGTGGAGTACCTGGACGGTAGAGGGCACACCTAGGGTGTAGCATTCTTGTGGAGCATGAGGTATCTTGTGGGGCATGGGACATCTCGAGGATGTGGGTTACACATAAGGTGTAGCATTTTTGTGTGGCATGGTACACCTGGAGATTTTAGGTCACACATAGAGTGTAGGATTCTTGTGGGTCATGGGGTATCTCAAAGATGTGGGCCCCACACAAGGTGTAGCATTACTTTGTGGCATGGGGCATCTGGAAGGTATAGTACACACATAGATTGCAATGTTATTGTGAGGTATGGGGCATCTCGAGGATATGGGGCACAAAAAGGGCTGGGCTTATTATGTCCATGGGACACCATGAGAATATAGGGCACACAAAGACTGTAGCACTATTATGTAGCATGGGGAACCTGGATTGATTAGGACACACATTAGATGTAGAACACCTGTGTTGCATGGGCCACTTGGAGGGTATAGGCCACATTTAGTTTTTAGGGTTGTTATATGGCATGGGGCACCCGGAGGGTATAGGACACCCGTAGGATGTTTGATTTTTGTGTGACATGGGGCACCTAGGGGATGTGGGGCCCAAAGAGGACAGCCTTTAGTGGGGCATTGTGCAAGTGAAAGAGGCAGGTCATGCATAGTGTCAAGGACAGTTGTGTGGAATGAGGAACCTAGAGGGTATAGGGCAAACACAGGGTCTAGGACACCAGTGAGGCATGGGACACCTAGAGGAAGTGGGACACATGTAGGGTTTATGGTTGTTGTATGGCATAGGGTAGCCCAAAGATGCAAGACACACATCAGGTGTAGGTGTTTTGTGTTTCGTAGGGCTCTTGGACGGTATAGGGGACACATACAGTGTACTGTACATAACAGTGTCGGGTTGTTCTGTGACAATTGGCACCTGGAGGCTGTAGCGCATACATACAGGGTAGGTTGAATGTGTTGCAGGGGGCTCATTTGTAGGAGTCATTTGGTTTTAAGATATGTGTTTCATGCAAGTGGACCTTGTGCATCATTCGTGTCACCTCCACTATCTGGAGCGTGTAAGCCACATAAAGAGTGTGGATCACTCATGGGATTTGGGGAGCTAACTGACATGGGACATGTGTAGTAAACAAAGTACTTGGAGGACATGGAGCCTTTCGAGGATGTAGAGCACTTGGAAGGTTTAGAACTTGCACAAGGGATCGTACATGAATGATGGGGGAAGTATGCCACAACGATCTTATTTGGGGCAATGTCCTTGTAGAGCTGGGAGGGGAGGCTAAGCTCGAGCAGACAGTCCTCCAGCAGAGATGTCTGCTTGGGCTGGAAGTGAGAACTTTGTGGTTTCCCTTATTCAGTTATAGCTTTCTCTTGGTGCTTTCCCTTCAGCTGCTGACCCTCACCCTCCTTTCTCCTATTTGCAGTTGGGGCACCTACCTAATTTTGGTGAACTAAGAAGAGGACCTTCCTGTAATTGTCCCACAGAGAGCCAATCCACATCCTTTGGCAATCCATCATCACGGTCATTTAGTTTTTCCTGCCTCTTACTAAGGATCCGACAAATTTTTTCAAGGGGCAAAGTGAATCCCCTGCAAAGGTGCAAAGACCAGAAATGAAGAGTGCCCAGATCTCAGGGCTCCCTGGCATGGAGGTGGTTGCCCTGGAAGCCAGTCAATTAATTTTGACACTATCTTTGAACACGGCAAATTAGTTTCAGGGGCTTCTGTCTTAATGGGTAGTGCCTGATGTTTTTTAACCCAATAAACACTTTCCCTATCAACAATGTGTTTGGCTGTCCTATTTGAGTCTGAAGGCACTCAGTGGTGTTCACTCAGCTCTGTCACTCAGGATGATGGATTTTGAGCCAGAAGTGACCATAAGACTCAGGGACCTCTAAGGTCCCTTCCAGCTTCAAATCTGTGAGCCACTATGTGACCATAGGTAAATTGCTTTGTGTCTGGGCCTACTTTTTCCCCATCTGCAAAGTGGTGTTTCTCCAATTGGGAAAGTGACCAGTGACATCATGGGGTGATCTACTGCCTTGTAGATGAATTGAAGCTCCAAGCATTCCACAGAGTGTGCTTCAGCTGCCTTCAAGGCCACTGGAATAAATTGTTCCCATCTGCCCATTCTGCTAGAGAAGGCTTCACTTGATTAGGGTAGACATGACCCCTGACTCTCTGACTAGTTTAAGGCTGTCAGTTGTGGTTTTACCAGGGTGTGGCTTCTGCACATGCTGCAGCTTCTTGAAGTCCCTGGGGAGAGTTGATTGGGTGGCAGGTAGAAGGGAGACCCCCAACCAGAAGACTTATTCCTCTGTGACACCTCATGCCCAGTGTTATCTACCAAGAAAATCCCAAATGGGATCACAGAGTCAGAAACAACTGGAATTGATTCAACAAAATTAGGTGTAACATAAGGTTTTTCTAAATGACGTTTAAGGTCCCTTTCAGCTCTAAATCTATGAGTCTATGATAATTTAACTGGCAAGGGATTTCATAAGGGTAGTAGTGAGGACATTCAAGAGGCCAGGACATTGAAAGTTAATTTGTAAGGGTCCCATCTTAATCTCACCACTTTAGTTGGCATCATTGATAGAGAGGGAGGTGTCTGAGAAACCTGAGTGAGTGATCAGAAGAATCCTGCATCAAAGGGAAAACTCTGAGTATGGAGTCGCCTTTGTCTGGTCTAACTGCTATGAAATGAAACCAAGCAACCCAAACAGCCTGGGAGTGACTGGATCTGTATCAAGATCATTTTTTCCCACTTCTCAGGAATTCCTAAGAGAAGATATGGTACCACCACCCCCAAGAGCTTGGGCATTGCTATCCACCTCTCTGTGAAGTCAGTCCCCAAAGCAAAGATTGGGAGGTAAAATGACTAAGGAGAGCTTGAGAGAGACACAGAAGGTGATTAAAGAACGCCCCCTCCAACCTGGCAACTCTTGTCAATTCCACACGCCCTAACCAGTAGCATTCACAGAGGTAGGTTGCTAAACCTGGGAGTTGCTCATAGCCTGAAATTGCATTATCCATGCGTTGAATCAAATTAAATAATTGTATTGATTTTTCTTTGTGAATTTTTGTAGAGGGTGTGAAATGAGCCAGACAGTGTTGTTGCACTACTTTGTGTTGCTGCACTACATTTACCTGTTACAGGGGAGGGCTCCATATGGGGAAGGGGGGAAAGCAGATCACTGGGAAGGGGCAGGAATGGTACAGAGAAAGCTTTAAATGGAAAGAAAAAAGTACTGCATACACCAAACCCTTCATGTTTATGGGATTAAGGAGAGCAAGGTACAGCTGCACAAAAAGATAAAGGACAGATACATTGTTTATGAAAGGCGATTGGACGTTAGACACCGGTTTTATACTCCAATCAGACTGATTTGGGTATCACTAACCAATCAAACCTTTGGTGTTCTATTTAAAATGCAATTCTGCAAGCTCCCTACTGGGCTGACGCTAAAATCAAGTTTATGTTCTTTCTACATACAGTCATCACTCACAGTGAAGGGACAGTGAAACTCTACCTACCACCATGTGTCCCAGGACCAAGAAATAGGGAGTGAGTGTCTGTTCAAAATCAAGTTGGGTCTACTGTCTTGAGAACAACATACTCACACATCAAAAGTCTGGTTTCTCTGTGTTGTGATCCTTCCAGGTTTGCAATTCACTTCATTTCCCCACCTTAGGAGAAGCAAAGTGAGCCATCCTTTTAGTGACCAGCTTGGCAAATGGGGTTTGTCCTTAGAGGACAGATCTCAGCATTCTCAAGGCCTGGCTTTCCTCCTGACATTTTTGGGCTTTGGAAGACTTGACAGAGGTCCCCTCTGTCTTCCAGAGCCTGTAGGAGTGCAGGGCTGGGGACTGCCTGTACATACGTACACACAAGCAGAGAAAGAAGGGAAAGTCAAAGTATCCTTGCCGAGAAAACATCATGAGCAGTACTAGAATACTATGGTCCAGGGGGTAATGAAGAGGTAGACACGAATGAATGACATATAGACAAAAATAGTAAGGCAAAACAGTTTTCAAAATAAGTTTAATTTCTTCACTAAAGTCTTCTGCTTGAATAGGAATGCCAACATCAGTCACTTTGATTCAATGCTGGCTAACAGCTCAGCAGCAAAGCACCAGGAAACTACAGCTGCAGCAGCAAAGGGACCTGATTAAACCTTCTGCAAGAGGTAAATGCCAGCATGGGCACTCGCTACAGACTTGCTCCTTCTACAGTTCTTTCCTAGAAATCTCCCATTTCATAGGAGTATCTATTTACCAGCACCCAAGAAGTCCGAAGAAGACCCAAGAAAATGCAAATGATGTTCTTCAAATTCCACAAAGGCTTCAAGGCCTAATGAACCCTCTACCATCCACCATCTTATGGTCATAATCATAATCAATTATTTCCTAATTCAAAGCCATGTTATCTCCTGACAAAAGCCCATTTAGTTTCTGAGCAAACCAAGGCACAAAGGGCTGCAGCTTCAAGATCCTTCTTCCCACCTTATTAGAATCAATGTTTCTTGCCTGTTGGACACGTGACCTTGGAATCAATGCTGCCCATGATGTCTGGGAGAGATGACATTTTGACTGACTTGTTTCTTCCTCCATGGCCCATGTCATCATGGTGCCAATAGTGGAGAAAGAGGAGTTCAAGTACTACAGAGCAAAGAGCCTATTCAACTTAAAGCCTAAATGTTCTCTCCCTTTCTTTAATTCATTTAGATTTGGGGACAGGAAGAGAGAGGAAGGAAAATCAAAATATGCTGAGGGACAGGGCCAACTGTGCAAGGAGGGATTACAAAATGTACTCTGCTCATATTTTGAGCCTCACAGATTTGAATGAGAAATTTCTGTGGAAAGGTAGAAACAGCTTTGAACATAACCAGGGCCAGTATTTTCTTACTCAGGAGGAAACCTTAATCTATAAATATTGGGGGTTTGAAAGGAAAAAGTCTGGCCATAGATAAATGGGTAGCTGTGATTCCCAGAAATGCCTACTGGAAGAGAACTCCCCTCCTTACCAGTGCCCACTATTTTTACTCCTGACTCAAGTAGCCTCTCAGTTATGCTGGCTACAAACGAAACTCTCAACTGCATACCCTTATAGTGCATTGGCATCATTCTATCCCACATGGCTTGCCCCCTGGGCCTTTCCCCAGCTTCTGTCTCAATGTGGTTCAAGTGTTGGGATATGCTTGAAGGCAGGGGCCTGTCTTTTATTTTCTTGTCTACTTGTTAGAGCCAGGATGCACCTCCCAGTTAGGTGTGGATTCTCTACTAATCACAGTTGGCCACAAAATCCAAAAACAATACAAGCCACCAACAAATCTCTCGTCGCCTCAGCCAACTGAAAATGTGATTTCTGAGGTCTGTTTACTGAGAGACTCCAGAGGAAATGTCAGGGTAATTCTTGGCCCCTTTGTGGTACTGTCCAACGTAGAGCTTGATGAAGCTACCCATGAGATGTTATGAATCTTTTCTGCTTACTCATGGACAGGGATGGGTCAAATGCGAAGAGTTGTGGGAGATCTTAAGGGTGTTTGTGTGTATGTGTGTGTGTGTGTGTGAAGGGTGTATGTGTGTGTGAAGTGTGTGTGTGTGTGTGAAGGTTGTAATTCTGTGTGAAGGGTAAATGTGTGTGCATGTATAAAGGGTGTGTATGTGCGTGTGAAAGGTGAGAGTGTGTGTGTGTTTGTGTCTGTGTGTGAAAGTCATTTCAGCAAGGCCACATAACAATAAGAATGTGCCAGCTAATTCTTGACCGGGTTTTTCTTCCTCTTTAAACCCACTCTAATTTTCTCCCCCTTTCCCCAACTGCACTTCACATAAAGGAGGAGAAAGCACAAAGAAAAAACACAATATCACCTTTGCATCTTTCTGCACTACTTGAAGAAAATCTATTAAGGGATGAAGGCTCTCATGAAACAGCAAAGAAGGATTCCCTGGAAAGGGAACAGATATTATTATAAAGGAAGTGAGACAGGCCCTGAGGCAAGATTTCTGGGCTGCAGGGTTCATGTCAAATCAGAGATCTCTCTCTCCATGGAAGCTATTGGGAACCTTTCCTTCCCCTCCCAAGACTCCCAAGCCTCACAAGCCTCCCAGGCCTCCCCCTGTTCCCTCTCCCTCAGCTGAGGACATACTCTCTAACTTGGATTATAAAATCAAGGTCAGTAGAAATGAGCTTCCTTCTATTTTTTCCTTCATTTCACATTCCCTGCCATTACCTTCTCACCTCCACCATGTTTTCCTCCTTTCCTCTAGTCCGGGAATGGAGAACTTATGGCCTGCGGGCCATTGTGGCCTTCTATGTCCACGGGTGGGGTACTTTAAATGAGTCCAAGTTTTAAAGTACCTGTTTTATTATTTATCATTATTTCATAAATTTAATTTTGAAATTGACTCAAATTAATATAGGTATTTAAATAATTAACACAAACATTGATCGAATAATTTTTATATTACGTATTCATAGTATTTATGTATAATTCAAATATGTTTTTAGTTATATTCATGTGAATTTTTAAAATTAGTGTATAATTTATAAGTATGAAATCATTATAAAATACTTTCCACTTATTTTTCACCCAGTGCAAATACATTAATATTATTCATTTCATTTTTTAATATTGGCCTATTAATTAGTGTTATGATTATATTTCATTTATTTAATTTTAAGTGTTCCATATTTAAATTGTATCACTAATATTTAAAATTATTTTTTTTTGCTACTTTTTATTTTCTTAAGGATATGTTTTCTGTGAACTTTCAACTTCCTCGAAGGGCTACAATTAATTTGGACAGCTACGTATAGCCTTCTAGGTCACTAGGTGAGGCCTTTGGACTCAATCCAAATGTTACAGAATTAATTTTATTACTTTTAATTATTTTGTTTATTTAATTTTAAAATTGATTTATCAATTTATAGAAATATTTTAATTGACTAACACAAGTTTTGATTTTATAGTTCTATAAAATTTTATTTTATATTCATATATTTATATATAATTTATATACATATATATCTTATTTATATGTTTATATATTACTCTTATATTTTTAAAATGAATAAATGGTTTTGGTGGAATCATTAAGTCAACATGAATAATTTGAATTCATGATTAAATCTATGTAAATCAATTAATTTTAATCATGGAATTATTGAATTAATATGAACACTTCAGCTAATCAATATTATTTACTGTTATTTGAAATATTTATTCTTTAAAATTTTCATTTTAATTATTAAATATTTATTTTCCATTAATTATTTTAAGGAGATTTCTTCTATAAAATTTGGATTCTCTCAATGCACCTCACTTGAGGACCTAGATGGCCACATGTATCCTTGAGCCCACATGTTCCTCACTCCTGGGTTAGGCCCTTGTCCCCTCAAGCACTCTTCTAATTGATCTCCTTGCCTCAAGTCTCTTCCCTCTCTAGTCCATTTCTCATAGTGTTGTCAGCGTGCTTTTCTTACATACAGATCTACCCTCTCACTCTAACAATCAACTCCTGTGGCTACTTGTTGCCTCTTGGATAAAATACAGCATCCTCTATCTAGCCTTTCAAGCCCACACAACCTGGCCCAGAGTTATCTTTTCAGCCTCATCGGACCTCAGTCTCCCTCCCTCATTCTATGATCAAAAACTGGTCTTCTCAGGGTTCTTCATACAGGACTCTCCACCCATTATCTAAAAGGCCACTCCTTCCATCTGCCTCATACAAACTGTCCTTTTAAGAGCTACCTCAGAGACCACCTTCTGCAAAAAGACTTTCTGAATGCCCCCTCTGCCACTGCCCTTCCACCTAAACTACCTTGGATTTTACTGCTTATAATTGCGTAATATGTTTACATTAACTAACTGCCCTTCGTGCTGTGTATTCTTATACATATTCTTCCCTGCATATTAGAAAGGAAACTCTTTAAATGTAGGGATGATTTAATTCTTTGAACTTTATATCTCTAGGGCCATGTCCAGCGTAGGTGTATAAGAAATGCTTGGTGAGTCCCTGACATAGAGTTGGAAGGGACCTTGGAGGTCATTGGGACTAATGCCTTCATTTTACACTTGAGGAAACTGAGACCCACAGAAGCTGAGTTACTCAGGTTTACACAGATGAGTCCTGAGAAAAAGTTTTGCCCAAACTGAGGTAGTGCCAAGTACCCAGTAAGCACACAGTGACGACTGATCCCAAGAATGCCGTCTACTCTGAGAATTTTCTGGGAGGTGAATGCAATAGATCCAAAGACAATTCATGAAGGACTCCTTACCTCATTTCATCTTTCTTCCAGCAAATCACCAAAGTCTTGACCTTTGAGGAAAGAAACAGGTCACTTGAAGTTTTCTTCTTACTATTGAACACTACATCTTCTTAGTGTCCTGTCTGGAAAGTTTCAGGAGACAAATATGGAAGTTCCTTCTGTGATGACTCAAGTCCTAGTGAATTGAGTGTATCTATAGGTTATTTCCCTCCTTTTCAATCCCGTGAGGACTCCTCTGACATCTCCGTACCACAGATATCCATCAATAATGATAAAACATCCAAAACAACTGAAAGAGGCAGATACACTCAGAACAAAGAAACACCAGGCCACGGTATCATCATAAATTGTACACTTCCAACTGTGAACAATGTAAACACTGTTGGTGAATGTGAGCTATACATGCCATTGAAAGACATACAACTATCTGAGCTGGCCCCCACAGTGGCAGAACATTTCCAAGAAAACATAGAGGATATTCATGGACCCAGAATTCAAAAAATGGGTTCGAATGTCCAGCAAGGAACCTGGAGGAATATAAAATGGGACCATCCAAAGTCTTCGAAGGAGCCATTCTGGAGAAACAAAGTAAAATTAGAAAAGCCGAATGAAATACTGGTTAGAAAGTTAAATGTGAAGGGTAAAAAACCTGGTAGAACTCATTGTACTTGGATAGTGTGACACATTTGGGTGGAATGGGGCACACAGAGGGTGTGACGCATATATAGGATGTTGTCCATGTGGTGCATGGAGCATATACAGGTCTGGGAAACTTGTGTGTCATGGGGCATTTCAGGGTAAGGGGAAAAGGAAGGATTTCGGACATGTGTGGCACTTGTGTGGTATAGGCTAACTGGAACCAGCGGGGTACATATATAACCTATGATAATTGGAGTTTGGGGGAACATATATGTAGAGCATGGGAGATATATGCATGTATCTACACAAGCAAATGTGTATACACACATATATGTTATATATAAATACACATATATTTATATATGTACAAACACACATATGCACACATACATATGTACTTACTCTCATACGTGCACATCTCTTTATGCATATACAAATATACCTATATAAACATATATAAACATGTGTACATAAATGTATATGCATGCCAATATGTATATAAACATAAACATATACACACATAAACATGCATGATTATGTATATACACATAAAGTAAGGAGCCCTTGCATGACAGAAGATACATACCGGATGTGGGGTCCATGTGTGATATGGGACACCTGGAGGTTGTTGGGTACATAAGAGGCATGGGGCACTTATTCTCGTGGGTCACCTGGATGGTATGGGAACTACTTAGCATATAAAATAAATGTGTTCCTTGGAGAACATATAGGGTGTGGGGATTTTGTGTGACAGGACTCATTTACAATGTGTGGGACACATATAGAATGAGGTCGACTTCTGTGGGATGTGGTACCTAGAGGAAACACAGTAACTGGGGGAGGATGCCCTTACCAGGACAGAAATTACACAGAATGTATAGGGCCCATAGACAGTGCAGGGCAACATTGTGGTGAAAGACACCTGGAGTAGTCATGGTACGTAGGATTTGGGATATTTTGTGGCATGGGGCACGTGGAGAGCATAGGGCACACATCAAGTGTCACATTATTGTGTGTGATGAGGCACCTGTAGTGTAAAGGACACACATAGGATTTATGATTCTTGTACAGCATGGGGCACTTCAAGGATATGGAGCATTACTGTGTTGCATGGGATACTGGAAGAATATCGGCCACACCTGCAGCGCAGGATACTGTGTGGCACGGGGCAGATGAAGGATTTAGGGCACACATAAGCTGTAGGGTGATTGTGTGGCATGGGCATGTGGAGAGGGCAGGTCACACTTAGAGTGTAGTGTTATTGTGTGGCACAGGAGACCTGGTGTGTATAGGGTACATATAGGTTGGAGGATTCTTGTCTGTATTGGGGCACGCATGAGGGGTAGCATCATTGTATGGCATAAGCCACATGGAGGTTTTGCAAGAAACATAGAGTGGAGGATTATTGTGGAGCATGGGGCACCTGGAGGATACAGGGTACACGTAGAGTATAAGTTTATTGTGTGTTATGAGGCATCTTGAGAATGTGGGACACTTGTAAGATGTGGCATAATGTTCTTCTTTGGGGCAATGTCCTTGTAGAGCTATGAGGGGAGGTCAAACTGGAGCAGACAGTCCTCCAGCAGAGCAGTCTGCTTGGGTTGGAAAGGCGAACTTTGTGGCTTCCCTCATTCAGTTACAGCTTCCTCTTGTGCTTTCCCTCACCTGACCCTCACCCTGCTTTCTCCTATTTGCAGTTGATGCTCCTACCTGATTTTGGCGACTCCAGAAAGGAACCTTCCTTTAATTATCCCTCACAGAGCCAGTCCACAGCCTTTGGCAATCTTCTCTCACGGTCATCTAGTTTTCACCACCTCCTGGGATGGATCCAAAGAACCTTTTCAAGGAGCAAGGGGGAGCCTCTGTAGTTTTGGGAACACCAGAAATAAAGAATGCCCAGATCTAAGGGTTTCCAACTGGAGAAGTGGTTGTCCTGGAAGCCATTCAACTGAGTTTGACACTGTCCTTCAACACAGCAAGTTGGCTGCAAGGGCTTCTGCCTTAATGGGTACTGCCTGATGTTTTCTAACTTATCAGACGCTTATCATGTCAACAATGTATTTGGCTGTCCTATTTGGGTCTGAAGGAAGTCAGAGGTGTTCACTCAGCTCTGTCACTCAGGACTATGGATTTTGAGCCAGAAGTGACCTTAACACTTGTTCATGTCTAAGGTCCCTTCCAGCTCCAAATTTATGAGCCTCTATGTGACCATAGGTAAGTTGCTCTGTGTCTGGGCCTCGTTTTTCCCCATCTGCAATGGGGTGTTTCTCCATTTTGGAAGGGGATAAGTGACATCATGGGGTGATCTACTGACTTGTGGATGAATTGGATTTAAGGGAGGCAGTTACCAGGCCGTTCTAAAGTCATCTTTGGCATCCAGGGCAGGAGAAAAGATAAAGGCAATAACAGCCCAGGGTGGAGTGGATGACCTTGCCATCTTCAACGTCACATCAAAGTGTTAAGCACTCCACAGAGTGTGCTTCAGCTGACTTCATGGCCACTGGAATAAATTGTTCCCATCCGCCCATTCTACGAGAGAAGCCTTCACTTGATTACGGTAAACATGGCCCTTAACTCAGTGACAAGTATGAGGCCTGTCAGTTGAGGTTTTACCAGGATGTGGCTTCTGCACATGCTGCAGCTTCTTGGAGTCCCTAGGAAGAGTTGATTGGATGTCAGGGAGAAGGCAGCCCCCCAGCAGAAGTGTTATTCCTCTCTGACAAAGAGGATGGCCCTTCTTTATCCACCTCACCATACTCAGCCTCATTCTCTACCTGGTTCTGCCCAGGCTCCTCCCATTCATAAGGTCACCTATTAAACTAAAGGTTTCCTTCTAGTGAATAATTCAGCTAGGCAACAGAGATTGATCTCAGCTGTTCCAAAAACCCCAGCCTTTCCACTTGAAGAAAGGAAAATGGGTAGGGGAGGGGAATAGGAGGGGTAAGGATGGGGAACCTGCAGGCTTGAGGCCATGTGTGACCCTCCAGGTCTTCAAGTGCAGCCCTCTGACTGAACCCAAACTTCACAGAACAAATGCCTTTCATGAAACAATTTGTTCTGTAGAACTTGGATCCAAGGGCCACACTTGAGGTCCTAGAAGGCCATAGCTTTCCTCCCGCTGATCTAGTGGGTAACCCAGGGAGCAGGCCTGGGTGGTGGGTATTTGCTTCTACATAAAGCAATTCTATTCTCAACCCCTTCCCCTTGAGCCTTCTAGTCCTGTACCAAAGGGCACACTCTGAGAATGGCGTGAGGTTTAGAGGAAGTCATTGCCTGGCCTAAGTGCTATAAAATAAAAGCAGGTTATGCAAACATTCTGGGAGGACTGAGTGTATCAAGATCATTTTTTCACACTTCCCAGGAATCCCTAAGCAAAGAAATGCGACCACAACCCCTTGCTGGTCTTTCCGCTTACCTTGTCCTGGTCATGATGTATGTGTGTGTGTGGGTGTGTGTGTGTGTCTGTGTGTGAAGGACATTTCTGCAAGGCCCCATAACAATAAGAGGGTGGCAGTTAATTTTTGACCTGATTTTTCTTGCTCTTTAAGCCCACTCTAATTTTCTCCCCTTTCCCCCAACCCCACTTTACATAAAGGTGGTGAAAGCACAAAGAAAAGATCCAGTATCATCGTTGCATCTTTCTGAAACAGGGGAAGAAAATCTATTAAGGGATGAAGGCTTTCATGAAAGAGCAAAGAACGATTCACTGGAAAGGAAACAGGTATTATAAAAGAAGTGAGACAGGCCCTAAGGGAAGATTTCTGGGCTGCAGAGTTTATGTCAAATCAGAGATCTCTCTGTTCATGGATGCTATTGTGAAGCTTCCCTTCCCCTCCCAAGACTCCCAAGCCTCCCAGGCCTCCCCCTATTCCCTCTCCCTCAGCAGATGACACCCTCTCTGACTTGGTTTATAAAATTAAGGTCAGTAGAAATGAGCTTCCTTCTATTTTTCCTTCATTTCACATTCCCTGACTTCACCACCCCAACTCCACCAATCTCTCCTCCTTTCCCCTAGCCCAGTTGTGGGGATTCTGTGTCGTCAAGGCCACATATAGCCTTCAAGGTTCCTGGGTGATACCCTTGGATTGAGTTCAAGTTTTACAAAATTTATTTTATTACTTATTATTTAAATAATTTAATTTTTAAATTATTTATCCTAATAATATAAACACTTTAATATAATTTTATTACATAATTATATAAGGTATCTATATAAAAATATATAATATTTTAATATTTATATATAAATTAAATATTCTATATGTTTATGTACAAATATTTATTATGTATACACATATTTACACACCTTATATATATACAATTTATATATTAATATTTAAATCATATATTGATGGTAATTATAATCAAGTACGTACAATAAAGTATATGTTTTCATATAAATGAAACACATGTTAATATATTACATTTTATATATTTGTATATAAATTATATATGTACATATTTCTGTTTATGCATAGCTTATTTTTATACATAATTCATATAATTTGATGTAATTAACTTAAGATTTTGATTAATTTTAAAATCAAAATAAATAAATTTTTATTATGGCTGTGAGAATAATTTGTTTTGATATTTTTAATGATTGAATCAATATGATTAGTATAATGAATGAATATAATTCATTATGTTGTTTGCTTAATTTTTAATAATGATTTAAATATTAGTTACTAAATATTAACAGTTAAATTGTTGTTTCCTTTTATATTGGATAAAGAATATATTATATTAATATAATTAATATTCATGTAACAAAATAATATCTTAATAATTATTATAAAATGTGTGTTATGTTAATATATAAACTATTTCATTAAGGCGATTTGCTCAGTGAGGTTTGTATTCCATCAAATGGGCACACTTGAAGACATATAGGGCCATGGGGCCTTGTGTAGGTCCTTTGGTGCAACTTTTTGACTGACATGAATTTTATCCAATTTTTTTTTATTACGTGCTATCATTACATTAATTTAATTTTTTAAATAGTGATCAATTTAATAATAATATTTTAATGACATAAAACAAATTATGATTACATAATTCTATTATATGTAAATATATGATTATATCACATGATATGAATATATAATTTTACGTAAATATACTTATATGAAAATCGTATTTTATACAGTTTTCAAGTATTTATATTTTTATAGTTGTATACATATAATTCATATATAATTTTGATTATGAAATCAATATAAAAATAATTTTAATTGATTATTGATACAGTATGAACAAATTAATCTTGATCATTTTAATTTAATTAATATCAATCCATGAATTTCTTAATATTATTGTTTTTTAATTTTATTTATTCAATTTAAACACCATTTCAAAATTAAATATTAATAATAAATATTTATTTTAATACAAATTATTAGATTAAGGAGATTTGTTCTGGGAAGTTTGCATTCTATTAATGGGCTACACTTGTGTTTATATAGGGCCGTGTGGTCTTCCAGGTCCCTGGGTGTGCTTTCTTCACTGAGCTGAAGTTTTACCCAAATTTTTATGTTATTTACTAATATTTTATTAATATAATTTTAAAATTAATTATTTCACTAATATCAGTATTTGAAGAATTGATATGAATTTTCACTGCATACATATATTTGTATAATTTATATTATACATAAATATATATTAATTCATAACATTTACTCCTACATATTTATATTTATGTATAATTTCTAAAATATTTTATAATTAATATATAATTCTGAATGAGTATTAAATCAATTTAAATAAATAACTTTAATTATAAATTGCCAATATAAATAAATTAATTTAAATCATAACAAATAAATAATGAATGATAAATAAAATAATTAATTCTATACGGGAGGGAAACTGAGGTCCGGGAAGGGAAAGGGACGTGCCCAAGATTACTCAGGTCATCATCAGAAGCAGTATTTGAAGCCTGGTCTTCTGATTACCAGCCTGTGTCCTTTCCTTTCCACTTGTCCATCTTCAAGTAAAAGCCATCAAACACAGGAGATGTCCTGAATTTTTTTTCTCAAACCTATGATTCCATGTATACAGGTTTAAAATATAAGCTACAGTGCATTTTGTAAAGGAAGCACTTCGGTGTTCGATGAACAGATCTCCAAATTAGAAACATTTATTCTCCACAGATCTCCAAAATAGAAATATTTATTCTCCACAAGGAGCCAGGGGATTTCTTCCCCAAACCACTTAGGGCTGGAACCTCCACCACATTTGTAAGAAGAGGCCCCTCTGCAATGCCTGGCTTCCATTTCCTCAGCTGGTTGGTTACCTAGTAGAAGCTATTGGAAAATAAATAAATAAATAAATATTTTTATCTCTTATCTGTATTTCCCAATCATTCTCCCTACCATAGAGAGCCATCTCCTCTAGCAAAGTTTTAACAAGAATTCAGTACAATTGTGTCACATACCCATGATCCTCCTCTGCCGAGAAGTGAGGAGAGGCTCCTTCTGGATATTGTCACTTCTCTGAATTCTGGTTCAACTGTCTTCCTGACCTTTCCACTTACCTTGTCCTGGTCATGATGAGCGTGCGTGCGTGTGTGTGTGCGTGTGTGCGTGCGTCTGTGTATGGTTTTCCTCTGTTGATCTCCCCAGGAGAAGCTTGTCAGTTCCACATACCCTTACCAGTAGCACTCCCAGAGGCAGGTTGCTAAGCTTGGGTGTTGCTCATAGACCCAAATTCCATCATCCAACTTTGAATCAAATTAAATAATTGTATTGATTTTCCTTTGTTAATTTTTGTAGAGGGTGTGGAGGCAGACAGGGTTGGTGCTCTGCTTTGTGTTGCTGGACTACATTTACTTGCTAGGGGGAGGGCTCTAAACAGATCGTTGGGAAGGGGCAGGAATGGCACTGAGAAAGCTTTAAAGTGAAAGAACAAAGTATTGCATAGACCAAGCTCTTCATATGTATGGGATTCAGGAGAGCAAGATACAGCTGCACAAAGAGATGATGGATAGAAACATAGTTTATGAGAGTCGATTAGACGTTAGACACCAGATTTACATTCCAATCACACTGATTTGTGGTATCAATAACCAATGAAACCTTCGGTGTTCCATTTAGGATGTTATTCTGCAAGTTCTCAATTGGGCGGAGGATAAAATCAAGTTTGTGTTCTTTCTACATACAGCCATCACTCACAGTGAAGGGACAATCAAACTCTACCTACCACCATCTGTCCCAGGACCAAGAAAAAGGGAATGAGTGTCTGTTCAATCTCATATTGGGTCCAGAGTCTTGTGAACAATATACTCACCCTTCAAAAATCTGATTTCTATGTGGGTGTTCCTTCCAGTTTGCAATTCACTTCATTTCCCTGCCTTAGGAGATGCAAAGTGAGCCATCCTTCTAGTGAGCAGCCTGGCGAATTTGGTTGGTCCTTAGGGGACATATCTCAGCATTCTCCAGGCCTGGCCTTCCTCCTGACCTTTTGGACTTGGGAAGACTTGACAGAGATTTTCCTCTCCCCTGCAAGAGCCTTTGGGAATGAAGGGCTGGGGAATAACTGAGCATATGTACACATAAGCAGAGATAGAAGGGAAAGGCAAAGCACTCCAACTTTCTTGCCAAAACATTTCATGAGCAGTACTTGCATGATGTGCTTAATGGAGTCATCAAGCGTTAGACACAACTGAACAACAGGCAGACAAAAATAAGAAGCCCAAACTGCTTTCAATGTAAGTTTAATGTATTCATTTAAGTCTTATGGTTGAATAGGAATGCCAGCATCAGTCACTTTGGTTCAATGCTGGCTAGCTGCTCAGCAGCAAAGCACCAGGAAACTACAGCTTGAGTTGCAAAGGAATCTGTTTAACCCTCTGCCAGAGGTAAATGCCAACATTGGCACTCGCTGCAGACTGGGTCCTTCTACAGTTCTTTTCTAGAAATCTACCCTTTCATAGGGGCATCTCTTTACCGGCACCCAAGAAGGCCCAAGAAAATGCAAATGAAGTCCTTCAAATTCCACAAAGGTTCCATGGCCTAAAGAACCCTGTGTCATCCACCATCCACTGGTCATAATCATAAGTCAGTTTTTTCCTAATTCAAAGCAATGTTATCTCCTGAGAAAGGCCCATTCAGTCTCTGAGCACACCAAGACACAAAGGGCTCCAGCGTCCAGACCCTTCTTCCCACTTTATTAGAATTAATGCTTCTGGCCAGTTGGACATTCGACCTTGGAAGCAATGCTAGCCAGGAAGTCTGGGAGAGATGACGTTTTGGTTGACATGTTTCCTTCCTCCACACCATAGGTCATGGTGGTGCCAGTAGTGGAGAAAGAAGACTTCAAATACTAGAGAGCAAAGAGTATGTTCCACTCAAGGCCTAAATGTTCTCTCCTCTTCTTTAATTCATTTAGATTTGGGGACAGGAATAGAGAGGAAGGAACATCAAAATATAATAATAAACAGGGCCAACTATGCAAGGAGGGATGAAAAAATGCACCCATTTCATGATGTGAGGTTCATTGATTTGAATGGGAAAATTCTGTGGAAAGGGAGAAACGGTTCTAAACATAACCAAGTCCAATATGTTCACGTTCAGGGAGAAATCACAATCTACAAATGGTGGTGGTGTGCATGTAAAAGATCTGGTCTTAGGTCAAAGGTGGGCTGTGATTCCAAGGAATGCCAACTGGAAGAGAACTTCCCTCCCCACGAGTGCCCACTGTTTTTACTCCTGACTCAAGGAGCCTCTCAGTTAAGCTGGCCCCAAACTAACCTCTCAACTCCATACCCTTATAGTGCATTGGCATCATCCTGTCCTGCATGGCAAGTCCCCTTGGCCTTTCCCCAGTTTCTGTCTCAGTGTTGTCCAAGCTCTGGGAGATGTTTGAGACCAGGGGCCTGTCTTTATTTTCTGTTCTACTTGTCAGAGTCAGGATCTACCTACTTGTTTGGAATGTGTAAGGGGTCTGGAATTATCTGGGATTATCAGGGTCATGATGCCCTCAGGAGAAATCCCTTTGAGGCGCCAGGTCCTTGCATGATTTACGAGATGGACCACCCCTATGCAGTTACTGACCCTCACAATTATCTTGAGCAGGAAAAACAACAGTCAAGCACGTAAGCATAGCAGACAGTATTTACAAAACTTCTTGCTTAAATAGGAGTAGAATGGAAGCAGAATGCCTATATATACTCTGATCTAGCTGAGAACAAATGGAGTGCATACCATCCTTCCTCCCACCTCATTCGTTCACGCCCTGAAGAAAGATCTCATGAAGGCATGAAACTTTTGGGAACTTAACAGGAATGGATTCTATACTGGTCAAGTTTGTCCCAAGAACAAAACACAAAGCAAGCCAACAACAAATCTCTCCTCGTCTCCCCCCACAGCCCATTTCAAATGTGATGTCTGAGGTCTGTTTACTGAGAGACCCCAGTGGAAAAGTCAGGGTAATACTTGCACAGTTTGTGGCATTGTTGATCTTAGAGCCTGATGAGGCTACCCATGAGATCTTGTAAGTCTTTTCTGCTCAGCTCAGCCAAGTCACAGGAACTAAGCTCTAGAGAAATGATCTGGTCCAAACCATTCATTTGATATATGGGGAAGCTGAGGTCCAGGCAGGGGAAGAGACGTGTCCAAGGTCACACATCGGTTCCTAGATCAGAGCTAGAAGGGAACTCAGAGGCCAGGTACTGCAAGCCTTTCATTTTAAACAGGAGAGAAACTGAGGCCCAGTAAGGGAAAGGGACTTGCTCAAGATAGCCCAGGTCAGCGTCAGAAGCAGGATTTGAAGCCTGCTCTCCTGATTCCCAGCCTGTGTCCTGTGCTTTCCATTTGTCCTTCTTCAGGTAAAAGACACCAAACTCATTTTGCCTTGAAACATCATTTTTACATAAGGGGATAGAGGAAGAGATGTTCTGTATTTTGACTTATGTTTCACAAAGGTTTAAACCATTTATTCCATATATACAGGTAAGAAATATAAGCTCAATGAATTTTCCAAAGTGACTACTTTGATGTTAGAACGTCAAATCTCCAAATTAAGATACCCCAGTAGAATATGCAAAGCTTTTATTGTCCATAGGGAGTCAGATCATTTCTTCCCCAAGACACTTAGGGCTCCAGCCTCCACAATATTTATACTAAGAGGCCTATCTGCACAGGACCTGCTTACACTTCCTCAACTGATCACCTGATAGAGGCTTTACAAAGATAAAAAAAATGCAACAAAGGCAGATATTTATCTGTTACCTCTATTTCCCAATTCCTCTCCCTACCATAGAGAGCCACCTCTTCTAACAAAGTCTTAACAAGAAATCAAGCCTCCTCTCCAGAGAAGTGAGGAGAGACACCTTCTGCTCACTATTATTTCTCTGAATTTAAGTTCAACTCTCTTGGTGATCTTTCCACTTACCTTGCCCTGATCATGGAGTGTGTGTGTGTGTGTGTGTGTGTGTGTGTGTGTGTGTGTGTGTGTGTGTGTGGTTTTGCTCTGTTGATCTCCGCAGCCCAAGGACTTGAATCTTTTGCCACATTCTTTTGACTGTCTTTTCCCAGACTTGTCCATTTGCCTTAAAATCCTCTTCTGCTTCAGCCCTTTCTATTCCCTTTATCCTTCTAGGTGAGCCTTGGCCCCTTTAAGAGGAAACTCCTTCCTAGAATCTTGGCTCAGTGGGCTGTCCCTACCCACTACTGGCCACTTCCATTGGCGCAATTCATTGTGTCATCAGGGACCCTCCACCTCAGGACCTTTTATGATGACTCTAACATTGGAGTCGTGGGATTCATGGAGGCAAAAGGCTTTGGGCAACACAGGTCTCCTCAGACGGCTGGCTAAGTCCATCAAATCGTCAGTCAGGATCTCCCTGTCATCAACCCATTGGCAAAACATACTTCTGATCCCACACTCAAGTTTCTCAGACACCTCCCTATCCGCTGATGATGGCAGCCAAAGTGGTGAGATGAAGTTGGGACCCTTGGCTGTACCTGTGTTCTGGGTGGTACCCTGGGGGTTTCTTTGCTGGGCTACTCAACTAACTCCTGTGATCTGCATGAATGGGGGTCATTTTGAATGTCATGCTTTTCAGAATCTTTTAGCTAAAAGTTAGCGTTTTCCTCACCTTTTGGTGAAAGTGGGTAGTAAGAGGGCTATTAATCATTCGGGATCACTTGGCCTTAAGGAAATTCCAACTGAACTTTCTTTGGAAAATCAGTCATTGGCCTCCCCTGAGTTACCAGAGCAAAAATGGGAGATTCTTCTCCTTTTACTCATGGTTGGGAATGGGTCAAATGATGGGGAGTTCTGGAAGAATCTTAAGGGTGTGGGGGAGGGTGGGGGCAGGTGTGTGTGAAAGTCATTTCTGCAATGCCCCATAACAATAAGAGGTACCAGTTAATTCTTGACCTGATTTTTCTTGCTCTTTAAGGCCCCTCTAATTTTCTCTCCCCTTCACCCAACCCCACTTTAGATAAAGAAGTTGAAAGAACAAAGAAAAATCTAGTATCACCTTTCCATCTTACTGAACCATGGGAAGAAAATCTATTAAGGGACGAAGGCTTTCATGAAACAGAAAAGAAGGATTCCCTGGAAAGGGAATAGGCATTATTATTATTTTTTTATTTTTTTATTTTTTTTCTTCATTTATTTATTTATTTATTTATTTATTTATTCATTCATTCATTCATTCATTCATTCATTCATTTATTTACTTATTTATTTATTTGTTTATTTATTGATTTAGCTTTTTACATTCATTTTCACAAATTTTTGGGTTCCAAATTTTCTCCCCTTTTCTCCCCTCCCCCCACCCCAATACCCCAAGCAATCTAATTTTCCCTATCTCCAATCTGTCCTCTCTTCTGTCATCCCTCCCTTCCCTTGTCTCTATCTTCTCTTTTCTCCTGTAGGGCCAGATGACTTTCTATTCCTCATTAACTGTATGTCTTCTTTCCTAGTTGCAACAACAATACTAAACAATTGTTCCTAAAACTTTGAGTTCCAAATTCTCCCCATCCCTCCCTCCCCACCTATTCCCTTTGGTACAACAGGCAATTCATTATAGGCCATATCTGTGTAGCTTTGCAAATGACCTTCCTGATAGTCGTGTTGTGTAAGACTAACTGAATTGCCATACCTCTTAACCTGCCCCTCATTGTTTCTCTTCTGTCCTTTAATCCTGTCCCTCCCCAAGTGTTGACTTTCAATTACTCCCTCCTCCCTTTGCCCTCCCTTCCATCATCCCCCCCCCCAATATCTCCTTCTCCCCCGCTTTCTTATACTGTAAGATAGGTTTTCATACCAAAATGAGTGTGCATTTGACTCCTTCGTTTAGTCAAATGTGATGAGGGTAAACTTTTGTTTGTTTGTTTGTTTGTTTGTTTTTTTCCTCAGCTCTCCTCTTTTTCCCTCCACTAAAAACATCTCCTACTTGCCTCTTATATGACATATAGTTACCCCCTTACATTTCCCCCTCTTTCCTCTCACTACATTTCTCTCTCACCATTTACCTTAATTTCTTTTAAGGTATGGTCCCATCCTATTCAGTTCAGTCTGTGCTCTCTGTCTCTGCATGTGAATGCATGTGTGTATGTGTGTGCATGCGTGTACATGTGTATGTGTGGTCCCACCAACCACCCAGATACTGAAAAGTTTTAAGAGTTAGAAATATTGTCCTTCCCTGTATGAATGCAAACAGTTCATTTCTGGTAAGTCCCTTAATACTTCTCCTTGCTGTTTACTTTTGCATGTTTCCTCTCATTCTTGTGTTTGAAAGTCAAATTTTCTTTTCAGCTCTGGTCTTTTCATTAAGAATGATTGAAAGTCCTCTGTTTCATTGAAAGACCATATTTTCCCTTGAAGTATTATACTCAGTTTAGCTGGGTAGGTGATTCTTGGTTTCAGTCCTAGTTCCTTTGCCTTCTGGAATATCCTATTCCACGCCCTTCGATCCCTTAATGTAGAAGCCGCTAGATCTTGGGTTATCCTGATTGTATTTCCACAGTACTGGAATTGTTTCTTTCTAGCTGCTTGCAAGATTTTTTCCTTGAGCTGGGAGTTCTGGAATTTGGCCACAATGTTCCTAGGAGTTTCTCTTTTTGGATCTCTTTCAGGTGGTGATCGATGGATTCTTTCAATACTTATTTTGCCCTCTGGTTCTAGAATGTCAGGGCAGTTTTCCTTGATAATTTCATGCAAGACGATGTCTAGGCTCTTTTTTTGATCATGGCTTTCAGGTAGTCCCATAATTTTTAAGTTGTCTCTCCTGGATCTATTTTCCAGGTCAGTTGTTTTTCCCATGAGATATTTCACATTCTCTTCCATTTTTTCGTTCTTTTGGTTTTGTTTGGTGATTTCTTGGTTTCTCATAAAGTCATTAGACTCCATCTGTTCCATTCTAATTTTGAGAGAACTATTAAATTCAGTGAGCTTTTGAGCCTCTTTTTCCATTTGGCTCATTCTGCTTTTGAATGCATTCTTCTCCTCATTGGCTTTTTGAACCTCTTTTGCCAATTGAGTGAGCCTATTTTTCAAGGTGTTAATTTCCTCAGCATTCTTTTGGGTCTCCTTTACCAAGATATTGACCTTTTTTTCATACTCTTCTTGCATCTATGTCATTTATCTTCCCAGTCTTTCCTCCACCTGTCTAACTTGCTTTTCAAAATCCTTTTTAAGCTCTTCCAAGGCCTGAGCCCATCCACCACCCCCCTGGGGTGTCTGGGGTACTGAGGCCCCGCCCTCCACATCTTTCCCTGATGGGAAAAATACGTTCTCGTCCTCCCCATCAGATCCGAATGTCGGGATCATTTGCATTTGTTGGAAAAAACTCTCTAAAGTCTTATTTTTCTTCCCCTTTCTAGGCATTTTCCCAGCCAGTTACTTGACTTCTGAGATTCCTTTCCACCCCCGCCTGGATCCGCCCAGCTAGTGCTTGGCCTCTGAGATTCAAATGCGCTTTCCCGCGGCAAGCTTTAGTTCTGGCGCAGGGGTGGGGGCAGGGCCGCCCCCTAAGCTTGGGCCCTCAGGGGCTTTCTGCAGAGACTTTCAGGAATGGAGCGGGTGGGGGTGGGGTGGGGGGCCCCCGCCTGCTGTGCTCAGCTCCCTTGGGGGTTTTATTCAGAGGCGTTCAGCAGTAGAGCAGGGTGGGGGCAGGACTGTCTCCCCTGCTCGGCTCCCTCAGGTTGGAAAGACCTTCAGTATTGAAGATCCTACCTGCTGCTGGGGGATTCCTGAGTGCCAGGCCGCTGCCGCCTCAGCCGCCTGCCCACGCCTCTGCCTCCGCCGCTTCCTGCCCCCGTCTCTGCCGCCGCCGCTTCCTCCCGAGGGGGCCCGAGTCACGGAGACGCTCCGCTCCCCTCCCCTATCGCAGCCTTCTTTCTTACTGACCTGTAGCTTCTGTGGGCGGAGGGACTTTCCCGGCTGCCGGAGCTTCCCCCGGAGCTTTCCTCTCTGAAGTCTGCTCGGGTCAGCTTTTCCGGGGCCACGGCCAGGGGTGGGGGTGGGGTCCGCTTTCCGGAGTGCGATGGACCCCGGGGACGGCTCTCCAGGGCTCAGTGGAACGGAAATCTCTTCCCCTATGTTTATGCACCCCCTGCAGAGATTCAGAATTTATGGGGATCTCCTTTTACCTCAATTCCATGGGTTGTGGGCTCGGAGCTCGTAAATGTGCGTCCTTCTACTCCGCCATCTTGGCTCTGCCCCGGGGAATAGGCATTATTATAAAAAAATTGAAACAGGCCCTGAGGGACGATTTCTGAGCTTCAGGGTTCATGTAAAATTAGAGATCTCTCTCTCTCTAGGGAAGCTACTGTGAACTTTCCCTTCCTCTCCCAGAGATTCCCAAGCCTCCCAGGCCTCTCCGTGTTCCCTCTCCCTCAGCTGAGGACACCCTCTCTGACGTTGCTTATAAAATCAAGGTCAGTAATAATGAGCTTCCTTCTATTTTTTCCTTCCTTTTACATTCCCTGCCATCACCTCCCCACCTCCATCATGCTCTCCTCATTTCCCCTAGACCAGGGATGGGGAACCTATGGCCTGGAGACCACATGTGGCCTTCTAGGTCCATAAGTGCGATGTTTTGACAGACTCCAAGTGTTACAGAATTTATTTTATTACTCATTATCATTTCATTAATTTAATTTTAAAATTTATTATCAAATAAATAAAAATGTTTTAAAGAGTACGAGCTTTCATTATGTCATTGTAAATTTTATTTATTTATATTATTTATTTATCAGATTTATATATTCATATATACAATTTATATACTTATAAACAAATAATCAGGTGTTTATATATAATTCTGATTATTTATTAAATGAATAAAAATATTATTAAACCAGTATAGTTAAATAAATTTAATTATGGAATTAATATGAATGCATTAATAATTAATATTATTAATTCCTACACACATCTAATTAAATATTTTAAAGTTGATTATTTAAAAGTCAACAATTAAATATGTATTTCATTATTAATATCTTTATCAAAAAAATTTTTTCTGTGAAATTTGGATTTCTTCCAAAGACTGTCATTGAAGACCTAGAGGTCCCTTTGGGTCTTTGGGTGTGGTCTTTTGACTGAATCCAAGTTTGACAAAATTTGTTTTTTACTTATTAAATTTCCTTAATTTTCTTTAATAATACTTAAGAAATTAATGCAATCATTTGATTGATTTAAAATTTTGATGATATAATTATATAAATTTTGTTACACCTTTCTATAGTAAATTTACATATGTAAATTTTATATATTTATATATTTTATTATATAATGTGTATGTATTTATATAATAAATACATAATTTTTGTTAATTATCAAATTAATGTCAATAAGTTTGTTTGATTATTAACTGTGTAAATGAAATAATTTTAAACATTGAGTTTTTATTTAATCTTCATATATCACTCAATAAATATCATCGATTATTATTTTATTCATTTAATTTTAAATAATGACCAGATATTAATATTTAAATATTTATTTTATTATTAAGTGTTTTATTAAGGAGTTTGTTATGTAAAATTTGGATTCCATCAAAGTGCCGCACTTGAGGACCAGGACCTAGAGGTCAACATGTGGCCTTCTAGTCCTTAGATGTGACCTTTCCAAAACATCCAAGTTTTACACAATTTATTTTACAATTTGTTATTTTTTCCTTAATTTAATTCTTAAATTTATTGTCAAATTAATAAAGTATTTAATTACTAATTTAAATGTTAATTATATAATCACATGCAAATTATATATTTATATATAAATGTATAACTTTCTATATTTATATGTAATTTTTATCCATTTACATTTATAGTTTCATATAAAATTCCTATATATTATTATAATTAATATATCATTTTGATTAATAATAAAATTAATAGAAATAAATAATTTTAATTAATTGTTAACTCAGTAAAAACAAATTCATTTTAATAACTGAATTATTGAATTAATATGAATATATTAATTGATGTTATTGATTACCTTAGTTAATTTAATTTTAAGTATTTCAAATTTCAATATTAATATTTAAGTATTTATATTATTATTATTTCATTAAGGAGATTAGTTCTGTGAAGCTTGGATTCAGTCAGAGGGCCACACTTTAGGACCTAGAAGTTCACATTTGATGTTAAGACTGAAGGTTCCCCACGTGTCAGTTAAATCATTCCCTCACTTTCTCTGCTATGATGCCCCTACTCCCCAAGACCTGTTGAGAGACACACTAGAGTGCCACACTTATATGATTAAGAATCATTACACAATGTACAGCTCTGCTTCCCTGTTTGGCAAACATGGGGGCCAATGGATGAGTTGTTTGGTTTTACTGAACTTCCTTTTTCTTTTTGTAACTCTCTGTTCCAAGGCTTGCTTGCTGTGGGGTTGGGGGTGAAGGTCCAGGTTGGGGAAGGATATGTTTAGAAATGAAAGTGATGCCAAAGCACAAGATATCAATAAAACATAGCATTTAAAGTGGTATCGGTGTGGAGCCTAGAAGGAGTGAGTCACAGTACCATCAGAAGGTCCAGGGCGTGGAGCTACACCAGCTGGTGTCTCCCCTGGGCCTTTTCTCTTCGACTCCTCAGACCCAGGGTCCACCTCCCTGTTGGGAATGGATTCTCTCCTGGTCAAGGTTGACCACAAAAACAGAAAACAAAACAAACCAACAAGAAATCTCTCCTCCTGATCCCTGCCCTGAAAATGTGGTTTCTGAGGTCTGTTTACTGAGAGACCCCAGAGGAAAAGTCAGGGTATTTCCTGGGCACGTTGTGTTACTGTCCAACTTAGAGCCTGATGAGGCTAGCCGTGAGATGCGGTCAATCTTTTCTGCTCTGCTCAGCCAAGTCACAGGACCTAAGCTCTAGAGAAATGATCTGGTCCAAACCATTCATTTTATATATAACTGAGGCCCAGGGAGGGTAAGAGACTTGTCCAAGGCCACACATAGACTCCTAGACAAGAGTTGGAAGGGAACACAGAGGCAAGCTAGTCCAAGCCCTTCATTTTATACAGGAGGGAAACTGAGGCTCAGGAAAGGGAAGGGACTTCCCAAGATTACCCATGTCAGCATCAGAAGCAGGACTGAACTTGGTCTTCTGATTGCTAGTCTCTGTACTTTCCTTTCCACTTGCCTGTTTTCAAGCAAAAGCCACCAAAACCATTTTGCCTTGAAACATCCCTTTTAAACATGGGGATGCAGGATGAAGTGTGCTGTATTTTTTGAGGGGGTGGGGCTAAACATATGATTCCAGTTATACAGATATAAAATATAAACGACAATGAATTTCACAAAGCAACACCTTTGGTGTCAGAAGGTCAGATCTCTAAGTTAGGACACCACAGTGGAATATGCAAAGCTTTTATTCTCCACAGGGAGCCAGGTGATTTCTTCCCCAAAGCACTTTGGACTCCAGCCTCCACCACATTTATGAGAAGAGGCCTATTTGCCCTGACCTGCTTCCATTTCCTCAGCTGTTCACCTGATGGAGGCTTTATAAAAACAAAGCAAAACACAACAGAACAAGATTTTAATCTATTAGCTCTATGTCCCAACTCTCCCTTCCTTAGAGAGCCATCTCCTCTAACAAAGTTTTTAAAAGAATTCCATAGAATTGTGCTACATACCCATGATCCTCTTCTGCAGAGAAGTGAGGAGAGGCACCTTCTCCTCACTATTTATTTCTCTGAATTCAGAATCAACTGTCTTACTGATCATTTACTCAATCCAGGTGATGATGGGTGTTAGTGACTCTGCGCGTGCGTGCGTGCGTGCGTGCGTGTGTGTGTGTGTGTGTGTGTGTGTGGTTTTCCTCTGTTGATCTCCCCAAACCAAGGACTTGAACCTTTTGCCACAGTTTTTTTTTTTTACTATTTCATCATCCCAAACACTTCCATTTGCCTTAAAATTCTCTTCTGCTTCAGCCCTTTCTATCCCCTTTGTCCTTCTAGGTGAGCTTGGCCCCTTTAAGAGCAAAGTCCATCCTAGAATCTTGGCTCAGGGGGCTACCCTTTCCCCACTACTGGCTGCTTCCATTGCTACAGTCCATGGTGTCATCAGGGACCCTTCACTTCAGGATCTTTTATGATGACACTAACATTGGAGTGGTGGGATTCCTGGAGGCAAAAGGCCTTGGGCAACCCAGCTCTGCTCAAGCTGCTGGCTATGACCATCAAACCCTGAATCAGGATCTCCCTCTAGTCAACCCAGTTGACAAGAAATTCTTGTGGTTACTCACTCAAGTTTCTCAGACACCTCCCTATCTGTCAATAATGACATCCAAAGTGGTGGGATAAAATCAAGACTATTGGCTGTGTTTGTGTTCTAGAGAGTACCCTGGGTGGTTCTTTGGATGGGCTACCCTAATAATACACCTGGTCTGAATGAATGGGGGCCCTTTTCAGTGTCTTACTCTTTTCAGATTAATTTACCTAAAAGTAAGTGTTTTCCTCACCTTTTGGTTACAGTGGGTAGAAGGAGGGCTACTAATTAGTAGGGATAACTTGGTCTTAACAACTTCCAACTGAACTTTCTTTTGAAAATCTGTCATTGGCTTCCCCTGAGTTACCAGAGCAAATATGGGAGATCCTTCTCCTTTTACTCATGGTCTGGGATGGGCCAAAGGGGCAGGTTAGAATTTTAAGGGTGTGCATATGTGGGTGTGTGTGAAGGTCATTTCAGCAAGGCCCCATAACAATAAGAGGTTACCATTTAATCCTTGACCGGATTTTTCTTGCTCTTTAAGCCCACTCTAATTTTCTCTCCCCTTGCCCCAACACCATTTTAGATAAAGGAGGTGAAAGCACAAATAAGAGATCCAGTATCACCTTTGCATCTTACTGAACCACGATAAGAAAATCTGTTAAGGGATGAAGGCTGTCACGAAAAAGCAAAGAATCATTCCCTGGAAAGGGAACAGGTATTATTATAAAAGAAGTGAGAGAGGCCCTGAGGAAAGATTTCTGGGCTCCAGCGTTCATGTCAAATCAGAGATCTCTCTCTCTATGGAAGCTATTGGGAACCTTCCCTTCCTCTCCCAAGACTCCCAAGCCCCCCAGGCCTCCCCCTGTTCCCTCTCCTTCAGCAGAGGACACCCTCTCCTACTTGAGTGAGATAATCGAGAACAGTAGAGATGAGTTTCCTACTATTTTTTCCTTCATTTTACATTCCCTGTCATCACCTCTGCACCTCCGCCATGCTCTCCTCTTTTCCCCCAGTCCAGGTGTGAGGAATTTGTAACCAAGAGGCCACATATGGCCTTCTAGGTCCTGGAGTGCGGCCTTCTAACAAACTTTGCCTTGAGTCCGAATTTACAGAATTTATTTTATTACTTATTATTTCATTAAATTTTAAAATTAATTCTTAAATTAGTATAAACATTTAAATTAATTAGCATAAATTTAGATTATGTAATTATATGTGAGAATACATATTTGTATATAAATGTATATTTCTATATAAGTTATGCATATTTATACCAAATTCTTACATTTAGACAATTAATATATTATTATGATTAAGTATTAAATCCAAAGAAATAATTTTAATTTATTATTTAACTAGTGTAAATAAATTGATTTTTCTCATATAATTATTGAATTGATATGAACACTATAAGTGATTAGTATTATTTATTATTGTATTTACTATTTATTTTTATTATTAATAGTTATTAATGCTCAAATATTTACTTTATTATAAGATATTTTATTAATGTGATTTTTTTCTGTGAAGTTTAGATTCTATCAATGGGCCAAAGTTGAGGACACAGTGGCCCAAGGGGCCTTCTAAGTCCTTAAGTGCAGTCTTTTAACTGAGTCCAAAGTTTAGCCAATTTATTTTTTTATTTGTCACTATTTCATTGATTTATTTTAGTTATCAAAATAATATAAAATTAAATGACTTAGCATAACTTTTGAATATGTTTCTATATTTACAACAAATTTCTCTTTTTATAAAAATGTATATTTTAAGTACAATTTATACATTTATATATGTATAATTTGTTTTCATATATTTTTGTATATTCATACCTAATTTGTACATATTTTTATAATGAATACATATAATTATCAAACTGGAATGAATTAACAATTTTAAAAAAATATTAAATCAGTGTAAAAAAGCTAATTTAAAATATTGAATTAGTATAAATACATTAATTAGTATTATTGATTATTTTATTTTTAATTATTCAACTTTATATATCTAACATTTGAAAATCAGTATTTAAACATTTATTTAAATATAAAACATTTTATTTAGCAGAGTTGTTCTCTGATGTTTGGATTCCATTACAGAGCCTCATTTGAGGACCTTAAGGACCATATATGGTATTGTAGGTGCTTGTTTGTGGCCGTTGGACCAAATTCATGCTTTACAAAATTTATTTCATTAACTGTTGTACTTTTAATAATTTAATTCGAAAATTAATTCCACAATGAATATAAATATTTGATTACTTAATCTAAGTGTTCCATATATATTTATATCGCATGTATTTTTACATATTAAAATATTTACATATGACTTATATACATATAATTTATATAGTTAGATCCAGCTATGTTTACGTATAATGTATATATATATATATATTTGTATAATTACTATATAGTTTTGGTTAATTATTACATGAATAGAAGTAAATAATTTTAATTATTAAGTCAGTGTAATACATTAATTTTACTCATGGAATTATTAGATTAATATGAATATGTACAATTTACTATTTTATTTTGATTGTTTATTTTTAAATATTTATAATTTGAACATTGATATTTAAACATTTGTTTTATTACTATTTTATTACGGAGATATGTTCTGGAAAGTTTGCATTCAGTCAGAGGGCCACACTTGAGGACCTAGAAAGCCACATGTGACCTCAGGGCTAAAGGTTCCCCACCCATGAGTTACAACATTGCCACACTTCGTCCATTCTGGCAACCCCACACCCCAAAACCCCAGGAGACACACTAGAATGTCACCCTGGTAAGATGAAGAATCATTAACACAGCGTGTAGCCCTTCTTGCCCCTTTTCGCAGAACTGGGCACCTGTAGGTGTAGAAGAGTGTACATAATGTCAGAATGGATAAGTTGCTTTGGTTTGGCTGAACTTCTTTTTTCTTTTCTTGAATTTTTGTTCCTTCTTGACTTGTGGTTGGGGGCGTGGGTGGGGGAAGAATATATTTAGGAATGAAAGTGATGTCAAAACAAAAGTTTTCAATAGAAAATAAGACTTAAGAAAAGCTACCAGTGGTGGAGCCCAGAAGCAATGAGTCACACTACCATCAGAAGGGCCAGAGCATGGAACTATGCCAGCTGGTGTCTCCCCTGGGCCTTTTCTCTTTGACTCCTCAGACCCGGGGTCCACCTCCCTGTTGAAAAAGGATTCTCTACTGGTCAAAGTTGGCCATAAAAACAGAAAACAGAACAAAGCAACAAGAAATCTCTCCTCCTGTTCCCCCACTCACCACCATGAAAATGTGATTTCTGAGGTCTGTTTATTGAGAGACTTGGGCAGCTAGATGGTGCAGTGGACACATCACCAGTGCAGGAGACAGGAGTTCAAATCTCACCTCAGACACTTGACACTCACTAGCTGTGTGACCTTGGGCAAGTCATTTCACCCCAGTTGTTTCATCCTTGGTCATCTCCAGTCATCCTGATGAATATCTAGTCACTGGATTCAGATGGCTCTGGAGGAGAAATGAGGCTGGTGACTTGCACAGCCCTCTCTTACTCAAAAACATGTCATCATTTCTCTGATGGCATGGTATTCTTCGGCAATAAACGATGAACACACACACATATATTGAGAAAGTTCAGAGGAAACGTCAGGGTAATTCTTGGGCACTTTGTGGCACTGCCCAAATTAGAGCTTGATGAGGCTAGCCATGAGATGCTCTAAATCTTTTCTGCTCTGCTCAGCCATATCACATGATCTAAGCTGTAGAGAAATGATGTGGTCCAAACGAGAAAGCTGAGGCTAAGGCAGGGGAAGAGCCTTGTCCAAGGTCATACACAGATTCCTAGATTAGAGCTAGAAGGGAACTCAGGGACCAGCTAGTCCAATTCCTTCATTTTATACAGGAGGGAACCTGAGGCCCAGGAAGGGGAAGGGACGTGCCCAAGATTTCCCAGGCCAGCATCAGAAGCAGGGTTTGAGGCCTAGTTTTATGATTACAGGCCTGTGTCCTTTCCTTTCCACTTGTCCATCATCAAGTAAAAGCCATCAAACAGAGGAGGAGATATTCTGATTTTTTTTTGGCCTAAACCTGTGATTCCATGTATACAGATATAAGATATAAGCAACAGTGAATTATATGAAGTGACCACTTTGATGTTAGAAGGTCAAATCTCTAAATTAGGACACCATAGTAGAATATGCAAAGCTTTTATCGTCCATGGGGAGCCAGATTATTTCTTCCCCAATACACTTAGGACTCCAGCCTCCACTATATTAATACCAAGAGACCTATCTGCACTGACCTGCTTCTATTTCCTCAGCTGGTCACCTGATAGAGGTTCTATAAAGACAAAACAAAACACAACCAACCAACATTTTGATGTATTGCCTCTATTTCCCAGTCCCTCTCCCTACCATAGAGAGCCATCTCTTCTAACAAACTTTTCACAAGAATTCCATAGAATTGTGTCACATACCCATGATCCTCCTCTGCAGAGAAGTGAGGAGAGGCACTTTCTGGACATCATCACTTCTCTGAATTCGGGTTCAACTGCCTTACTGATCTTTCTACTTACCTTGTCCTGGTCATGATGTCTGTGCGTGTGTGCGTGTGCATGTGTGTGTGTGTGTGTGTGTGTGTGTGTGTGTGAACCTCATTTCAGCAAGGCCCCAGAACAATACGAAGGTGTCAGTAAATTCTTCACCTGGTTTTTCTTGCTGTTCAAGCCCACTCTAATTTTCTGCCCCTTCCCCCAACCCCACCTTAGATAAAGGAGGTGAAAACACAAAGAAAAATCCAGGGTCACCTTTCCATCTTTCTGAACCATGGGAAGAAAATCTATTAAGGGAAGAAGGCTTTCATGAGAAAGAAAAGGAGAATTCAGTGGAAAGGGAACAGGTATTATTATAAAAGAAGTGAGACAGGCCTCGAAGGAAGAATGTAAAATCAGAGATCTCTCTCTCCATGGAAGCTATTGTGAACCCTCCCTTCCCCTCCCAAGACTCCCAAGACTCCCAGGCCTCCCCCTGTTCCCTCCCTCTCAGCAGAGGACAACTTCTGCGCACTAGGATGACAAAATCGAGGCCAGTACAGATGAGTTTCCTTCTCTTTTCTCCTTCATTTCACATTCCTTGACATCAACTCCCCACCTCCATCATGCTCTCCTCCTTTCCCCTAGTCCAAGGTGGGGATCCTGTAGCCTGGAGACCATATGTGCCCTTCTAGGTT
Organism: Bettongia penicillata ogilbyi; assembly: GCA_023548195.1. NCBI lineage: Eukaryota > Metazoa > Chordata > Mammalia > Diprotodontia > Potoroidae > Bettongia > Bettongia penicillata. The sequence continues at coordinate 84,142 of JAJHZJ010000960.1, read as the reverse complement.
GTTGGATGGGGCCCTTTGACTGATGACAAGTTTTGCAGAATTTATTGTATTATTTATTATTATTTCCTTAATTTAAATTTAAAAGTAATCATCAATTTAATATATTTCCATTAATAATATTTTTGCTTATTTTCTTACAAATAATTATAATATGTATTCTTATAATTTATACATAGTTGATAAGGGTTTAGATGTAATTTTCATAAATTTATGATTATATATTTTCATGTATGTATTATTAATCTTTAATTTAATTAATATATCAATTTTAAAACAATTTTAATGACTAAATCAACGTTAATAGATTAATGTTATTCATTTCATTATTGAATTAATATGACTACATTAATTACTGCTATCAATTTTGCATTTATTTAATTTTAAATATTTAATAATTGAAATATTAATATTTAAATATTTATTTTATTAGTAATATTTATTCTCTGAAGTTTGGATTCCACTAATGGGTCGCACTTGGTGATCTAGATAACCACATATGGCCCCCTACATCCTTTGGTGTGACCCTCTGACTGAGTTCAAGTTTTATAGAATTTATTTTATTGTTTTTTATTATTTCATTTATTTAATTTTAAAATTAATTTTCAAACTTATATAGATGTTTTAATTAAATAATATAAAGTTTGATTATGCATATTTAATTGTATTTTATATTTATGTATAATTTGCATATTAATGTGCATAATTTATATCTAATTATGTATTTCATGTGTTTATATAAAAATAAATGATTTTTATTTAATTATTAAATTACTATTAATTAATTATTTTAATTAATTATTAATTTAATTTCAATAAACTAATTTTAATCATTGAAAGATTGAATTAACATCAATATCTTAATTAATATTATTTATTCTATTCTTTTAGTATTCGTTTTTAAAATTTAAATATTAATATTTAAATATTCATTTTTCATTAATTATTTTAAAAAGATTTCATCTATAAAGTTTGGATTTTCTCACTGGGCCTCACTTAAGGACCTAGACGGTAACATGTGTCCTCGATCCCACATGTTCCTCACTCCTGGGTTAGGCCCTTGTCACCTGAAGCAGCCTCCTTGGTCTCCTTGATTCCAGTCTCTTCCCTCTGTAGTCCATTTTTCATGCTGTTGTCAGAGTGCTTTTCTTACATGCAGATCTGACCCTGCAACTCTAACAACAACTCCTGTGGCTACTTGTTACCTCTTGGATAAAACACTGCATCCTCCATTTAGTCTTTAAAGCCCACACAACCTGGCCCACAGTTATCTTTTCAGCCTCCCTGGACCTCAGTCCCCCTCCCTCACTCTACTATCATGAAATAGTCTTCTCATGGTTCTTCATACATGACTCTCCATCCATTATCTAAAAGGCCACTCCTTCCATCTGCCTCATAGAATCTCCTTCTTTAAGAGACGTCTCTGGCACCACCTTCTGAAAGAACATTTTTTGAATGCCCCCAAATGCCACTGCCCTTCCCCGCAAACTACGTTGGATTTAATTGCTTTTATTTACATAATGCGTTTACATTTACTGACTTTGTCATTTATACTGTATATATTTACACATATTCTTCACTGCATATTAGAATGGAAACTCTTTAGAAGTAGGGAATATTTAATTCTTTGAACTTTGTATCTTTAGGTCCACGTCCAGCGTAGGTGTGTAATAAATGCTTGGTGACTCCCTGACATAGAGTTGGAAGGGACCTTGGAGGTCATTGGGACTAATGCCCTCATTTTACGTTTGAGGAAACTGAGACCCACAGAGGTTGAGTTACTCAAGGGTTACAAAGCTGAGTCCTGAGAAAAAGCTCTGCCCAAACATTGGTAGTGCCAAGTACCTAGTGAGGACACAGTGATGACTGAACCCAAGAATGCCCCCTCCTCTGAGAATTTTCTGGAAGGTGAATGCAATAGATCCAAAGACAATCCATGAAGGAATTCTTATCTCATTTAATCTTTCTTCCAGGGCATCACCAAAATCTTAAAATTTAAGGAAAGAACCAAGACTTTTGAATTTTTCTTATCACTGGTCAACTCAAGATCTTCTGAATGTCCCTCCTGGGAAGGCTCAGAAGACCTATATGGCAATTCCTTCGGTGATGACTCATGGTCTAGTGAATTGAGTGTATCTATAGGTTATTGCCCTCCTTTTCAAATGTGTGAGGAATCCTCTGACATCCCCGTACAAAAGGTATCCATCGATAAGGACGAAACATCCAGAATAACTCAAAGAGGGAGATGCATTCAGAGCAAAGAAACATCAGACCAAGGTATGGTCATGAATGATATACTTACAACTCAAGATAATATTAGGAAATGTGAGCTGGACATGCCAGTGAAAGATATCAAACCATCTAACCTGGCCACAATGGAGGAAAATTTCCAAGATAACCTAAAAGATTTACTTGAACCTAGAATTCGAGAAATGAGTTTTAACAGCCAGCAAGGGACCTGGAGGAAAATAAAATGGCACCATCAAAAGCCATCAAGAGACCAATACTGGAGAAAAAGAATAGAATTAGAAAAGAAACATCAAATAAAGGTTAGTAAGTTAAATGGGAAGGGTCAAACAAAAATGTGGTAGAACTCATTGCACTTGGATAGTGTGAGTCATTTTGGTGGAATGGGGCACACAGAGGGTGTGAGGCATATATAGGATGTTGTCCATGTGGGGCATGGAGCACATAAAGGTCTGGGAAACTTGTGCTTCTTGGGACAGTTGGACGGTAAGGGGAACACAAAGAATGTGGGATGTGTGTGGCACTTGTGCAGTATTGGCTACTTGGAGAGTGTGGGGCACATATACAACCTAGGAGACTTGGAGGTTGGGGGAATACATAGGGCATGGGAGATATATGTATGTAGGTAGGTATGCATGCATACACAAATACACACATATATATACAGATTGTGTGGATATGTATGTATACCTACACATATATACATGCCAACACACACATATATATGCATGCACACATGTATAAACATATATACATACATATAAAAATATACCTACATAAACTCATAAACATATACATATCTATGCATATATAAATAAAAACACATGTAAATATGCATGCATATATAAACATATATGTACACAAATACACAGAAATACATATATATACACACATATATAGTATGGAGGATTTATCTGACAGGAGACACATCCAGGGTGTGGGGCTCATGTGTGATATGGGACACTTGGAGGTTGTAGTGTGCATATAAGTTGTGGGACACTTATTCTCGTGGAGTACCTGGAGGTTGTGAGTCCCACTTAGCATATGAAATAAATGTGTGGTTTGGGGTACATACAAGGAGTGGGGCTTTTGTGTTATGGGACTCATCTTCAGAATGAGGGACACATATAGGATGTGGAGGACTACTGTATCATACGGTCCCTGGAGAACATAGGAAACATAGCATATAGTGCACATAGAGAGTGCAGGGCAACATTGCTGTGAAAGGAGCCTGGAGCAGTGAGGGCACATAGGATTTGGGACTTTGTGTTTCATGAGCAACCTGGAAGGTATAGGGCACCCATAGAGAATAGGACACCTGTGTGGTATGAGACACCTAGAGGACGCGGGACATACATAAGGTTTAGAGTTCTTGTGGGACATGGGGCATCCAGAAGATGTAAGACACATCGAGTGCAAGGTTTTGGTGTGATATGGGGCACCTAGAGTGTTGGGCATGTATATGAGATGGGATATATACAGGGTGTGGGGCTCTTTGGTAGGAGTTACTTGGTTTTAAGACTTGTATGTGGAGCACATGGAAGTTGTGCAGCACTTGTGTGCCCTGGGCTACCTGGAGACTACAAGCCACATGCAGAGTATGGACCAAGTATGGGATTTGGGGAGCTACCATATATGGGGCATGTATAGTGCATGTTGTGCTTCGAGGACATGGAGCCTGTTGAGGATGTAGAGCACTTGGAAGGCTTGTAGCATGCATGAGGGATCTTACAAGAATGAAGGGGGAAGTAGGGCACAACGTTCTTATTTGGGGCAAAGTTCTTGCAGAGCTGTGAGGGGAGGCCAAGCTGGAGGAGACAGTCCTCCAGTAGAGCAGTGTGATTGGGCGGAAAAGGAGGACTTTGCACCTTCCCTTATTCAGTTACAGCTTTCTCATGGTGTTTTTCCATCGTCTCCTAACCCTCACTCTCCTTTTGTCCTGTTTATAGCTGAGGTTCCTAGCTGATTTTATGGACCCCAGAATGGAACCTTGGTGTAATTCCTCAGAGAGCCACTCCATACTCTTTGACGATCCACCCTCACAGCCGTCTAGCTTTCATCGACTCTTTCGATGGATCCGACAAACCTTTTCAAGGGCCAACATGAAGACCCTGGAGTTTGGGGAAGACCCGAAAGAGTGCCCAGGTCTTGGGGCTTCCAAGTGGGGAGGTGGTTTTCCTGGAAGTCATTCAATTAAGATAAACACTATCCGTGAACACAGCAAGTCACCTGCAAGGGCTTCTGCATTAATGGGTAGTGCCTGGTGGGTTTTGCCCAAATAAACACTTACCATGTCAAAAATGTATTTGTATGTCCTGTTTGGGTCTGAAAGAAGTCAGTGGTGTTCACTCAACTCTGTCACTCGGGATTACAGATTTTGAGCCCGAAGTGATCATAAGGCTTGATGACCTCTAAGGTCCTTTCCAGCTCCAAATCTGCGAACCTGTATGTGACCATAGGTAAGTAAATGTGTCTCAGCCTCATTTTTCTCAATCTGCAAAATGCTTTCCCAATTTTGTAAGGGCACCAGTGATATCATGCGGTAATCACCGGACTTATGAATAAATTAGATTTAAGGGAGGTGGTTACCAGACTCTTCTAAAGTTATCTGTGGCATCCAGGGAAGTACAAAATATAAAGGCAATAGCCCAGGGTCCAGTGGATGACCTTGGCATCTTCCATGTCAGACCAAAATTCTAAGCACTACATAGAGTGTGCTCCAGCTGCCTTCATGGACACTAGAATAAATTGTTCCCATCTGCCCATTCTGCTAGAGAAGCCTTCATTTGATTGGGGTAGACATGGCCCCTAACTCACTGAACACATTGAGGCCTGTGGCTTGTGGTTTTACAAGGGTGTGGCTGAAAATTTCCCTACCATCATCTGTCCCCGGACCAAGAAATAGGGAACGAATGTCTGTTGAAACTCATGTTGGCCCCAGTGTCTTGACAACCACATACTCACACTTCAAAAATCTGATTTCTGTGTGGGTGATCCTTCCAGGTTACCTATTCAGTTCATTTCCCTGCCTTAGGAGAAGCAAAGTGAGCCATCCTTCTGGTGACCAGTCTGGTGAATTTGGTGGGTTCTTAGGGGACAGATCTCAGCATTCTCCAGGCCTGGCCTTCCTCCTGACCTTTTGGGCTTGGGAAGACTTTGACAGAGATTTGCCCTGCCCTGCATTTGGGCGTGCAGGGCTGGGGACTGACTGAACATATGTACACACAAGTAGAGATACAAGGGAAAGACAAAGCACTCCAGTTTCCTTGCCAAGAAAACCTCATGAGAAGTACTGGCATGCTATGGTCCAGGGGGTCATGAAGAGTTAGACATGACTGAACGACACACAGACAAAAATAATAAGCCAAAACTGCATTCAGAGTAAGTTTAATTCCTTCATTGAAGTGTTATGGTCGAATAGGAATGCCAACATCAGTCACTTTGATTCAAGGCTGGTTCAGAGCTCAGCAGCAAAGCACCAGGAAACTACAGCTGGAGCAGCCAAGGAATCTGCTTAAACCTTTTGTTAGAGGTAAATGCCAGCTTTGGCACTCGCTGCAGACTGCCTTGTTCTACAGTTCTTTTCTAGAAATCTCCCCTTTCATAGGAGCATCTGTTTACTAGCACCCAAGAAGACCCAAGAAAATATAAATGAAGTCCTTCAAATTCCACAAAGGTTCAAGGCCTAATGAACCCTGTGCCATTCACCCTCCACTGGTCATAATCATAGTCAATTATTTCGTAATTCAAAGTAATGTTATCTCCTGAGAAAAGCCCATTCAGTCTGTGAGCACACCAAGGCACAAAAGACGGTAGCCTGAAGACTCTTCTTCTCACTACATTAGAATTAATGTTTCTTGCCAGCTGGACACTCCACCTCAGAATCAAAGCTACCCATGTGGTCTGGGAGGAATGATATTTTGGCTGACTTGTTTCTGTCCTGCATGGCCCATGTCATGGTGGTGCCAATCATGGAGAGAGAGGAGTTCAAATACTACAGAGCAAAGAGCATATTCCACTTAAGGCCTAAATGTTCTCTCCCCTTCTTTGATTCATTTAGATTTGGAGACAGGAAGAGAGAGGAAGGAACATCAAAATACACTGATGAACAGGGCCCACTGTCCAAGTAGGGATTAAAAACGCACCCTGATCATAATCTGAGCCTCACAGACTTAAATGAGGAATTTCTGTGGAAAGGTAGAAACAGCTCTGAACATAACCAGGGCCAGTATTTTCTCACTCAGGAGGAAACCTCAATCTATAAATGGTGGGAGGTTGCAAGGAAAAGATCTGGCTATAAGTAAAAGGAATTCCAAGGAATTGGATTCCAAGGAATGCCAGCTGAAAGGGAACTCCTCTCCGCACCAGTGCCCACTGTTTTTACTCCTGATTCAAGCAGTCTCTCAGTTATGTTGGCCCCAAACTAACCTCTCAACTCCACATTATTATAGTGCATTGTCATCATCCTGTCTCACATGGCTAGCTCCTGGGCCTTTCCCCACCTTCTGTCTCAATGTTGTCCAAGTGTTGGGCAATGCCTGAGGCCAGGGTCCTGTCTTTGATTTTCTCTTCTACTTGTCAAGTTCCACCTCCCTGTTCGGAGTGGATTCACTACTGGTCAACGTTGGCTGAAAAAATAAAAAAACAAAAAATCCAAGAAGACATCTCTCCTTCTGTTCCCCCCTCAGCCCACTGAAAATGTGATTTCTGAGGTTCATTTAATGAGACACCCCAGAGGAAAAGTCAGGGTAATTCTTGGGCACTTTGTGGTACCTTCCAATTTAGAGCCTGATGAAGCTAGCCATGAGATGTTGTAAATCGTGTCTGCTCTGTTCAGCCAGGTCACATGACCTAAGCTCCAGATAAATGCTCTGGTCCAATTCATTCATTTCACACAGAAGGGAAACTGAGGCCCAGAGAGGGGAAGGGACTAGCCCAAGATTACCCAGGTAAACATCAGAAGCAGGATTTGAAGGTTGCTCTTCTGATTACAGGCCTGGGTCCTTTCCTTTCCATTTGTTTGCCTTCAAGTAAAAGCCACCAAACTCATTTTGCCTTGAAACATCCCTTTTAAAGAAGGGGACAGAGGAGGACATGTTTTGTATTCTGTTTCTTGTCCTTAACCTATGGTTACATGTATACAGATATAAAATAAAAGCTACAATGAATTTTACAAAACAACCACTTTGGTGTTAGAAGGTGAAATCTCCAAATTAGGACATCACAGTGGAATATGCAAAGCGTAAACTCTCCAAAGGGAGCCAGCTGATTTCTTTCGAAAATACTTAGGGCTGGAACCTCCACCATATTTATAAAAAGAGGCCTCTCTGCACAGACCTCCTTTGATTTCCTCAATTGGTTACCTAGTATAAGCTTTTTAAAAATAAAACAAACCCTAACAAATCAACAATGTTACCTCCTAAGGCTATTTCTGAAACCCTTTCCATATCATAGACAGTAATGTCTTCTAACAAAGTTTTAACAAGGACTCAGTAGAATTGTGTTACATACCCATGATCCTCCTCTGTAGAGAAGTGAGGAGAGGTGCCTTCTGATCATTATGACTTCTCTGAATTCGGGTTCCAATGTCTTGCTGATCTTTCCATGTAATCAATCCAAGTCATCATATGTGTGAGTTTGTGTGTACGTATGTGTGTGTGTCTGTGTGTCTCTGTGTGGGGGGTGTTTTCCTCTGTTGACCTCCCAAGGCCAAGGCCTTTAACTTTTTGCTACATTCTTTTGACTATTTCTTCCCAAACTCATCCATTGACCTTCAAATCCTCTTCTGCTTCAGTGCTTTCTATCCCCTGTCCTTCTAGGTGTGCCTTGGCCCCTTTAAGAGCAAACACCTTCCTAGAATCTTGGCACATTGGGCTGTCCCTCCCACATGTTGGCCACTTCCATTGCTACAGTCCATTGTGTCATGAGGACCCTTCACCTCACGACCTTTTGTGATTATGCTAACATTGGAGTGGTGGGATTCATGGAGGCAAAAGGCTTTCTGCAACACGGCTCTGCTCATGCTGCTAGCTATGTCCATCAAAACCTCATTTTCAATCTCCCTCTAGTCAACCCAGTTGGCAAGAGATTCTTGTGGGCACTCACTCAGGTTTCTCAGACACCTCCCTATCTGTCAGTGATGGCAGCCATAGGGATGAGATGAAGTTGGGACACTTACATGTGCCTGTGTTCTGAAGGGTACCCTGGGGGGTACTGTGGCTGGGCTAGCTAAGAATACACCTGGCCTGAATGAATAGGGGCCATTTTGAATGTCATATTGTTTCCATATTCTTTTACTAAAAGTCAGTGTTTTCCTCACCTTGTGGTGAGAGTGGATAGAAAGAGGGCTACTTGTCAGTAGGGATAGCTTGGTTTTAAGGAACCTCCAACTGAGCTTTCTTTTGAAAATTTGACATTTGCCTCCCCTGACCTACCAAAGCAAATATGGGAGATTCTTCTCCTTTTACTCAGGGTCTGGGATGTGTCAAATGAAGGAGAGTTGTGGGAGAATCTAAAGTGTGTGTGTGGTTGTGTGTGTGCGTGTGTGTGTCCATGTGTCTGTGGGTGTGTAAATATATGTCGATGTGTGTGAAGGTCATTTCTGCAAGGCCCCATAACAATAAGAAGGTGGCAGTTAATTCTTGACCTGACTTTTCTCGCTCTTTAAGCCCACTCTAATTTTCTCCTCTCTTCATCCAACCTCACTTTAGATAAAGGAGGTAGAAGCATAAAAAAAAAATCCATTATCAGGTTTACATTTTTCTGAACTACAGGAAGAATATCTATTAAGGGATGATGGCTTTCATGAAACAGAAAAGAAGGATTCACTGGAAAGGCTACAGGTATTATTATAAGAGAAGTGAGACAGGCCTCGAGGGAAGATTTCTGGGCTCCAGGCTTCATGTCAAATCAGTGATCTCTCTCTCCATGGAAGCTATTGGGAACCTTCCCTTCCCCTCCCAAGACTCCCAAGCCTCCCAGGCCTCCCCCTGTTCCCTCTACCTCAGCTGAAGACACCCTCTCCTACTTGGCTTATAAAATCAAGGTGAGCAGAAATGAGCTTCCTTCTATTTTTTCCATCATTTCACATTCCCTACCATTACCTCTTCACCAACACCATGCTCCACCATGTATTAATACATTTCAGTTTTATATATAAATTATCTATTTATATAAAAATCATGAATGTTTTCATTTTTATGTTTATACATAGTTTATGTTTATACATAATTCTTATATTTGCATAATTAACATTATGGTGATTAATTTTTAAACCACAATAAATTATTTAATTACTTATTACAGCAGTGTAAATAAATTTGGATCTTTTAATTATTGAATTAATATTAATAATATAATGAATTAATATGATTGATAATATTATGTGTTTAATTTTGGTATTTAAAATTTAAATATTTGTTTCATTATATATTATTTTCTTAAGGCGATTTGTTCACTGAAGTTTGCATTCGGTCAAAGGGCCACACTTGGGGACAAAGAGGGCCATGTGGCCTTCTAGCTATTTTGATGGGATCTCTGGAATGAGGAGTAGTTTTGCCCAATTTATTTTATGCCTCACTGTCATTAATTTAATTTTAAAATTAATTATCAAATTAATCCAAATATTTTAGTTATGTCAAACAAATTATGATTTTATAATTCTACCACATGTATAACTATATAATTATATCAAAGTACACATATATGTTTATAATTTTTACAGATTTATATTTTATATACTTGACATATATTTGTAAAATTCCTATTCAATTTTGATTGATTATGAAATGAACATAAGTAATTTTTATTATTATTATTTTTTATTTATTTAACTTTTTACATTCATTTTCACAAAATTTTGGGTTCCAAATTTTCTCCCTTTTTCTCCCCTCCCCCCACCCCAATACCACGAGCAATCTAATTTTCCCTATCCCCAATCTGCCCTCTCTTCTGTCATCCCTCCCTTCTCTTGTCTCCATCTTCTCTTTTCTCCTGTAGAGCCATATGACTTTTTATTCCTCATTAACGGTATGTCTTCTTAGCTAGTAGCAATAGAAATACTAATCAGTTGTTCCTAAAACTATGAGTTCCAAATTCTCCCCATCCCTCCCTCCCCACCCATTCCCTTTGGGAAGGCAGGCAACTCAATATAGGCCATATCTGTGTAATTTTGCAAATGTCTTCCCTGATAGTCGTGTTGTGTAAGACTAAACGAATTACCCTCCATCCTACCCTGCCCCTCACTGTTTCTCTTCTGTCTTTTGATCCTGTCCCTCCCCAAGTGTTGACTTCAAATTGCTCCCTCCTCCCTTTGCCCTCCCTTCCATCGTCCCTCCCCCCTGCTTATCTCCTTCTCACCCACTTTCCTATACTGTAAGATAGGTTTTCATACCAAAATGAGTGTGCATTTTATTCCTTCCTTTAGTCAAATGTGATGAGGGTAAACTATTTTTTTTTTCTCAGCTCTCCTCTTTTTCCCTCCACTAAGAAGTCTCCTACTTGCCTCTTAAATGGCATATAATTACCCCATTCCATTTCACCCTCTCTCATCCCACTACATTTCTCTCTCACCACTTACCTTAATTTCTTTTAAGATATGGTCCCATCCTAGTCAATTCACTCTGTGCTCTCTGTCTCTGTATGTGTGTGTATGTGTGTATGTGTGTGTGCGTGCATGCAAGTACATGTGTGTGTGGCCCCACCAACTACCTAGATACTGAAAAGTTTTAAGAGTTACAAATATTGTCTTTCCATGTAGGAATGTAAACAGTTCACTTATGGTAAGTCCCTTAAGACTTCTCTTTGCTGTTTACTTTTTCATGCTTCTTCTTATTCTTGTGTTTGAAAGTCAAATTTTCTTTTCAGCTCAGGTCTTTTCATCAAGAATGATTGAAAGTCCTCTGTTTCATTGAAAGACCATATTTTCCCTTGAAGTATTATACTTAGTTTAGCTGGGTGGGTGATTCTTGGTTTGAGTCCTAGTTCCTTTGACTTCTGGAATATCCTCCACACCCTTCGATCCCTTAATGTAGAAGCTGCTAGATCTTGAGTTATCCTGATGGTATTTCCACAGTACTGGAATTGTTTCTTTCTAGCTGCTTGCAAGATTTTTTCCTTGAGCTGGGAGCTCTGGAATTTGGCCACAATGTTCCTAGGAGTTTCCCTTTTTGGATCACTTTCAGGTGGTGATCGATGGATTCTTTCAATACTTTTTTTGCCCTTTGTTTCTAGAATGTCAGGGCAGTTTTCCTTAAAAATTTCATGGAAGATGATATCTAGGCTCTTTTTTTGATCATGGCTTTCAGGTAGTCCCATAATTTTTAAATTGTGTCTCCTGGATCTATTTTCCAGGTCAGTTGTTTTTCCCATGAGACATTTCACATTCTCTTCCATTTTTTCATTCTTTTGGTTTTGTTTGGTGATTTCTTGGTTTCTCGTAAAGTCGTTAGACTCCATCTGTTCCATTCTAATTTTGAGAGAGCTATTAAATTCAGTGAGCTTTTGAACCTCTTTTTCCATTTGGCTAATTCTGCTTTTGAAAGCACTCTTCTCCTCATTGGCTTTTTGAACCTCTTTTGCCAATTGAGTGAGCCTATTTTTCAAGGTGTTATTTTCTTCAGCATTTTTTGGGTCTCCTTTACAAAGGTATTGACCCGTTTTTCATACTTTTGTTGCATCTCTGACATTTCTCTTCCCAGTTTTTTCCTCCACCTGTCTAACTTGCTTTTCAAAATCCTTTTTGAGCTCTTCCAAGGCCTGAGCCCACCCGACATCCCCCTGGGGTGTCTGGGGTGCTGAGGTCCCGCCCTCCACGTCTTTCCCTGATGGAAAGAATATTTCCTTGTTGTCGTTGTCAGATCCTAAAGTTGGGATCATTTGCATTTGTTGGAAAAAACACTCTATAGTCTTATATTTCTTCCCTTTCTAGGCATTTTCCCAGCTAGTTACTTGACTTCTGAGATTCCTGTCCACCCCCACCTAGATCCGTCCAGCTAGTGCTTGGCCTCTGAGATTCAAATCGGCTTTCCGCGCCGCTAATCAATGTGACCTTTAGTTCTCTTGCTGGCGTGGGGGCAGGACCACCTCCCAGGCTCAGCTCCCTCAGGGGCTTTATTCAGAGACTTTCAGGAACGGATCTGGTGGGGGGGGCCACCTTCCAGGCTCAGTTCCCTCAGGGGCTTTATGCAGAGGCTTTTTGGTAGTGGAGCAGGGTGGGGCAGGGCCACCTCCCAGGCTCAGCTCCCTCAGGTTGTTTATGCAGAGACTTTCAGTAATGAAGATCCTGCCTGCTGCTGGGGAAGTCCTGGGCCACCGCTGCCTCTGCGGCTGCCCACGCCTCTGCCTCTGCCACTTCCTGCCCCCATCTCTGCCACCGCCACTTCCTCCCAAGGGGGCCTGAGTCACGGAAACACCCCACTCCCCTCAGCCAGCCAGCCGTCTCTCTCACTGACCTGTAGCTTCTGTGGGCAGAGGGACTTTCCCGGCTGCCAGAGCTTCTGTCCTTGAAACCTGCTCGGGTCAGCTTCTCTGGGGCCACGGCCAGGGCAGCGCTAGGGTGGGGTCCGCTTTCTGGGGCACAACGGACCCTGGGGACGGGTCTCCAGGGCTCTCTGGCATGGAAATCTCTTCCACTCAGTTTCTGTACCCCTTTCAGTGGTCCAGAAGTTATGGGGGTCTCTTTTTACATTAATTCTATGGGCTGTGGGTTGGAGCTTGTAAACGTGCATCCTTCTACTCCACCATCTTGGCTCCGCCCAGTAATTTTTATTATTAAACCGGTGTAAATAAATTAATTTTGATCCATTATTTATTCATTTGTTATGAATGAATCAGCCCATTGTTAATGATTTTGTCTTTACTTAATTTTAAACAGTAACCATTTAAAATTTTAATATTCATATAAAATATTTATGTTATTATAATCATTTGAATAAAGTGATCTATTCTGTGAAATTTGGATTCTATCAGAGGGCCACACTTGTGGATACAGAGGCCTGTGTGGCCTTCTACATCCTTCCCTGGGACCTTTTGAGTGAGTTGAAGTTTTACCTTACTTTTTATGTTATTTAGTGTTATTTTGTTAATATACTTTGAGAAATTATTCATGCAATTAATGTAAATGTTTGATAAATTCATAAAACTTTTTATTATAGACTTCTATATTTGGATATTTTATATACCATACATAAATATAGTTCTTTACAATATGTATTACTATGTGTTCATATTTATGCATAACTTATACTTTACCTTATAATAAATATATAATTTACAATAATTAGAAAATTAATGTAAATAAATATTTTTAATCAGCATTGATTTTGGCCTAAATCTATGATTCCATGTCTACACATATAAAATAAATTTACAATGTATTTTAAAAAAGAAGCACATTTGTAGTAAATGGAAAAATCTCCAAATTGGAAACATTTATTCTCCCCAGGGAGGCAGGTGATTTCTTTCCCAAAATACTAGGACTAGAATCTCCACCATATTTTTCTGAAGAGGCCTCTCTGCACTCACCTGCTTCCCTTTCCTTAGTTGGACACATAGTGTATGTTTTTTATAAACAATACAAAGCACAACAAACCAACACTGTCTTCTATTACCTGTAGAATTTTGAAAGCACTCTTCTCCTCATTGGCTTTTTGAACCTCTTTTGCCAATTGAGTGAGCCTATTTTTCAAGGTGTTATTTTCTTCAGCATTTTTTGGGTCTCCTTTACAAAGGTATTGACCCGTTTTTCATACTTTTGTTGCATCTCTGACATTTCTCTTCCCAGTTTTTTCCTCCACCTGTCTAACTTGCTTTTCAAAATCCTTTTTGAGCTCTTCCAAGGCCTGAGCCCACCCGACATCCCCCTGGGGTGTCTGGGGTGCTGAGGTCCCGCCCTCCCAATTTCCCCAATACCTCCCCCTACCATAAAGAGCCATCTCTTCTAACAACGTTTTAAGAGTTCAGCAGAATTGTGTCACATACCCATGATCCTCCTCTGCAGAGAAGTGAGTAGAGGCACCTTCTGGACATTATCACTTCTCTGAATTCTGGTTAAACTGTCTTACTGATCTTTCCACTTACCTTCTACTGGCTGTGATGTGATATGTGCATGTGTGTGTGTGTGTGTGTGTGTGTGTGTGTGTGTGTGTGTGTGTGTGTGAAGGTTATTTCAGCAAGGCCACATAACAATAAGAGGGTGCCAGTGAATTCTTGATCTGATTTTTCCAGCTCTTTAAGCCCACTCCAATTTTATCCCTCCATTCCCCAACCTCACTTTAGATAAAGGAGGTGAGAGCACAAAGAAAACATTCAGTATCACCTTTGCATCTTTCTGAACCACAGGAAGCAAATCTATTAAGGGATAAAGGCTTTCATGAAAAAGCAAAGAAGGATTCCCTGGAAATGGAACAGGTACTATTATAAAGGAAGAGAGACAGGCCCTGAGGGAAGATTTCTGGGCTCCAGGCTTCATGTCAAATCAGAGACCAATCTACATGGAAGCTACTGGGAACCTTCCCTTCCCCTCCCAAGCCTCCCAGGCCTCCCCCGATTCCCTCTCCCTCAGCTGAAGACACCCTCTCTGACTTGGCTTATAAAATCAACATCAGTAAAGATGAGCTTCCTTCTATTTTTTCCTTCATTTCACATTCCATGCCATCACCTCCTCACCTCCATAAGGGTCTGCTCCTTTTTCCTAGTCCAGGGATGGGGAACCTGTGGCCTGGAGGCCTCGTGTGGCCTTCTAGCTCATTGGGTGAGTTCCTTTGACTGAGTCCACGTTTTAAAGTACTTACTTTGTTATTTATCATTATTTCAGGAATTTAATTTTAAAATTAACTATGAAATTAATATAGATGTTTCATGTAATTAATATAAATATTGACTAAATAACTTTTATTTATTTACATATTTATAATTATTATATATTATATATATATTTGTAATACAAATTCATATTATTTATATATGATTCATATATTTATGTTCTTTATATTCATGTACATTTATAACATGAATATATAATTAAGAATAATTATTAAATTGAAATCAAAATAATTTCAATTTATTTTTCAACCAGTGCAAATTAATTTTATTCATTGTATTATTTAATATTAATCCATTAATCTGTGTTATTATTTTGTTTTATTTAAGTGTTTCATATTTAAATTTTATCATTAATTTTTAAATATATTTTTATTACTAATTATTTTCTTAAGGATATGATTCATGTGAAGTTTCAACTGTGTCAAAAGGCTACAATTGATCTAGACAGCTGCATAATGCCTTCTAGGTCCCTGGGTGAAGTCTTTGTACTGAGTCCAAGTGTTACATAATTCATTTTAATACTTTTAATTATTTTGTAAAATTAATTTTAAAATTTATATAAATATTTTAACACAAGTTTTGATTTTACAATTATAAATAAATTAATTTTTATTCATATATAAATTATATAATTATATATCTGATTTTTATATTTGTATACTATAACTATATTTATGTAATTAAAAATTATTTTAATTTAATTATTAAGTTAACAGAAATAATTGGATTCATGATTAAATCTATGTATATCAATTAATTATTGGAATTATTGAATTAAAATGAACACCTCAATTAATCAATATTAATTATTATTTTATTTTAAATATTTATTCTTTAAAATTTGAATTTTGATTTTTAAATATTTATTTTCATGAATAATTTTAAGGAGATTTCATCTATAAAGTTTGGATTCTCTCAATGGGCCTCATTTGAGGACCTAGATGGCCAAATGTGTCCTCGAATCCAAACGTTCCTCACTCCTGGGTTAGGCCCTGGTCGCCTGAAAGAGCCTTCTAATTGATCTCCTTGCTTCAAGTCTCTTCCCTCTCTAGTCCATTGTGCTTACTGATGTCAAAGTGCTTTTCTTACATGCAGATCTGACCCAGTCCCTCTAACAATCTACTCCTGTGGCTACTTGTTGCCTCTTGGATAAAGTACTGCATCCTCCATTTAGCCTTTAAAGCCCACACAACCTGGCCCAGAGTTATCTTTTCAGCCTCAATGGACCTCAGTCCCCCTCCCTCACTCTATGATCATAAACTTGTCTCACTGTTCTTCAGACAGGACTCTCCATCCATTGTTTAAAAGCCCACTCCTTCCATCTGCCTCATAGAATCTCCTCCTTTAAGAGACATCTCAGGCACCACCTTCTCCAAGAAGACTTTCTGAATGCCCCTAAATGCCACTGCCCTTCCTCCTAAACGAGTTTGTATTTAACTGCTTATAATTGCTTAATACATTTACATTTACTGACTGCCTTTTGTACTCTGTATTCTTATCCATACTCTTCTCTGATTATTAGAATGGAAACTCTTTAAAAGTAGGGATTATTTAATTTTTGAGCTTTGATTCTCTAGGGCCAGGTCTAGCATTGGCTTATATTAAGTGCTTGGTAAAAAGTCCCGGACATCAAGTTGGAAGGGATCTTGGAGGGCATTGGGACTAATGCCCTCATTTTACACTTCAGGAAACTGAGACCCACAGAAGCAGAGTTACTCAAGGGTTACAAAGCTGAGTCTTGAAAAAAAGTTCTGCACAAACTTAGATACTTCCAAGCACCCAGTGAGCACATTGCGATGACTGAGCCCAAGAATGCCCTCTGCTCAGAGAATTTTCTAGAAGGTGAATGCAGTAGATCCAAAGACAATCCATGAATTGATGAAATGAGGTAAGAATTCCTTGAAGGAATTCTTACCTCATTTCATCTTTCTTCCAGGGAGTCACCAAAGTCTTGACCTTTGAGGAAGGAAACAGATCTCTCCAAGTTTGCTTCTTACTATTGAACATTGCATCTTCTGAATGTCCCACCTAGAAAGGTTCAGAAGACCAATATGGCAGTTCCTTCTGTGATGACTGAAGTACTAGGGAATTGAATGCATCTATTGGTTATTTCCCTCCTTTTCAATCCGGTGAGTACTCCTCTGACATCCCTGTGCAACAGATATCCATCAATAATGAGGAAGCATTCAGAACAACTGACAGTGGCAGATATATTCCGTACAAAGAAACATCAGGCCACGGTATCATCCTAGATGGTACACTTCCAACTCCACACAATGTAAACACTGTTAGTGAATGTGAGCTAAACATGCCATTCAAAAACATCAAACCATCTGAGCTGGCCACAGTGGATGAAAATTTCCAAGAAAACCTAGAGGATATCCTTGAACCTGGAATTCAAGAACTGGGTTTGCACGTCCAGCAAGTAACCTGGAGGAATATAAAATGGTACCATCCAAAGTCTTGAAAGGAGCCATTGTGGAGAAACAAAGTAGAATTAGAAAATCCATATGAAATAAACGTCAGCAAGTTAAACGTGAGGGATAAAGAAAAGACCTGGTAGAATTCATCGCACTTGGACAGTGTGAGCCATTTGGGTGGAATAGGGCACACAGAGTGTATGTGTCACATATAGTATATTGTCCATGTGGGGCATGGAGCACATATAGCTCTGGGAAACGTGTGTCATGCGACAATTGGAGGGTTAGGGCAAAAGGAAGGATGTTGTACATATGAGACATGGGGCACTTATTCTCATGGGTAACCTGGATGGTGTGGGACCCACTTAGCATATGAAATAAATGTGTTCCTTGGAGAACATACAGGGTGTGGGGATTTTGTGTGATAGGACTCATGTACAGTGTGTTTGACACATATAGAATGAAGGGGACTTCTGTGGGGTTTGGTACCTGGAAGTCAAAGGAAACATAGTGACTGGGAGAGGGGCCCTCACCAGGGCAGGAATTACACAGTATATATAGGGCACATAGAGAGTACAGGGCAACATTGTGGTGAAAGGCACCTGTAGTAGTCGTGGTACGTAGGATTTGGGATATTTTGTGGCATGGGGCACCTGAAGAGTATAGGGCATGCATCAGGTGTCACATTATTGCGTGGCATGGTGCATTTGTAGGGTAAAGGAAACACATGGGATTTAGGATTCTTGTGCAGCATGGGGCATTTCTAGGACGTGGAGCATTACTTTGTGGCATGGGGCACCGGGAGTATGTAGACAACACCTAGAGTGCAGGATAGTTGTGTGGCATGCGGACAGATGAAGGATACAGGACCCGCCTAAGTTTTAGGGTGATTGTGTGGTATGGGGCATATGGAGGGTATAGGGCACACTTAGAATGTAGGGTCTTTGTGTGGCATGGGAGACCTGGAGTGTATAGGGCACACATAGGTTAGAGGATCTTGTCTGTATTGGGGCACGCATGAGGTGTAGGGCTACTGTGTGGCATAAACTCTTGAAGATTTTAGGTCAAACACAGAGTGAAGCATTCTTGTGGAGCATGGGGCAACTGGAGGATACAGGGTACACATAGAGTATAAGGTTATTGTGTGGCATGAGGCACCTTGAGGATGTGGGACACCCATAAGATGTAGCATAATTGTGTGGTTATTATACGTTATGTGGCATGAGGCATCTTGAGGATGTGGGACACCCATAAGATGTAGCATTATTGTGTGGCAAGGGGCACCTAAACCCGGAAAGGGCATACACAGGATTTAGGATTCTATTTTTTAAATTAATTTTATTATTATTTTTTAATGCTCTACAATCACTACCATAAAATTAAGATTTTAACCCCCACACTTACCCCCCACTACCCCCTCCCTCCCCAGGACAGCATACCATTCTCTATAGGTTCTACATATACTTTCCGATTGAGTACGTTTTCACTATAGTCATGCTATGTAGCTGAACTAAAAGAAATCGAAGAAATCATATAATAAATCAAAACATAATACACAAAAACACACACACCAAAACATGGTCTCCTACATTCTGAGAATGACTTCCATATTTCTCTGAGTGTGGAAAGCATTTTGCCTTAGAAAACCACCATTGTGATATGTTTTTTTAATAAGTTCTTGCGTTATTACAAAGTTCCAGGTCTACCAAAAAAAAAAAAAAAAACTCTAGCACACTGTGGTCTTTGCTGTGCACAGAGTTCTCCTAGTTCTGCTACTTTTGCTCAGCATCAGATCATATAAGGCCTTCCAGGCCTCCCTGAAGTCTTCTTGTTCATCATTTCTTATGCGCAATAGTATTCCATTCCATTCATATACCATAATTTATTCAGCCATTCCCCAATTGATGGGCATCTCCTTGACTTCCAGTTTCTGGTTACCACAAAGAGTGCTGCTATAAATATTTTTGTACATGTAGGATCCTTTCCCATTTTTATGATTTCTTGGGGACACAGTCCTAGTAGTGATAGTGCTGGGTCAAAGGGTATACACATTTTTGTAGCCTTTTGGACATAGTTCCAAACTGCTCTCCAGAATGGTTGGATGAGCTCACAGCTCCACCAACAATGAATCAATATTCCAACTCTCCCACATCCTCTCCAGTATTTTTCATTCTCTGGTTCTGACATGTTTGCCAATCTCATAGGTGTGATATGGTACCACAGAACTGTTTTGATTTGCATCTCTCTAATCAATAGCGATTTAGAGCATTTTTCCATGATTATAGATATCTTTAATTTCTTCCTCTGAAAACTGCCTGTTCATGTCCTTTGACCATTTGTCAATTGGGGAATGACTTGAATAGTTATATGTTTGAGTCAGTTCTCTATATATTCTAGAAATGGGGCCTTTATCCCTGAGCTCAGTCGTAAAAATTCTTTCCCAATTTACCACATCCCTCCGAATTTTGGTTGCATTGGGGTTGGTTATGCAAAAACTTTTCAGTTTAATGTAATCAAAATTATCCATCTTTCATTTCATAATGCTTGCTATTGCTTCTTTAGAAAAAAATTCTGCTCTTCATAAATCTGAGAAATACACTATTCCTTCCTCCTCCAGGTTATTTATGGTATCAATTTTTATACATAAATCATGAAGCCATTTGGACTTTATTCTTCTGTATGGTGTCAGGCATGGGTCTATGCCGAGTTTCTGCCACACTGTTATCCAGTTAGGATTTACGATTCATGTGTGGAATGTGGAACCTAGGGAAGGAGAGGTTAACATATGCCATGTTATTATGTGCCATGAGGCAGCTGGAGGGTATAAGGTACACATTGAGTGTAGGACTCTTGTGATGCATGGTATTTCAGGATTTGGGGCACAAAAACTGTATCATTATTGTGTGACACTGAGCACCTGGAGGGTATAGGGCACACATAGAGGGTAGGACACCTGTGTGCCACGGGGCACCTAGAGGATGTGGGCCATATATAGGGTGGAGGGTTCTTGTGTGACATGGGGCATCCAGAAAATGTAAGGAACATCCAGTGTAAGGTTTTCCTGTGGTAGAGGCCACCTAAAGTTTTGGTCACATATACGGATGCGGATCCATATAGGGTGTGGGGTTCGTTTGTAGGAGTCATTTGGCTTTAAGATTAGTGTTTCCTGCAAGTGGAACTTTTGCAGCACTCGTCACCTGGGCTACCTGGAGCGTGTAAGCAACATACAGAGTGTCGACCACTCATGGGATTTGGGCAGCTGACTTTTATGGGGCATTTTAGTACTTGGAGGACATGGAGTCTATTGAGGATCTGGAGCACTTGGAAGGCTGACAGCCTGCATGAGGGATCGTACAAGAATGAAGGGGGAAGTAGACCACAATATTCTTTTTTGGGGCAATGTCCTTGTTGAGCTGGGAGGGGAGGCCAAACTGGAGCACACACTCCTCCAGCAGAGGAGTCTGCTTGGGTTGGAAATGAGTACTTTGTGGCTTCCCTTGTTCAGTTATTACTTTTTTTGGCGCTTTCCCATCAACTGCTCACCCCCACACTCTTTTCTCCTTTTTGCAGTTGATGTTGCTACCTGATTTTGGTGACGCCAGAAGGGAAACTTCCTGTAATTATCCTTCAGAGAGCCAATCCACATCCTTTGGGAATCTACCCTCACGGTCATCTATTTTTCGTGGCCTCTTGCCATGGATTCGAAGGACCTTTTCAAGGGGCAAAGGGGAGCCCCTGTAGTTTTGAGAAGACCAGAAATAAAGAATGCCCAGATCTCAGGGCTCCCTACTAGAGAAGGGATTGTGCTGGAAGCCATTCAATTAAGTTAGACACTGTCCTTGTACACAGCAAGTTAGCTGCAAGGGCTTCTGTCTTAATGGGTAGTGCCTGATAGTTTTTACCCCAATAAACACTTACCATGTGAACAATGTAATTGGCTGTCCTATTTTGGTCTGAAGGCAGTCTGTGATGTTCAATCAGCTCTGTCACACAGGATTATGGATTTTGAGCTAGATGTAACCTTAAGAGTTGGTGACCTCTAAGGTGCCTTCCTGCTCCAAATCTGTGAGCCTGTATGTGAACATAGGTAAGTTGCTTTGTATCTGGGCCTCATTTTTTGCCATCTGCAAAGTGTTGTTTCTCCATTGTGGAATGGGACCAGTGACATTATGGGGTGATCTACTGAATTGTGGAGGAATTGAATTTAAGGGAGGCAGTTACTGCATCCAGAGCAGTGCAAAAGATAAAGGCATCTTCCATGTCAGATCAAAGTTCTAAGGACTCCACAGCTGCCTTCATGGTCACTGGAATAAATTGTTCCCATTTGCCCATTCTGCTGGAAAATGTTCACTTGATTAGGATAGACATGGCCCCTGACTCACTGAGCAGTTTGAGGTCTGTCAGTTATGGTTTTACCAAAGTGTGGCTTCTGCACATGCTGCAGCTTCTTGGAGTCCCTGGGGAGAATTGATTGGATGGCAGGTAGAAGGTGGCCCTCCCACCAGAAGAGTTAGTCCTCTCTGACACCCCATACACTGTGTTCTCCACCGAGAAAATAACAATTGGGATAAGGGAGTGAGACCCAACTTCAAATGACTGAACAAAATTATATGTAACATAACTTTATAGCGACCTTTAAGGTCCCTTTAAGCTCTAAATCAATGAGTCTATGATAATTTAACTGGCAAGGGATTTCAAAACGGTAGTAGGGAAGACCATCCTTCAAGATACCAGGAAGTATAAAGTTCATTTCTTAGAATTATTGTGCCAGGGAATATCTGACTGTCTCAGTTGGCACCAGACCCAGTCTTTTAGTGCACATTACATACGAAAGAATAGCCACTGTGTTAGGTAAACATCACTGTTACCTTTGTCTTCAAAAAGAACGTGACACCCCAGTGAACATGAAACAATCTTCACCAAGGGGCTCAAAGGATTCCCCTTCTTTATCTACCTCACCAAACTCAGCCTTAATCTTTACCTGATTCTGCCCAGGCTCCACCAATTAATCAGATCACCTCTTAAAATAAAGGTTTTCCTATACTGAATAATTCAGCTAGGCAACAGGGATTGATATTAACTGCTTCAAATCCCCCAGCATATCCTGTTAATTGAAGAAGAGGGGATAGGGGAGGGGAAGGAGACGGGGAGGCATGAGAAACCTGCAAGTTTGAGGCTCTATGTAACCCTCCAGGTCCTCAAGTGCAGCCCTCTGACTGAATCCAAACTTCACAGAGCAAATCCCTTTCAAGAAAGGATTTGTTCTGCAGAACTTGAATCCAGAGGGTCACACTTGAGGACCTAGAAAGCCACAGGTCTCCTACCACTGCTTTAGTGGCTAACCCAGGGAGCAGGCCTGGGTGGTGGGCATTCGCTTCTATATAAAGCAATTCTTTTCTCAACCCCTGACTCTTGATCTTTCTGTTCCTGTACCAAAGGGCAAACTCTGAGAATGGAGGGAGGGTTAGAGGAGGCCTTTGCCTGGCCTAAATGCTATAAAATAAAAGCAGGTCACCTAAACATTTTGGGAGGATTGACAATATCAAGATCATTTTTCCACACTTCCCAGGAATCCCTAACTACAGAAATGCTACCACAACCCCCATAGCTTGGGCATTGCTCTGCACCTCTCTCTGTAGTCAATGTCCCCACAGCCGAGACTGGAAAGTAAAATGCCTCTGGAGAGCTTGAGAGAGACACCGAAAGGGACTGAAGAACCCCCCTCCAATCTGGCAAGTCTTGTTAAGTTCCACACACCCTTACCAGTAGCATTCCCACAGGTAGGTTGATAAACCTGTGGGTTGCTCATAGCCCCAGATTCCATTATGCAGCCTTTCAATCAAATTACATAAATGCATTGATACTTCTTTTTGAATTTGTTTTTTGTCCCTTGAAACTGTGATTCCATTTCTTTCCTTTTCTTCACCATCAAAATCATTGCGGTTGACTCTTGCTCCCTCTAGCTGTTTCCAAAACACATCCCATTCCGAACTTGTTATTCTTAATTCAGTCAGATAACTGAAAATATTCCATAAAGTAACCATGGCCTCTCCCATTTCTGGTGGAATTCAGTGGCTTCTCCTCCAACCCCGTCTGCTTTAACTACTCTCCTTCAAATGACAGAGCTGGCCATATCCTTCTTTTCCTTTTTTAATTGCTTTATTTATTTTTAGTTTTCAACCTTCATTTTTACTACCTTTTGAGTTCCAAATTGTCTCCTCATGTCTCCCTGCCCCCCAAGTTTGGGAATTTTTGTAGAGGGTGTGGACTGAGGCAGACAGGGTTGATGCACTGCTTTGTGTTGCTGGACTACATTTACTTGTTTCAGGGGAGGGTTCTATGTGGGGAAGGGGGAAAGCAGATCACTGGGAAGGGGCAGGAATGGCACAGAGAAAGCTTTAATTGGAAAGAACAAAGTATTGCATAGACCAAGCCCTTCATGTTTATGTGGTTAAGGAGAGCAAGGTACAGCTGCACAAAGAGATGATGGGTAGAAAGTCTCCCTACCCCCATCAGTCCCAGGACCACGAAATAGGGAATGAGTGCCTGTTTAATCTCATGTTGGGCCCAGTGTCTTGAGAACATCACACTCACACTTCAAATATATGATTTCTGTGTGGGTGATCCTTCCAGGTTTCCTATTCTTTTTATTTCCCTACTTCAGAAGAATCAAAGTGAGCCATCATTTTAGTGACCAGCCTGGGGAATTTCATTGGTCCTTAGGGGACAGATCTCAACATTCTCCAGGCCTGGCCTTCCTCCTGACCTTTTGTGCTTGGGAAGACTTGACAGAGATTTTCCTCTCCCCTGCCAGAGCCTTTGGGAATTCAGGGCTGAGGACTGACTGAATATATGTACACACAAGGAGAGAAAGAAAGGAAAAGGAAAACACTGCGTTATCCTTGCCGAGAAATCCTTATGAGCAGTACTGGCATGCTGTGGTTCAGTAGATATTACTGAATGCCAAATAGACAAAAATAATAAGTCAAAAGTGCAGTCAAAGTAAGTTTAATTTCTTTATTGAAGTCTTATGGTTGAATAGGAATGACAACATCAGTCATTTTGGTTCAATGCAGGCTAACAGCTCAGCAGCAAAGCACCATGAAACTACAGCTAAAAGAGCAAATAAATCTGCTTAAACCTTCTGCAAGAGGTACATGCCAACATTGGCATTTGCTGCAGACTGGCCCCTTCTATACTTCTTTTCTAGACATCTCCCCTCTCATAGTAGTATCTATTTACCAGCACCCAAGAGGTCCCAAGAAGACCCAAGAATATGCAAATGAAGTCCTTCAAATTCTAGAAAGGCTCCAAGACCTAAGGAACCCTGTGTCATCCACCATCCACTGCTCATAATCAGTGTCAATTATTTCCTAACTCAAAGCAATGTTATCTCCTGAGAAAAGTCCATTCTCTCTCTGAGCACACTAAGGGACAAGGGGCTGCAGCCTCAAGTCCCTTCTTCCCTCCTGATTAGAATTAATGCCTCTTGCCAGTTGGATACTAAACCTTGGAAGGAATGCTGCCCATGAGGACTGGGAGAGATGACATTTTGGCTGACATGTTTCCTTGTTCCACAGCCTATGTCATGGTAGTGCCCATCATGGAGAAAGAGGAGTTCAAATACCAAAGAGCAAAGAGTTTATTCCCCTCAAGGCCTAAATGTTGATTTGAGAATAGGAAGAGGGAGGAAGGAACGTCAAAATACAGTGATGAACAGGCTCAACTATGCAAGGAGGGATTAAAAAATGCACCCATTTCTTAATGTGAGCCTCATTGATTTGAATGAGGAAATTCTGTGAAAAGGCAGAAAGATTTCTAAACATAACCAAGGCCAGTATGTTTGCACTCAGGGAGAAATCGCAATCTACAAATGGTGATGGTTTGCAAGGAAAAGAACTGGTCTTAGGTAAAAGGTTGGCTGTGATTCCAAGGAATGCCAACTAGAAGAAAACTCCCCTCCTCAGCAGTACCCACTATTTTTACTCCTGACTCAAGTAGCCTCTCAGCTACGCTGGACCCAAACGAACATCTCAAATCCATACCCTTATACTGCATTGGTATCATCATTTGCCGCATGGCTAGCCCCCTTGGACTTTCCCCTGCTTCTGTCTCAGTGCTGTCCAAGTGTTGGGAGATGCTTGAGGTCCGGGTCCTGACTTTGATTTTCTCCTCTCCTCATCAGAGCCAGGGTCTACCTCGCTGTTAGGAATGGGTTCTCCACTGGTCAAGGTTGGCCATAAAAACAAAAAAAAAAAATTATACAATTCAACAACAAATCTCTCCTTGTGCTCCCCCACCCTCAGCCCACTAAAAATGTGATTTCTGAGGTCTGCTTACTGAGAGAACCCAGAGGAAAAGTCAGGGTAATTCTTGTGCAAGTTGTGATAGTGCTGAACTTAGAGACTGATGGGGTTAGCCATGAGATGTTGTAAAGCTTTTCTGCTCTCCTCAGCCATGTCACAGGACCTAAGTTCTAGAGAAATGATCTGGTCCAAACCATTCATTTTATACATGGGGAAGCTGAGGCCCAGGTAGGGAAAGAGACTTGTCCAAGGTCACACATAAATTCCTAGATCGGAGCTGGAATGGAACTGAGAGGATGGCAACTCCAAGCCCATAATTTTATACAGGAAGGAAACTGAGGCCCAGAAAGGGAAAGGGACTTGCCCAAAATTGCCCATGGCAGCATCGGAAGCAGGATTTGAAGCCTGCTCTCCTGATTACCCTCCCGTGCCCTTTCCTTTGCATTTGTCCATCTTCAAGTAAAAGACACCTGTCGGGGGTCGGTCCTGACTGCCTGGGCAGAGAGGGGCTTCCCCAGGAGTGGCCGCCAGCCAACCAGGGGAGGACACGACCCGGGATAAGGGATCGTGCCTCCCTAGGATTGGTCTGGAGGGGCTCGTTCCAATAGGATGTAGGCCTCACCCTGGGGGTGGATCGGGATGGCTACCCGGAACTAGAACCCTACTTAAACCAACGCCCTTGGCTGTTCGGGGGATTCCTCTGCACTCAATAAAATATATGCCTCCTGAAGTAGTGTCCGACTGAGTCCCTCTGCTGAGTCCCCCGGGGAGGGAAACCGGAGACGTCCGGAGCAGAAGCCCACTGGGAGAGAGTCACCTGAAGGACCCGGACCCGGGTCAGCTGGCACCCGAACGTGGGGCCGAGAGACAAGACCCCTCCAGGTGACGTGAGTATCCCGCTCGCTTAAGGGCGGAAGAGTTGGACACCCTAGGTAGATAGGGCTACCTAGAAGAAGGAAAGATGGGCAATAGAATTGCTAAGCAATTGCAGCCAGAGGATTCAGGAGTATTGGCTTGCCAGCTTTATAAAATCTGCCGAGAAGCGGGCACAAAAATTCATATAAAGGAATGTAGGGAGTGGGTAGTAAAAATACAAACTATATCACCATGGGTTTGCCATGCAGAACTAACTCCTCAAACATGGCAAGTAGTGGGGACTCAAATGGCCTCTTATCAACAGGAGAATCCAGAAAGTTTAGGCCCCAAAGATTTTACATTATACGCCTTGATGGCTGCTTCCCTTGATCCGCGACCGCCGCCCTGTGTAGTCCCGCAGGGAGCCCAGACGGGCACCTCTCTGTTAGGTGAGGAGAGGTGGCCTCCTCCCCCTGAAGAGCCGCCCCCGACCACCCATGCTCCTACAGTCCGTTACCCGTGGGACGACCTTGAGGAAATAGAGAAGTTTAGTAAATTGGCACTCAAGGACGAGGGGATCCCACGTCAGTATCAAAGTGAAAACAGACCATTCGGGCATAACCAAAGTGAAAGTAAACTGCTCGAGCGCGAATTCAGCTCGCGGAAAAAAGGGGAGTGCAGCGGAGCATGTAGTTGCTGCCTCGACCCCAAATCCCCTCCCAGGTCAGACCAGAGGATTACCCAAGAATGTCATAAGCCCCCTGCACGTACCCGACTACAGCAGGCAGTCTTTGAGGCCTTGCAGCGGGGGGAGGAAGTAGATGATGAAGACTTGGATCGGTTGGTAGGCACACCCGCTGCATATCCGATCATTGTTCAGAACAATGCAGATGGGACAACAACTCGCACCCGTCGTTCATTATCATATAAGTTAATAAAAGATCTGAAAGAAGCAGTTAAGACTTATGGGGCAGGCTCGGTCTTTTTAAAAAGACTCATTATGTCCGCGGTATCCGTGGCCGCATGGACGCCTACTGATTGGGATGAGACAATGCAGGCGGTGCTCAGCCCCACCGAGTACACTGCTTGGGCAGCGTATTGGCGACGACAGGCAAAGAACCAGGCTGAAATCATTAACCCTCCTAACCCAGAGACACTAATTAATCGACTCACGGGGTAGACAGGGAATCTTATGCAAGGCTTAGTTATACAGTGATATAAGTTAAGCCAGAGTTATAATGTGTACAGAGGATTTCTGACAATTTTTTCTCAGTTTTTTGGATTCTTTTATTGTCTGGATATGTGTTCTGTCTTTACATCTTCTGTGTGCGTGTGTTTGTGAGTTATTATGGTCAGCTCCATGGTAGCTGGACCTTGGAAAGTTATCTCTTTTCCTCCCCCTCCTCCCTTCTCTCTGATGGCTGCAGCATCGGGGAGAAGTATGGGAGAGAGAAAGAGAGGAACTAATCTTATATTATTTAGTTTATGTGATTGCAAGGTGTAGTCTTGGATGGGAAATGCAGGGACATAGTGTCTGTGCAGTTTTAAAGGGGGCTTTAATCAAAGCCCATTAGGAAAACAACATGGATATGAAGTTTAAGGAAAGCATAAAAGTTTTGGAAATTATTTGAAAGTTTTTGGTTAAACTCTCTCTCTCGCTTTACCTTCCAATCCTGGCCAGATTGTGAAGGTGGAGAGAGAGACGAGAGGAGATCTGGGGCAGGCTGATCAGCATTTTCACCTAAATCTCACCTAAAAGAAAAGTATTTTGTATAATGAGAAGTAACCAAAAGGTAGTTATTCTGTTCACATTTTAAGTGAAACGTGTCACTCCTAATTGGATGTTTAAGACAGATCAGGATTTGTTATATTATTTGGCACTAGGTAAATTGGAAATATGCATAAATCTTAAAGGGACACCTCAGCAGAGATAAAGCTTTTGAAACTCTCCAGCAGAATGGAATAGACTTGGCGCCACTGGGCAGTTGTCCAGAAGTCTCCCTCCCTTCAGCTGAGGAATTCAAAAACCCTCTCATTCAAGAAAGTTCTTAAGGAGTGGACACAGAAATAAAATTTACTTGAGTAAAGGATGGAACCATTAAGATTTTTTGCCCTGCAGTCCCAACTCATCATTCAGCTGGGTTTACAGTGAATTGTAACTTTTATCATTCCAGATTAGATCAAGAGAAGAGAACTATTATTTTGAAGGTTTTCAACTAAATTTTTGTAAAAGTTTAGTGACTGTTAACAAAAGGACAAATTTTAAACGGTTTTAAATTTTCATTTTCAAGACAACGTATTGGTAAATTAATATGTAATGGTCTATGAAGCAGAAAAGATCTTGCTCTTTTAATCTGAACTTGTAGTCATTCCTTGGCTTAAGCAAAAGTTAAATTTAGTGTTTGAACTTATTAACAACTTAATTTCTAAAAAGTTTTTTTTTTCAGAGTAAATGTAATCAGAGAAGGAGAAACTACCCTGTGAAACAATGATGTAAGGTGGTAAGGCTTAAGTTTGAAGTCACCTATCATAGATTCTACAAAGGTTACAACTTTAAATGACTTTCAGAAATTGATAGGAGAAATTCAGTGGTGTAGGCCACAGTTGGGAATTACAACTGATCAAATGAAACCATTATATGATTTATTGAAAGGTCCTTCTCAATTAAACTCATGCAGAGAATGGACAGATGAAACACTGGAATGTTTGAAATTAGTGCAGAAAAAGATTATGGGGTGTACTATTAGCAGAATATTAGAATCACAGGACTTGAAAGTAACAATTTTATTCACTGAAAAAATACCCACTGGAGTTTTACATCAAAAACAAGGGATTATTGAGTGGGTACATTTGGCTCAGATGAAGAACAGAGCTTGTGTGCCTTATGCTGTGCTGGTAGCCCAAGTCATACATAAGGCAGTGAAGAGAGTAAGGATGTTAATAGGACAGAAACCTCACACAATATATACTATGTATACAAGTCAGCAAACAGATAACTGCATACAAGAGTTTGTGGAATGGCAGATATTGATTAATCAGAATTTCCAACATGGGCTCCCAATTCCTTTTGGGCAGCAATTTGCCACGTGGCCATGGTCTTGGGCCGACAAATGCTCTTCCTCACTGGTAGAGGGAGTTAATGTTTTTACAGATGCAACAAAAAATTTTAGGGCATCTATGTATATTCCATCTAAAAAGGAGATGCATAAATTTAAAACAACATTTACTTCTACACAACAAAATGAATTATATGAAGTATTGCAAGCATTATTATATGTGAAAGAACCTTGCAATATCATCACAGACAGAAAGTATACAGTACCATTGATACCTAGAGTAGAGTCAGCCTATATTCCTGATAGGGTAGATAGTATTAAACAGATAACTATGGAAGTTCAACTAGCAATAAGGGCCAAAACAACAATATTTTATATCACACACACTCGGTCACATTCTAAATCATGCAGTACCAAAAAGCATTAAACCAAACAATGGTCCAGCTTATGTCAGTAAAGCCATTGAACAGTTCATGGTGGAATTTTCCATTTTACATGTCACTGGAATCCCCCATAATCCCACTGGTCAAGCTATAGTGGAACGAGCAAATCGATCCCTGGACACTTACTTGCAAAAAGAAAAAGGAGGAGTTGGACCAGGAGTTGATAAATTCGCAATTGGCTGTTTATACTCTAAATTGATGATAAATTACAATTGGCTGTTTGGCTGTTTATATTCTAAATTATTTAAAATTCTATAATGATGGCTTATTGGCTGCTATGAAATTCTTAACATTTCCTAATAAGGAGTCTGCAAAGAATGAATCAGCAATAACAAGTGCCCTGAAAGCAGCCAGTAATGAGGCACGATGAGAATAAAAATTGATTTGGTCCTCATACAGTGTTAACGTGGGGAAAAGGGTATGTTTGTGTTTCAACAGAAGATAATAAAGAAGTTTGGGTTCCAGTGAAAAGGATAACAATGATAGAGGACAACCGCCAAGGTGAAGTGGTCACAGGGAGTGAGGAGGTGCTATCAGCGGCGGATGAAAAAAACTTCTGGAGAAGCTTAATCACCTAGGTCACGATGACTCCTTTCATTTTTCTCGTACTTATCATGACACTCAAAGAACACTGTGTCCATCGACCCAGCACCGAAGGAACAACAGAGATGGGCGTTCCTCACGAATCCACCATGGTTAAGGGTGATGTCATGGAGTGAGACAATGCCTAAGTTTATCATCCAAGGCAATATTTCTCACATGTTTAAAGATGATGGACTAGACTATGATAATAATGGGATTCTTTTTCAGAGACACTAACTTTTCAGGACTAGTCACAGGTTTCCCACTTTGTCTATAGAAGGGTATTTCTGGGAATTGGAATGGGTTTAGTTTTAAATACACACAGGTGAATGGAACAGAGGGGTATCCCTGGTGTGCTACTATTGTGGATGGACAAGAGACATTGGATGAGAAAGATACATTACACGCTTATAATCTATTCACCTGGAGGATAAATGGGACAATAGTAGTTTGGTCAGACAAGGACTTTGTGGGACTTGTTTGTGGGATGAAATTTAGGCCATTTTGTAACTTACAAAAGAAGAGAAATGTAACCCTTTGGCATCTTTATACGGGGTTTTTACCATTTGAGAACTGTCACGCACATACTTGTCAGGAGAAAGAATTGATTATGGGAAACTACACAGAAATGTTATATTCATGTCACAATCTTACATACTTACTTGAGGAAAAATATGCACCAAACTTTCCTAGACAAATGTACATCAATTATAAAGGGTCTCCTGAGGTTGAAAGACCTGTTCAGGGACTAGACAAAGTTATTCTAGCTCGGGACATTGCAACTCTTTTGAGGTAGTGACACAGACAACTACAGACACCTAAATGTTCCTGATTTGTAGGAACGGGAGCATCACTGGCACCCATGATTTTAACATTATTTGCCATAATGGGTCCCTATCAAACACCCTTCAGAGTGAGGACTTAACAGGGAATGGCACCTTTGTAATATTGCTGAAAATACCCCTGGTAACCTTTTTGCCAGTAGGGTCTTATAGACCCTTCGCGGACTCGGACTATTTTGAAATGATCACTGCCCGAGTGGCACGAGTGAGACGGGGACTGGACATTTCTACAATGGATATCATTGGACTAGCCGTGAGTGTTTTACAACAAATAGAACTTGCGGCACTGCAGAATGAAGTTAAAGTTATGGCACATGATCTGGCCGACTTTATGGTCTATTCGGAAGCGGCATGGGTGGAGCAACAGCAGATAAATAGACAGGTGGCACTTGAGCTAGCCGCGCTGACCTCTGCGGTAAAAGCATTGGCCACGATGGTACAGGTAGAATCAATGCTTCTAGGGCTATCGTGCCATACACAGCTGTTACGACCTGCATGCATGACTGCCCTCATGCTTAACGCCAGCACAGAGCTTGAAGATGCTATTTCCAGACTTGATGACTTCCAAAGTTTAGATACTTATATATTAAAGTTAGATGAGATAATTAAAGGCATACAAAATGCCACAGACCATTATAAGAGGGATATGAAAAATCAGCATGGACTTTTCCCAGATTGGTTGAGAAATCTTAATGTTACACAATGGCTTCATACATGTTTTGTTACTGGATTGGGAATTGCCCTGTTATGTGTGATTTGTCTCTGCCTACCTTGCTTATTGTCATGTATTATGAAATTGTGGATGGGTATCCTGGAACAGCTAAAGGCTGATATACTTCTGCATAAACAAAAAGGGGGAGTTGTTGGGGGTCGGTCCTGACTGCCTGGGCGGAGAGGGGCTTCTCCAGGAGTGGCCGCCAGCCAACCAGGGGAGGACACGACCTGGGATAAGGGATCGTGCCTCCCTAGGATTGGTCTGGAGGGGCTCGCTCCAATGGGATGTAGGCCTCGCCCTCGGGGTGGATCGGGATGGCTACCCGGAACTAGAACCCTACTTAAACCAACGCCCTGGGCTGTTCGGGGGATTCCTCTGCACTCAATAAAATATATGCCTCCTGAAGTAGTGTCCGACTGAGTTCCTCCGCCGAGTCCCCCGGGGAGGGAAACCGGAGACGTCCGGAGCAGAAGCCCACTGGGAGAGAGTCACCTGAAGGACCCAGACCCGGGTCAGACACCAAACCCATTTTGCCTTGAAACATCGCTTTTAAACAAGGCAACAAAGGAGATGTTCTGTGTCTTGGTTTTTGGTCTAAACATTTGATTCCATGTATACAGATATAGAATATGAAGTACAGTGAATTTTGCAAAGTAATCCTGTTGATGGTAGAAGGTCTAATCTCCAAATTAGCACACCACAGGGGAATATGCAAAGCTTTTATTCTCCACAGGGAGTGAGGAGATTTCTTCTCTAAAACACGGAGGGCTAGAGCTTCCATCATATTTATACCAAGAGGCCTGTCTGCACTGATCTGCTTTCATTTCCTCAGGGGGTCACGTTGTACAAGGGTTTTTTACAAGAAATACAACAAACCAACCTTTTTACCTATTATCTCCCTTTCCCAAACCCTTTCCAACCTCAGAGTCCGATCACTTCCAACAAAATTTAAAAAGAAATCGGTAGAATTGTGTCACATATCCACGATGCTCCACGGCAGAGAAGTGAGGAGAGGTACTTTCCAGATATTATCATGAAATTATCATGAAAATGATGATTATCATGAAATCTCTAAATTAAGGTGTCACTCTCTTACTTATCTTTCCATTTACTTTATCCACATCAAGATGTGTGTGTGTGTGTGTGTGTGTGTGTATGTGTGTGTGTATGTATACTTTTCCTGTGTTGATATTCCCAGGCCAAGGACTTTAACCTTTTGCCACATTCTTTTGACTATTTCTTCCCAAACACTTCCATCTGACTTAAAATCCCCTTCTGTTTCAGCCCTTTCTATCCCCTGTCTTTCTAGGTGAGCCTTGGCCCCTTTAAGAGCAAACTCCTTCTTAGAGTCTTGGCTCAGTGGGCTGCCATTCCCGCACTACTGGCCATTTCCATTGGTACAGTGCGTGGTGTCATCAGGGACCCTCCACCTCAGGACCTTTTGTGATTATGCTAACATTGGTGTGGTGGGATTCCTGGAGGCTTCAGGCAGCCCAGCTCTGCTCAGGTTACTGGCTCAGTTCATGAATCCCTCAGTCAGGATCTACCTCTCCTCAACCCACTTGGCAAGAGATTCTTGTAGTCACTCATTCAGGTTTCTTAGACACCTCCGTATCTATCAGTGATGGCAGCCAAAGAGGTGAGATTGAATGTGGACCCTTGGTGCTGTGTCTGTTCTGGAAGGAACAGTTTGGGGTTCTATGGCTGGGCAACCCTAATTATTCACCTGGATGAAATGCATGATGGCTATTTTCAATGACCTATTCTTTCCAGGTTCTTTTACCTAAAAATAAGTGTTTTTCTCACCTTTTGATTAGAGTGGATAGAAAGAGGGCTACTAATCTGTAGTGATAGTTTGGTCTTAAGGAACCTCCAACTGAACTTTCTTTTGAAAATCTGCCATTGGCTCCCCCTGAGCTACCAAAGCAAACATGAAAGATTGTTCTGCTTTCACTTATGGTCTGGAATGAGAGAAATGACATGAGGTTGGGTTGGGGGTTAGGTGAGCTCTTGGAGAATTTTAATGGTGTGTGTGGGGTGTGTCAGTGTGTGTGTGTGTGTGTGTGTGTGTGTGTGTGTGTGTGTTCGTGTGGATGTGGGTGTGTGGATGTGTGAAGGTCAGTTCAGCAAGGTCCCATAACAATTGCAGGGTGCCGGTTAATTCTTGGCCTGCTTTCTCTTCCTCTTCCAGTCTAATTTTCTCCCCTTTTCCCCAAACTCCACTTTGGATAAAGGATGCGAAAACAGAAAGAAAACTTGCAATATCACCTTTGCATCTTTCTGAACCACGGGAAGAAAATCTATTAAGGGATGAAGGCTTTCATGAAAAAGCAAAGAAAGATTCCCAGGAAAGGGAATAGGTATTCTTATAAAGGAAGTGAGACAGACCCTGAGGGAGGATTTCTGGGCTCTAGGCTTCATGTCAAAGCAGAGATCTCTCTCTCCCTGGAAGCTAGAGTGAACCTTTCCTTCCCCTCTCAAGACTCCCAAGTCTGCAAGGCCTCTCCCTGTCCCATCTCCTTCAGATGAGGACACCCTCTCTGACGTGGCTTATAATATGAAGGTCAGTAGTAATGAGCTTCCTTCTATTTTTTCCTTCATTTCACATTCCCTTAAATCCACCTACAGCAGCCTTCCTCCGCTCCCCTAGTCCAGGGTTGGGGAACCTGTGGCTTCCAGGCCATGTGGATTTCTATGACCTTGAGGACAGACTTTTGACTGAAGCCAAGTTTTAGAGTATTACATTTACTATTATTTCATAAATATAATTTTAAATTAATTATCTAATTGATATGAATATGAAATAAAATTATATATTAATTATATTAGACATTATACATTTCATAAAATTAGGTAATATTTTAATATTGCATAATAAATTTTTTACATTACGCTAGAAGTTTATAGAAAATTATGTATTCAACAAAGTAAATAATTTTAATGTTGTATTTGTATTTACTTGAAATATAATAATATGTTCATAACATATTTTTATTTTTATTAATGTTTAAACATTATGTATATATATTTATATAATTAATATATTATTTTGATTAATTATAAAATCCAAATAAATAAATAGATTGGTTAACCATAAAACCTGTGTAAATAAATTTAATTTGAAAATTTAATTATTGAAATAATATGAATAACATAATTAATTAAAGTATTTTAATTACTAAATTTTAAATGGTAAATATTTAAAATATAATATTAATATTGTAATATTTATTTTAACATATATTATTTTTTTAAGGCGATTTGTTCAATGAAGCTTAGATTCTGTCAAAGGGCAGTACTTGAGGTCATAGTGGGGCTTGTGGCTTTCTGGGTTCTTGGGTGCGGCCTTTTAACTGCCATCACGT
The DNA here is from genome assembly GCA_023548195.1 of Bettongia penicillata ogilbyi. NCBI lineage: Eukaryota > Metazoa > Chordata > Mammalia > Diprotodontia > Potoroidae > Bettongia > Bettongia penicillata. The sequence continues at coordinate 48,492 of JAJHZJ010000960.1, read as the reverse complement.
TTGACCCAAATTTCTTTATTTTTGACTATAATGTCGTTAAATTTAAAATTTTTTATCAAATTATTGGAAATATTTTAAGTAGTCTATATTATGATTCTATGATTATATATCATTACATTTATATAAATACATATACATGTATACATATATAAATAATACATGAATATATATATTTACAAATATATACACATATGAATTCTATGTTCATAATTAGTTTTATATAAATATATTTATACAAAATTATATATTTATACAGGAAGCATATGTTCATACATGTTCATGTATTTATATTTTATATATGTATAGTTGAGTACTTAGTGCATAATTTTCGTTACAAAATCAATTTAAATAAATAATTTTGAATAACAAACCAGTGTAAATAAATAATCAAGATCATGTTATTATGGAGTTAAGATGAATATTTTGATTCATATTACTGATGATTTTATTTGTTTAATTTTAAATATTAAACATCTAGAATTTAAATATCAATATTTAAATATTTTTTGTAATAAATTTTGTACTAAGGTGATCTGTTGTGTGAAGTTCACATTCCACGAAAGGGCTGCACTTGAGGATGTAGAGGGCTACGTGCCCTTCCAGGTACTTGGGTGTGGCCTTTTGACTGAATCAAAGTTTTGCTCAATCATTTTATTTTTTCTTTTCATTTTATAAACTGAATATTCAAATTTAGTATGCAATTAATATAAATATTTAATAAATTCATGTAAATTTTGATCTTTTACTTATACATTTATATAACATATATAACAACATATTTTTATAATATACTTATAATATTGATGTTCATATATAATTTTATTCATGCATGTAATTAATATATACTTTGGATTAATTGTTAAATCAATTTAAAGAAATAATTTTAATTAATTAAAAAAACAATGAATATAAATTAATTTTAATACTACATAAATATTAAAATGAATAATTTTATATGGGTAGGAAACTGAAGCACAGGAAGAGAAATTGACTTGCCCAAGATTACCCATTTCAGCATCAGAAGCAGGATTTGAAGTCTGGTCTTCTGATTTCCAGCCTGCATCATTTCGTTTTCACTTGTGTGCATTCAGGTGAAAACCACCAAACCCATTTTGCCTTGAAAGATCCCTTCTAAACATGGGGATGGAGGAGAAGATTACCTGTATTTTTTTTTTTACTTAAACCTATGATTTCATATATAGAGTTATAATCTGTAAGCTCCATTGAATATTACAAAACAAGCACTTCGGTGTTAGAAGATCAAATCTCCGAAAACGGACACCACGGTAGAATATTCTCCACTGGGAGCCAGGCGATTTCTTCCCCAAAACACTTGGGACTCCACTTTCCACCATGTTTATACCAAGAGGCCTGTGTGCACTGACCTGCTTCCATTTCCTCACCTGGGCATCTAGTATAGGCTTTTAAAAAACAAAACACAACACAACAAATAAACATTGTCATTTTTTCCCTCTATTTACCAATCCCTCCCCCTAGCATAGAGAGCCATCTCTTCTATCAAAGTTTTAGCAAGAATTCAGTAGAATTGTGTCACATACCCATGATTCCCTGCAGCAGAGAAGTGAGGAGAGGAACCTTCTGGGCATCGTTACTTGTCTGAATTCTAGCTGAACTGTCTCACTGCTCATTCCACTTACCTTGTGCTGGTCATGAAGCAAAGGATACACTGGAAAGGGAACAGGTATTCTTATAAAAAAAAGTGAGGCACTGGGGGAAGATTCCTTGGCTCCAGGCTTCATGACACATCAGAGATCTCTCTCTCCATGGCAGCTATTGTGAACCTTCCCTTCCCCTCCCAAGACTCCCAGGCCTCCCCCTCTTCCTTCTCCCTCAGCTGAGGACACTCTCTCCTGCTTGGCTGAGAAAATCCAGTCCTGTGGATATGAGTTTGCTTCTCTTTTTCCCTTCATTTGACATTCCCTGAAATCACTTCTCTACCTCAGCCATGCTTAACTCATATCTCCTAGCCCATAGGTGGGGAAGGTGGGGCCTGGAGGCCATGTGGCATTCTGGGTCTTTGGGTGGAGAATTTTCACTGAGTCCAAGTTTTACCTCATTTACATTATTATTCATTATACTTCCATCAATATAATCGTAAAATTAATTATGAAATTGATAGAAATATTTTAATTCATCAATGCAGTTGATTGTATAATTGAATATACTTAAAGTAGGCATTGGATGTTATATTAAGTTAGATGATAATTTCATATTTTTAATAAATTAAATTTATGCTATTAAGTTAGGTATTTAACATAAGTAAATATTTATTGCATATATCATGCACTATCTAATATTATATGTATAATATATGTTTATTATGTATATGTTTATGAGCACATATTTATATATAATTCATTCATAGTTCCTTTATATTTTGAAAAGGAATACATAATTTTGATTAATTATAAAAAAAATAAATTATTTATTTAATTACTAGGCCCATGTAAATTAATTTTGAATTTTAATCAGTGAATTAATGTTAATATGAGTAACCAATACTGATTTTTTGATTTCCCTATGTTTAAATAGTAAATTTTTAAAATTTAAATATTACTACTTATATTTTCATTTTATTATGAATTATTTTATTAAGGCACTTTGTTCTGTGAAGTTTGGATTCCCCCAAAGGCCGCACTTGAGGACATGGAAGGCCATGTGATCTCTTTGGTGCTTGCTTTCAACCTCTTGTCTGAGTCCAACTTTTTCCCAATTTATTTAATTACATATTTTTATTTCATTAAATGAATTTCAAAATAAATTGTTATGTTAATAGGAATAATTTATTAATGTTTTCAACAAATATTTTTGTAGTTAAGTATAATCATCATATATTAATATGTTTGCATATACACTAATGTATATTATCTAGTTTTATTATTGTATGTTTGTATATAAATATGTACTCATATATATTAAGTATCATCCATGATTTTTATAGGAAGAGATTTATCTATAAATCATATATATGCACATAATTTTTATGTGTTTATATTTTATAAAATTAATATATTTATGAAACTAATATATAAGTGTAATGAATTTTAACATCAATATAATTAAATTTAATTGCTAAGCTTTATAAAAAAATAGTTTTTCTCATTTAGTCATTGAATTACTATGAAAACATTAATTCATCAATGTCATTGAATATTTTACTTTCTCTGATCTATTTAAATTATTAGACATGTAAAATTTAAGTATCAGTATTGAAATAGCGAATTTATTATAAATTGTTTTCTTGAAGTAGCTTTTCTGTATGAAATTATTATTCCACAGAAAGGATGCATTTGAGGATACAGAGATTCATTTGGCTTCTACGTCCTTGGTGAAAGTTTTTGACTGGGTCAAAGTTTCACCCAATATATTATTGATCATTATTTCATTATTAAAATTTTAAAATTATTTATTAACTTTTTATAAATATTTAAGGATTCATTACAAATTTTTATCAAATACATATAGCTATATAACATACATTATGTGTAAATTTACACAGAATACTTATAATTGATGTATTCATATTTTTATGTATTTCAATAATTTTAATTATTAAATCAAATCAGGTAAATAATTTTCATTCATTAAAAAGTCAGTATAAAGAAACTAATTTTAATAAGAATAAATAAATGACAATAAATAAGTCAATACATGATAAAATAAATAATTTCATGTAGGAGGGAAAGTGAGATTCAGGAAGTGGAATAGACTTGCCCAAGAGTCCCCAGACCAGCACCAGAAGGAAGAGTTGAACCCTGGTCTTCTCAATACTAGCCTGTGTACATTCCTATCCACTTGTCAGTCTTCAAGTAAAAGCCATCAGACAGAGAGGGAAATGTCATGAATTTTTGTCTTTTATGCCTAAATTCCATGTATAGAGATATAAAATATAAGCCACAGTGCATTGTACATAGGTAACACTGTGGTGTTAGGTGGACAAAACATTTATTCTCCACAGGGAGCCAGGGCACTTCTTCCTCAAAATGCTTAGGGCTAGAACCTCCAACATATTTATATGAAGAGTCCTCTCTGCACTCACCTCCTTCCATTTCCTCAGTTGGTTACCTAGTATAGGCTTTTTACAAACGAAACAGTACCCAACCAACTAACATTTTGATCCATTACCTCTATTTCCCAGTTCCTCCCCCTACCATAGACGGTTGTCTCTTCTAACAAAGTCTTAACAAGAATTCAGTAGAATTGTGTCACATAACCATGATCCTCCTCTGCAGAGAAGTGAGGAGAGTCACCTTCTGGACATCATTACTTCTCTGAAATCTGGTTGAACTGTCTTACTGCTCATTGCACTTACCTTGTCCTGGTCATCATGTCCTGGTCTGTGTTTGTGTGTGCGTGTGTCTGCCTGTCTCTGTGTGTGTGTGTATGTCTGTGTGTGAAGGTCATTTCAGCAAGGCCGTATAACAATAAGAGTTTGCCAGTTAATTCTTGACCTGATTTTGCTTGCTCTTTAAGCCCACTCGAATTTTCACCCCCTTCACCAAACCCCACTTTTGATAAAGGAGGTGAAAGGACAGAGAAAACATCCAGTACCACCTCTGCATGTTTCTAAACCACGGGAAGAAAATGTCTTAAGGGATAAAGGCATTCATGAAAAAGCAAAGGATTCACTGGAAAGGGAACAGGTATACTTAGAAAAGAAGTGAGGCCCTGGGGGAAGATTCCTTGGCTCCAGGCTTCATGTCAAATCAGAGATCTCTCTCTCCATGGCAGCTATTGTGAACCTTCCCTTCCCCTCCCAAGACTCCCAGGCCTCCGCCTGTTCCTTCTCCTTCAGCTGAGGACACTCTCTCCTGCTTGGCTGAGAAAATCCATTCCTGTGGATATGAGTTTGCTTCTATTTTTCCCTTCATTTTACATTCCCTGAAATCACTTCTCTACCTCCACCATACTTGCCTCATATATGCTAGCGCCTAGGTGGGGAACGTGGGGCCTGGAGGCCATGTGGCATTCTGGGTCCTTGGGGCGGAATTTTGACTGAGTCCAAGTTTTACCTCATTTACTTTATTATTCATTATACTTGCATCAATATAATCGTAAAATTAATTATGAAATTGATAGAAATATTTTAATTCATCAATATAGTTGATTATATAATTGAATATACTTATAGTAGGCATTGGATATTATATTAAGTTAGATGATAATTTAATATTTTTAATAAATTAAATTTATGCTATTAAGTTAGGTATTTATACATAAGTAAATGTTTATTACACATGTCATGAATTATATAATATTATATATAATATATATTTATTATGTATATATATGAATTCATATTTATAGTTCATAGTTACATCATATTTTGACAAGGAATATATAATTTTGATTAATTATAAAAAAATAACTTATTTAATTAATTACACGGCTCATGTAAATTAATTTTTTGTTTTAATCATTGAATTTATTTTAGTATGAGAAATCAATATTGATTGTATGATTTTTCTATGTTTATATAGTAAATGTTTAAAATTTAAATATTAACACTTATATTTTCATTTTATTATGAATTATTTTATTAAGGCACTTTGTTTTGTGCAGTTTGGATTCCCCCAAAGGCCGCACTTGAAGACATGGAAGGCCATGTGGTCTCTTTGGTGCTTGCTTTCAACCTCTTGTCTGAGCTCAACTTTTACCCAATTTATTTAATTACATATTTCTATTTCATTAATGGAATTCAAAAGTAAATTATTATGTTAATTCGAATATTTTGCTAATGTATTCAACTCATATTTATGTAACTATGTATAATCATCGTATATTAATATGTTTGCATATATATTAATGTATATTTATTACCTATATTTATTATTGTATGTTTATATATAACTATGTACTCATATATACTAAGTACCATACATGATTTTTATAGGAAGAGATTTATCTCCAAATCATATATTTGTGCATAATTTTTATGTATTTGTATTTGATATAATTAATATATTTATGTAATTAATATATCAGTGTAATGAATTTTAACTTCAATATAAAAAATTAAATTTGATTACTAAAATTTTAAATAAATAGTTTTTATCATTTAGTCATCGAATTACTAAGATCCTCAAACATATTTATATGAAGAGGCCTCTCTGCACTCACCTGCTTCCATTTCCTCAGTTGTTTACCCAGTATAGGCTTTTTACAAACAAAACAAATCCCAACCAACCAAACATTTTGATCTATTGCCTGTATTTCCCATTTCCTCCCCCTACCATAGAGAGCTGTCTCTTCTAACAAAGTCTTAACAAGAATTAAGTAGAATTGTGTCACATACCCATGATCCTCCTCTGCAGAAAAGTGAGGAGAGGCACCTTCTGGACATCATTACTTGTCTGAAATCTGGTTGAACTGTCTTACTGCTCATTCCACTTACCTTGTCCTGGTCATCATGTCCTGGTCTGTGTTTGTGTGTGCGTGTGTGTGCCTGTCTGTTTGTGTGTGTGTGTGTGTATGTGTCTCTGTGTGAAGGTCATTTCAGCAAGGCTGTATAACAATAAGAGGTTGCCAGTTAATGCTTGACCTGATTTTCCTTGCTCTTTAAGCCCACTCGAATTTTCACCCCCTTCACCCAACCCCACTTTTGATAAAGGAAGTGAAAGGACAGAGAAAACATCCAGTACCACCTTTGCGTGTTTCTAAACCACAGGAAGAAAATCTCTTAAGGGATAAGGCATTCAAGAAAAAGCAAAGGATTCACTGGAAAGGGAAGAGGTATACTTAGAAACGAAGTGAGGCCCTGGGGGAAGATTCCTTGGCTCCAGGCTTCATGTCAAATCAGAGATCTCTCTCTCCATGGCAGCTATTGCGAACCTTCCCTTCCCTCCCAAGACTCCCATGCCTCCCTCTCTTCCTTCTCCCTCAGCTGAGGACACTCTCTCCTGATTGCCTGAGAAAATCCAGTCCTGTGGATATGAGTTTGCTTCTCTTTTTCTCTTCATTTTACATTCCCTCAAATCACTTCTCTACCTCCGCCATGATTGCCACATATCTCCTAGACCATAGGTGGGGAACGTGGGGCCTGGAGGCCATGTGGCATTCTGGGTCCTTGGGTGGGAAATTTTCACTGAGTCCCAGTTTTACCTCATTTACTTTATTATTCATTATACTTGCATCAATATAATCGTAAAATTAATTTTGAAATTGATAGAACTATTTTAATTCATCAATATAGTTGACTGTATAATTGAATATCCTTATAGTAGGTGTTAGATATTTTATTAAGCTAGATGAAAATTTAATATTATTAGTAAATTAAATTAATGACATTAAGATAGGTATTTATACATAAGTAAATGTTTATTGCATATATCATGCACTAAATAATATTATATTTATAATATATGTTTATTATGTGTATATATATATGAGTTCATATTTATTTATAATTAATTCATAGTTACTTTATATTTGGACTAGGAATATATAATTTTGATGAATCATAAAATAAAAATAAATTATTTATTTAATTACTAGGCCCATGTAAATTAATTTTGAATTTTAATCTTTGAATTAATATTAATGAGAGTAATTAATATTGATTTATTTCTCTAAGTTTAAATAGTAAATATTTAAATTTTAAATATTGATACTTATATATTCATTTTATTATGAATTATTTTATTAAGGCACTTTCTTCTGTGAACTTTGGATTCCCTCAAAGGCTCCACTTGCGGAAATGGAAGGCCATGTGATCTCTTTGGTGCTTGCTTTCAACCTCTTGTCTGAGTTCAACTTTTACACAATTTATTTAATTACATATTTTTATTTCATTAATTGAATTTAAAAATAAATTCTTAAGTTAATTCGAATATTTTATTAATGTATTCAACTCCTATTTACGTAATTATCTATAACCAATGCATATTTATATGTTTGCATATATACTAATGTATTTTTATTACCTAGTTTTATTATTTTATGTTTATATATAAGTATGTACTCATATATATTAAGTATCATACATGATTTTTATAGAAAGAGATTTATCTATAAATCATATGTTTGTATATAATTTTTATGTATTTATATTTTATATAACTAGTATATTTATGTAACTAATATATCAGTGTAATGAATTTTAACATCAATATAAATAATTAAATTTAATTACTAAGCTTTGTAAATAAATAGTTTTTGTCATTTAGTCATGGAATTACTATGAAAACATTAATTCATCAATGTCATTGCACATTTTATTTTCTCTGCTCTATTTCAAGTATTAGACATGTAAAATTTAAATATCAGTATTCAAGTATCAAATTTATTATAAATTGTTTTATTGAAGTAGGTTTTCTGCATGAAAATTTTATTCCACAGAGAGGATGCACTTGAGGATATAGATATTAATGTTGTCTTCTAGGTCCTTGATGCAAGTTTTTGACTGGGTCAAAGTTTTACCCAATTTATTATTGATCATTACTTCATTATTTAAATTTTAAAATTATTTATCAACTTATTATAAATATTTAAGGAATCATTACAAATTTTTATCAAATACATATAGCTATATAACATACATTACGTGCAATTTTACACGGAATACTTATAATTGATGTATTCATATATTTATGTATTTGAATAATTTTAATTATTAAATCAAATCAGGTAAATAATTTTCATTCATTAAAAAGTCAGTAAAAAGAAACTAATTTTAATAAGAATAAACAAATGACAATAAATAAGTCAATACATGATAAAATAAATAATTTCACGTAGCAGGGAAAGTGAGATTCAGGAAGTGGAATAGACTTGCCCAAGATTCCCCAGACCAGCACCAGAAGCAAGAGTGGAACCCTGGTCTTCTCATTACTAGCCTGTGTCCATTCCTATCCACTTGACGGTCTTCAAGTAAAAGCCATCAGACAGAGAGGGAAATGTCATGAATTTTTTTGTTTTGCCTAAATTCCATGTATACAGATATAAAATATAAGCCACAGTGCATTGTACATAGATAACACTGTGGTGTTAGGTGGACAAAACATTTGTTCTCCACAGTGAGCCGGGGCACTTCTTCCTCAAAATGCTTAGTGCTAGAACCTCCACCATATTTATATGAAGAGGCCTCTCTGCACTCACCTGCTTCCATTTCCTCAGTAGGTTACCTAGTATAGGCTTTTTACAAACAAAACAACACCAAACCAACCAACATTTTGATCCATTACCTCTATTTCCCAGTTCCTCCCCCTACCATAGACAGCCGTCTCTTCTAACAAAGTCTTAACAAGAATTCAGTAGAATTGTGTCACATAACCATGATCCTCCTCTGCAGAGAAGTGAGGAGAGTCACCTTCTGGACATCATTACTTGTCTGAATTCTGGTAGAACTCTGCTCATTGCACTTACCTTGTCCAGGTCATGATGTCCTGGTCGGTGTTTGTGTGTGCATGTGTCTGCCTGTCTCTGTGTGTGTGTGTGTATGTCTGTGTGTGAAGGTCATTTCATCAAGGCCTTATAACAATAAGAGTTTGCCAGTTAATTCTTGACCTGATTTTCCTTGCTCTTTAAGCCCACTCGAATTTTCACCCCCTTCACCAAACCTCACTTTTGATAAAGGAGATGAAAGGACAGAGAAAACATCCAGTACCACCTCTGCATGTTTCTAAACCACGGGAAGAAAATCTCTTAAGGGATAAAGACATTCATGAAAAAGCAAAGGATTCACTGGAAAGGGAACAGGTATACTTAGAAAAGAAGTGAGGCCCTGGGGGAAGAATCCTTGGCTCCAGGCTTCATGTCAAATCAGAGATCTCTCTCTCCATGGCAGCTATTGTGAACCTTCCCTTCCCCTCCCAAGATTCCCAGGCCTCCCCCTGTTCCTTCTCCTTCAGCTGAGGACACTCTCTCCTGCTTGGCTGAGAAAATCCAGTCCTGTGGATGTGAGTTTGCTTCTATTTTTCCCTTCATTTTACATTCCCTGAAATCACTTCTCTACCTCCACCATAATTGCCTCATATCTCCTAGCGCCTCGGTGGGGACCGTGGGGCCAGTGGGCCATGTGGGATTCTGGGTCCTTGGGTGGGGAATTTTGACTGAGTCCAAGTTTTACCTCATTTACTTTATTATTATTATACTTGCATCAATATAATTGTAAAATTAATTATGAAATTGATAGAAATATTTTAATTCATCAATGCAGTTGATTGTATAATTGAATATACTTATAGTAGGCATTGGATATTATATTAAGTTAGATGATAATTTAATATTTTTAATAAATTAAATTTATGCTATTAAGTTAGGTATTTATACATAAGTAAATGTTTATTACATATGTCATGCATCATATAATATTATATGTATAGTATATATTTATTATGTATATATATGAATTCATATTTATAGTTCATAGTTACATCATATTTTGACAAGGAATATATAAATTTAATTAATTATAAAAAAATAAATTATTTATTTAATTTCTAGGCTCATGTAAATTAATTTTTTGTTTTAAGCATTGAATTTATTTTAATATGAGAAGTCAATATTGATTGTATGATTTCCCTATGTTTAAATAGTAAATGTTTAAAATTTAAATATTAACACTTATATTTTCTTTTTATTATGAATTATTTTATTAAGGCACTTTGTTTTGTGCAGTTTGGATTCCCCCAAAGGCCGCACTTGAGGACATGGAAGGCCATGTGGTCTCTTTGGTGCTTGCTTTCAACCTCTTGTCTGAGTTCAACTTTTACCCAATTTATTTAATTACATATTTCTATTTCATTAATTGAATTCAAAGATAAATTATTATATTAATTCGAATATTTTGCTAATGTATTCAACTCATATTTATGTAATTATGTATAATCATCGTATATTAATATGTTTGCATATATATTAATGTATATTTTTTACCTAGATTTATTATTGTATGTTTATATATAACTATGTACTCATATATACTAAGTACCATACATGATTTTTATAGAAAGAGATTTATCTCCAAATCATATATTTGTGCATAATTTTATGTATTTGTATTTGATATAATTAATGTATTTATGTAATTAATATATCAGTGTAATGAATTTTAACTTCAATATAAAAAATTAAATTTAATTACTAAAAATTTGAATAAATAGTTTTTATCATTTATTCATCGAATTACTAAGAACCTCAACCATATTTATATGAAGAGGCCTCTCTGCACTCACCTGCTTCCATTTCCTCAGTTGCTTACCTAGTATAGGCTATTTACAAACAAAACAAATCCCAACCAACCAAACATTTTGATCTATTGACTGTATTTCCCATTTCCTCCCCCTACCATAGAGAGTTGTCTCTTCAAACAAAGTCTTAACAAGAATTAAGTAGAATTGTGTCACATACCCATGATCCTCCTCTGCAGAAAAGTGAGGAGAGGCACCTTCGGGACATCATTACTTGTCTGAAATCTGGTTGAACTGTCTTACTGCTCATTCCACTTACCTTGTCCTGGTCATCATGTCCTGGTCTGTGTTTGTGTGTGCGTGTGTGTGCCTGTCTGTTTGTGTGTGTGTGTGTGTGTGTGTGTGTGAAGGTCATTTCAGCAAGGCTGTATAACAATAAGAGGTTGCCAGTTAATTCTTGACCTGATTTTCCTTGCTCTTTAAGCCCACTCGAATTTTCACCCCCTTCACCCAACCCCACTTTTGATAAAGGAAGTGAAAGGACAGAGAAAACATCCAGTACCACCTTTGCGTGTTTCTAAACCACAGGAAGAAAATCTCTTAAGGGATAAGGCATTCAAGAAAAAGCAAAGGATTCACTGGAAAGGGAACCGGTATACTTGGAAAAAAAGTGAGGCCCTGGGGGAAGATTCCTTGGCTCCAGGCTTCATGTCAAATCAGAGATCTCTCTCACCATGGCAGCTATTGTGAACCTTCCCTTCCCCTCCCAAGACTCCCAGGCCTCCCCCTCTTCATTCTCCCTCAGCTGAGGCAATCTCTCTTGCTTGGCTGAGAAAATCCAGTCCTGTGGATATGAGTTTGCTTCTCTTTTTCCCTCCATTTGACAATCCCTGAAATCACTTCTCTACCACGGCCATGAATGCCTCATATCTCCTAGCCCATAGGTGGGGAACGTTGGGGCTGCAGGCCATGTGGCATTCTGGGTCCATGGGAGGGGAATTTTGACTGAGTCCAAGTTTTACCTCATTTTCTTTATTATTCATTATAATTGCATCAATATAATCGTAAAATTAATTATGCAATTCATAGAAATATCGGAATTCATCAATATAGTTGATTATATAGTTGAATATACTTATAGTAGGTATTAGATATTATATGAAGCTAGATGATAATTTAATATTTTTAATAAATTAAATTTATGACATTAGGTTAGGTATTTATACATAAGTAAATGTGTAATGCATATATCATGCACTATATAATTTTATATGTATAATATATGTTATTATGTACATATTTATGAGTTCATATTTATTTATAATTCAATCACAGTTATTTTATATTTTGACAAGGAATATATAATTTTGATTAATCATAAAATAAAAATAATTTTTTATTTAACTACTAGGCCCATGTAAATTAATTTTGAATTTTAATCATTGAATTACTATTACTGTGAGTAATTAATATTGGTTGTTTGATTTCCCTAAGTTTAAATAGTAAATATTTAAATTTCCAATATAAATACTTATATATTCATTTTATTATGATTTATTTTATTAAGGAACTTTGTTCTGTGAAGTTTGGATTCCCCCAAAGGCCGCACTTGCGCACATGGAAGGCCATGTGATCTCTTTGGTGCTTGCTTTCAACCTCTTGTCTGAGTTCAACTTTTACCCAATTTATTTAATTACATATTTTTATTTCATTAATTGAATTTCAAAATAAATTGTTCTGTTAATTCGAATATTTTACTAATGTATCCAACTCCTTTTTATGTAATTCTGTATCATCATCGTATATTTATATGTTTTCATATATATTAATGTATATTTATTACCTTGTTTTATTATTGTCTGTTTATATATAAATATGTATTCATATATATTAAGTATTATACATGATTTTTATAGGAAGAGATTCATTTATGAATCATACATTTGTCCATAATTTTTATGTTTTTCTCTTTTATATACCTAATATATTTATGTAACTAATACATCAGTGTAATGAATTTTAACATCAATATAAATAATTCAATTTAATTACTAAGCTTTGTAAATAGTTTTTGTCATTTAGTCATCGAATTGCTATGAAAACCTTAATTCATCGATGTAATTGAATATTTTATTTTCTCTGTTCTATTTCCATTATTAGACATGTAAAATTTAAATATCAATATTCAAATATCAAATTTATTATAAATTGTTTTATTGAAGTAGCTTTTTTGTACGAAAATTTTATTCCACAGAGAGGATGCCCTTGAGGATAGAGATATTCATGCTGTCTTCTAGGTCCTTGGTGCAGGTTTTTGACTGGGTCAAAGTTTTACCCAATTTATTATTGATTATTATTTCATTATTTTAATTTTAAAATTATTTATCAACTTACTATAAATATGTAAGGAATCATTACAAATTTTTATCATATACATATAGTTTTATAATATACATTATGTGTAAATTTACACAGAATACTTATAATTCATGTATTCATACTTTTATGTATTTTAATAATTTTAATTTTTAAATCAAATGAGGTAAAAAATTTTCATTCATTAAAAAGTCAGTATTAAGAAACTAATTTTTATAAGTATAAATGAATGACAATCAATAAGTCAATACATGATAAAATAAATAATTTCACGTAGGAGGGAAAGTGAGATTCAGCAAGTGGAAGAGACTTGCAGAAGATTCCCCAGACAAGCACCAGAAGAAAGAGTTGAAGCCTGGTCTTCTCATTGCTAGCCTGTGTCCATTCCTATCCACTTGTCGGTCTTCAAGAAAAGCCATCAGACAGAGAGGGAAATGTCATGAATTTTTGTCCTTTCTGCCTAAATTCCATGTATAGAAATGTAAAATATAAGTCACAGTGCATTGTACATAGGTAACACTGTGGTGTTAGGTGGACAAAACTTATTCTCCACAGGGAGCCAGGGCATTTCTTCCTCAAAATGCTTAGGGCTAGAACCTCCACTATATTTCTATGAAGAGGCCTCTCTGCACTCACCTGCTTCCATTTCCTCGGGTGGTTACTTAGTACAGGCTTTTTACAAACAAAGCAACACCCAACCAACCAAAATTTTGATCTATTACCTCTATTTCCCAATTCCTCCCCCTACCATAGACAGCCGTCTCTTCTAACAAAGTCTTAACAAGAATTCAGTAGAATTGTGTCACATGCCCATGATCCTCCTCTGCAGAGAAGTGGGGAGAGGCACCTTCTGCACATCATTACTTGTCTGAATTCTGGTTGAACTGTCTTACTGCTCATTGCACTTACCTTGTCCTGGTCATGATATCCTGGTCAGTGTTTGTGTGGGCATGTGTGTGAGTGTATGTGTGTGTGTGTGTGTGTGTGTGTGTGTGAAGGTCATTTCATCAAGGCCGTATAACAACAAGAGGTTTCCAGTTCATTCTTGACCTGATTGTTCTTCCTCTTTAAGCCCACTCGAATTTTCACCCTCTTCCCCAAACTCCACTTTTGATAAAGGAGGTGAAAGGACAGAGAAAACATCCAGTACCACCTCTGCATGTTTCTAAACCACGGGAAGAAAATCTCTTAAGGGATGAAGGCTTTCATGAAAAAGCAAAGGATTCACTGGAAAGGGAACAGGTATTCTTAGAAAAGAAGTGAGGCCCTGGGGGAAGATTCTTTGGCTCCAGGCTTCATGTCAAATCAGAGATCTCTCTCTCCATCGCAGCTATTGTGAACCTTCCCTTCCCCTCCCAAGACTCCCAGGCCTCCCCCTCTTCCTTTTCCCTCACCTGAGGCACTCTTTCCTGCTTGACTGAGAAAATCCAGTCCTGTGGATATGAGTTTGCTTCTCTTTTTTCCTTCATTTGACATTCCCTGTAATCGCTTCTCCACCTAGGCCATGCTTGCCTCATATCTCCAAGCCCATAGGTGGGGAACGTGGGGCCAGGAGGACATGTGGCATTCTGGGTCCTTGGGTCGGGAATTTTCACTGAGTCCAAGTTTTACCTCATTTACATTATTAATCATTATACTTCCATCAATATAATCGTAAAATTAATTATGAAATTGATGTGAATATTTTAATTCATCAGTATAGTTGAGTATATAATTGAATATACTTATTGTAGGTATTAGATATTATATTAAGCTAGATGATAATTTAATATTTTTAATAAATTAAATTTATGACATTAGGTTAGGTATTTATACATAAGGAAATGTTTATTACATATATCATGCACTATATAACATGTATAATATATGTTATTATGTATATATTTATGAGTTTATACTTGTTTATAATTCATTCATAGTTACTTTATATTTTGACAAGGAATATATAACTTTGATTAATCACGAAATAAAAATAAGTTATTTATGTACTTATGGGCCCATGTAAATTAATTTTGAATTTTAATCATTGAATTAATATTAATATGAGTAATTAATATTAATTGTTTGATTTCCCTAAGAATAGTAAATATTATAATTTTAGATGTTAATACTTATATATTCATTTTATTACGAATTATTTTATTAAGGCACTTTGTTCTGTGAAGTTTGGATTCCCCCAAAGGCCGCACTTGCGGACATGGAAGGCCATGTGATCTCTTTGGTGCTTGCTTTCAACCACTTGTCTGAGTTCAACTTTTACCGAATTTATTTAATTATATATTTGTATTTCATTAACTGAATTTCAAAATAAATTGTTATGTTATTTCGAGTATTTTATTAATGTATTCAACTCCTATTCATGTAATTCTGTATAATCATCGTATATTTATATGTTTGCATATATACTATTGTATATTTATTACCTAGTTTAATTTTTGTCTCTTTATATATAAATATGTACTCATGTATATTAAGTATCATACATGATTTTTACAGGGAGAGATTCATCTATAAATCATATATATGTACATAAGTTTTATGTATTTTTATTTTATATAACTAATATATTTATGTAAGTAATATATCAATGTACTGAATTTTAACATCAATATAAATAATTCAATTTAATTACTAAGCTTTGTAAATAAATAGTTTTTGTCATTCAGTCATCGAATTACCATGGAAACATTAAGTCATCAATGTCATTGAATATTTTATTTTCTCTGTTCTATTTCAATTATTAGACATGTAAAATTTAAATATCAGTATACAAATATCAAATTTATTATATATTGTTTAATTGAAGTAGCTTTTTTGTACGAAAATTTTGTTTCACAGAGAGGATGCACTTGAGTATATAGATATTCATGTTGCCTTCTAGTTCCTTGGTGTAAGTTTTTGACTAGGTCAAAGTTTTACCCAATTTATTATTGATCATTATTTCATTATTATAATTTTAAAATGATTTATCAACTTACTATAAATAGGTAAGGAATCATTACAAATTTTTATCAAATACATATAGCTACATAATATACATTATGTGTAAATTTACACAGAATACTTATCATTGATGTATTCATATTTTTATGCAATCAAATAATTTAATTATTAAATCAAATCAGGTAAATAATTTTCATTTATTAAAATGTCAGTGTAAAGAAACTAATTTTAATAAGTATAAATAAATGACAGTCAGCAAGTCAATACGTGATAAAATAAATAATTTCACGTAGGAGGGAAAGTGAGATTCAGGAAGTGGAAGAGTCATGCCCAAGATTCCCCAGACAAGCACCAGAAGCAAGAGTTGAACCCTGGTCTTCTCATTGCTAGCCTGTGTCCATTCCTATACATTTGTCGGTCTTCAAGAAAAGCCATCAGACAGAGAGGGAAATGTCATGAATCTTTGTCTTTTATGCCTAAATTACATGTATAGAGATGTAAAATACAAGCCACTGTGCATTGTACATAGGTAACACTGTGGTGTTAGGTGGACAAAACATTTATTCTCCACAGGGAGCCAGGGGATTTCTTCCTCAAAATGCTTAGGGCTAGAACCTCCACCATATTGATATGAAGAGGCCTCTCTGCACTCACCTGCTTCCATTTCCTCAGTTGGTTATCTAGTATAGGCTTTTTACAAACAAAACAACACCGAACCAACCAACATTTTGATCTATTACCTCTATTTCCCAATTCCTCCCCCTACCATAGCCAGCCATCACTTCCAGCAAAGTCTTAACAAAAATTTAGGAGAATTGTGTCCCATACCCATGATCCTCCTCTGCAGAGAAGTGAGGAGAGGCACCTTCTGGACATCATTACTTGTCTGAATTCTGGTTGAACTGTCTTACTGCTCATTGCACTTACCTTGTCCAAGTCATGATGTCCTGGTCTGTGTTTGTGTGTGCGTCTGTGTGCCTGTCTGTGTGTGACAGAGTGTGTGTGTGTGTGTGTGTGTGTGTGTGTGTGTGTGTGTGTGAAGGTCATTTCATCAAGGCGGTCTAACAATAAGAGGTTGCCAGTTAACTCTTGATCAGATTTTCCTTGCTCTTTAAGCCCACTCGAATTTTCACCCCTTCCCCCAACCCCACTTTTGATAAAGGAGGTGAAAGGACAGAGAAAACATCCAGTACCCCCTTTGCATGTTTCTAAACCACGGGAAGAAAATCTATTAAGGGATAAAGGCATTCACGAAAAAGCAAAGGATTCACTGGAAAGGGAACAGGTATACTTAGAAAAGAAGTGAGACCCTGGGGAAAGATTCCTTGGCTCCAGGCTTCATGTCAAATCAGAGAGCTCCCTGGCCATGGCACCTATTGTGAACCTTCCCCTCCCAAGACTCCCAGGCTTCCCCCTCTTCCTTCTCCCTCAGCTGAGGACACTCTCTCCTGCATGGCTGAGAAAATTCAGTCCTGTGGATATGAGTTTGCTTCTCTTTTTCCCTTCATTTGACATTCCCTGAAATCACTTCTCTACCTCCGCCGTGCTTCCCTCATATCTCTTAGCCCATAGGTGGGGAACGTAGGGCCTGGAGGCCATGTGGCATTCTGGGTCCTTGGGAGGGGAATTTGGACTGATTCCAAGTTTTATCTCATTTGCTTTATTATTCACTATACTTGCATCAATATAATCGTAAAACTAATTATGACATTGATAGAAATATTTTAATTCGTCAATATAGATGATGATATAATTAAATATCCTTATAGTAGGTACTAGATATTATATTAAGCTAGAGGATAATTTAATATTTTTAATAAATTAAATTTATGACATTAGGTTAGGTATTTATACATAAGGAAATGTTTATTACATATATCATGCACTATATAACATGTGTAATATATGTTATTATGTATATATTTATGAGTTTATACTTGTTTATAATTCATTCATAGTTACTTTATATTTTGACAAGGAATATATAACTTTGATTAATCACGAAATAAAAATAAGTTATTTATGTAATTATGGGCCCATGTAAATTAATTTTGAATTTTAATCATTGAATTAATATTAATATGAGTAATTAATATTAATTGTTTATAATTTTAGATGTTAATACTTATATATTCATTTTATTACGAATTATTTATTAAGGCACTTTGTTCTGTGAAGTTTGGATTCCCCCAAAGGCCGCACTTGCGGACATGGAAGGCCATGTGATCTCTTTGGTGCTTGCTGTCAGCCTCTTGTCTGAGTTCAACTTTTACCCAATTTATTCAATTAGATATTTTCATTTCATTAATTGAATTTAAAAATTAATTGTTATGTTAATTCCAATATTTTCTTAATGTATTCAACTCCTGTTTATGTAATTGTGTATAATCATCGTATATTTGTATGTTTGCATATATAATAATGTATATTTATTACCTAGGTTTATTATTGTATGTTTATATATAAATATGTACCCATACATATTAACTATCATACACGATTTTTATAGAAAGAGATTCATCTATAAATCTTATATTTGTACATAATTAATGTATTTATATTTTATATAACTAATATATTTATGTAATTAATATACCAGTGTAATGAATTTTAACATCAATATAAATAATTCAATTTAATTACTAAGCTTTGTAAATAAATAGTTTTTGTCATTTAGTCATCAAATTACTATGAAAACCTTAATTAATCAATGTAATTGAATATTTTATTTTCTCTGTTCTATTTCCATTATTAGACATGTAAAATTTAAATATCAGTATTCATATAAAACTTTATTATAAATTGTTTTATTGATGTAGCTTTTTTGTATGAAAATTTTATTCCACAGAGAGGATGCACTTGAGGATATAGATATTCATGTTGCCTTCTAGTTCCTTGCTGCAAGTTTTTGACTGTGTCAAAGTTTTACCCAATTTATTATTGATCATTATTCAGTATTTTAATTTTAAAATCATTTATCAACTTACTATAAATATGTAAGGCATCATTACAAATTTTTATCATATAGATATAGCTATATAATATACATTATGTGTAAATTTACACAGAATACTTATAATTGATGTATTCATATTTTTATGTATTTTCATAATTTTAATTATTAAATCAAATCAGGTAAATAATTTTCATTCATCAAAAAGTCAGTGTAAAGAAACTAATTTTAATAAGTATACATAAATGACAATCAATAAGTCAATACATGATAAAACAAATAATTTCACATAGGAGGGAAAGGGAGATTCAGGAAGTGGAAGAGACATGCCCCAGATTTCCCAGACCAACACCAGAAGCAAGAGTTGAAGCCTGGTCTTCTCATTGCTAGCCTCTGTCCATTCCTATCTGCTTGTCGGTCTTCAAGAAAAGCCATCAGACAGAGAGGGAAAGGTCATGAATCTTTGTCTTTTATGCTTAAATTCCATGTATAGAGATATAAAAAACAAGCCACAGTGCATTGTACATAGGTAACACTGTGGTGTTAGGTGGACAAAACATTTATTCTCCACAGGGAGCCAGGGCATTTCTTCTTCAAAATACTTAGGGCCAGAACCTCCACCATATTTATATGAAGAGTCCTCTCTGCACTCACCTACTTCCATTTCGTCAGTTGGTTAGCTAGTATAGGCTTTTTACAAACAAAACAACACCCAACCAACCAACATTTTGATCTATTACCTCTGTTTCCCAATTCCTCCCCATACCATAGACAGCCATCTCTTCTAACAAAGTCTTAACAAGAATTCAGTAGAATTGTGTCCCATACCCATGATCCTCCTCTGCAGAGAAGTGAGGAGAGGCACCTTCTGGACATTATTACTTGTCTGAATTCTGGTTGAACTGTCTTACTGCTCATTGCACTTACCTTGTCCAGGTCATGATCTCCTGCTCTGTGTTTGTGTGTCCGTGTGTATGTGTGTGTGTGTGAAGGTCATTTCAGGAAGGCCGTATAACAATAAGAGTTTGCCAGTTAATTCTTGACCAGATTTTCCTTGCTCTTTAAGCCCACTCGAATTTTCACCCCTTCCCCCAACCCCACTTTTGATAAAGGAGGTGAAAGGACAGAGAAAACATCCTGTACCCCCTTTGCATGTTTCTAAACCACGGGAAGAAAATCTATTAAGGGATAAAGGCATTCATGAAAAAGCAAAGGATTCACTGGAAAGGGAACAGGTATACTTAGAAAAGAAGTGAGACCCTGGGGAAAGATTCCTTGGCTCCAGGCTTCATGTCAAATCAGAGATCTCTCTCTCCATGGCAAATATTGTGAACCTTCCCTTTCCCTCCCAAGACCCCCAGGCCTCCCCCTCTTCCTTCTCCCTCAGCTGAGGTCACTCTCTCCTGCTTGGCTGAGAAAATCCAGTCCTGTGGATATGAGTTTGCTTCCCTTTTTCCCTTCATTTTACATTCCCTGAAATCACTTCTCTACCTCCGCCATGCTTGCCTCATATCTCCTAGCCCATAGGTGGGGAACGTGGGGCCTGGAGGCCATGTGGCATTCTGGGTCCTTGGGTGGGGAATTTTGACTGAGTCCAAGTTTTACCTCATTTACTTTATTATTCATTATACTTGCATCAATATAATCGTATAATTAATTATGACATTGATAGAAATATTTTAATTCATCAATATAGATGACGATATAATTGAATACCCTTATAGTAGGTATTAGATATTATATTAAGCTAGATGATAATTTAATATTTTTAATAAATTAAATTTATGACATTAAGTTAGGTATTTATAAATAAGTAAATGTTTATTGCATATATCATGCACTATATAATATTATATGTATAATATATGTTATTATGTATATATTTTTGAGTTCATATTTATTTATAATCCATTTATAGTTACTTTATATTTTGACAAGGAATATATATTTTTGATTAACCATAAAATAAAAATAAATTATTTATTTAATTACTAGGCCCATGTAAATTAATTTTGAATTTTAATCATTGAATAAATATTAATATGAGTAATTAATATTGATTGTTTGATTTCCCTAAGTTTAAATAGTAAATATTTAAATTTTAAATGTTAATACTTATATATTCATTTTATTATGAATTATTTTATTACCGCACTTTGTTCTGTGAAGTTTAGATTCCCCCAAGGGCTGCACTTGCATACGGGGAAGGCCATGTGATCTCTTTTGTGCTTGCTTTCAACCTCTTATCTGAGTTCAACTTTTACCCAATTTATTTAATTAGATATTTTTTTTCATTAATTGAATTTAAAAATAAATTGTTATGTTATTTCGAATATTTTATTAATGTGTTCAACTCCTATTTATGTAATTGTGTATAATCATCGTATATTTGTATGTTTGCATATATACTAATGTATGTTTGTTACCTAGGTTTATTATTGTATGTTTATATATAAATATGTACTCATGTATGTTAAATATCACACATGATTTATATAAGAAGAGATTCATCCATAAATCATATATTTATACATAATTAATGTGTTTATATTTTATAAAACTAATATGTTTATATAACTAATATACCAGTGTAATGAATTTTAACATCAATATAAACAATTCAATTTCATTACTAAGCTTTGTAAATAAATAGTTTTTGTCATTTAGTCATCGAATTACTATGAAAACATTAATTCATCAATGTCATTGAATATTTTATTTTCTCTGTTCTATTTCAATTATTAGACATGAAAAATTTAATATCAGTATTATGTATTATAAATTGTTTTCTTGAAGTAGCTTTTTTGTATGAAAATTTTATTCCACAGAGAGGATGCACTTGAGGATATAGATATTCATGTTGTCTTCTAGGTCCTTGGTGCAAGTTTTTGACTGGGTCAAAGTTTTACCCAATTTATTATTGATCATTATTTCATTATTTTAATTTTAAAATTATTTATCAACTTACTATAAATATGTAAGGAATCATTACAAATTTTTATCATATACATATAGCTACATAATATACATTATGTGTAAGTTTACACAGAATACTTATAATTTATGTATTCATATTTTTCTGTATTCGAATAATTTTAATTATCAAATCCAATCAGGTAAATAATTTTCATTTGTTAAAAAGTCAGTATAAAGAAACTAATTTTAATAAGTATAAATAAATGACAATCAGTAAGTCAATACATGATAAAATAAATAATTTCACGTACTAGGGAAAGTGAGATGGAGGAAGTGGAAGAGACTTGCCCAAGATTCCCCACACTAGCACCAGAAGGAAGAGTTGAAGCCTGGTCTTCTCATTACTAGCCTGTGTCCATTCCTATCCACTTGTCGGTCTTCAACTAAAAGCCGATAGACAGAGAGGGAAATGTCATGAATTTTTCTCTTTTGTGCCTAAATTCCATGTATACAGATATAAAATATAAGCCACAGTGCATTGTACATAGGTAACACTATGTTGTTAGGTGGACAATACATTTATTCTCCATGGAAAGCCAGGGGATTTCTTCCTCACAATACTTAGGGCTAGAACTTCCAACATATTTATATGAAGAGGCCTCTCTGCACTCACCTACTTCCATTTCCTCACGTGGTTACCTAATATAGGCTTTTTACAAAAAAAGAAAAAAAAAAACAATGAACCAACATTTTGATCTATTACCTCTATTTCCCAATTCCTCCCCCTACCACAGAGAGCCGTCTCTTCTAAAAAAGTCTTAACAAGAATTCAGTTGAATTGTGTCACATACCCATGATCCTCCCCTGCAGAGAAGTGAGGAGAGGCACCTTCTGGACAACATTTCTTATGTGAATTCTGATTGAACTGTCTTACTGCTCATTGCACTTACCTTGTCCTGGTCATGATGTCGTGGTCTGTGTTTGTGTGTCGTAGGTGTGCGTGTGTGTGTATGCATGTGTGTATCAAGGTCATTTCAGCAAGGCCGTATAACAATAAGAGTTTGCCAGTTAATTCTTGACCTGATTTTTCTTGCTCTTTAAGCCCACTCCAATTTTCACCCAGTTCACCCAACCACACTTTTGACAAAGGAGGTGAAAGGACAGAGAAAACATCCAGTATCACCTTTGCATGTTTCTAAACCACAGGAAGAAAACCTATTAAGGGATGAAGGCTTTCATGAAAAAGCCAAGAATTCACTGGAAAGGGAGCAGGTATACTTAGAAAAGAAGTGAGGCCCTCGGGGAAGATTCCTTGGCTCCAGTCTTCATGTCAAATCAGAGATCTCTCTCTCCATGGCAGCTATTGTGAACCTTCCCTTTCCCTCCCAAGACTCCCAGACCTCCCCCTCTTCCTTCTCCCTTAGATTACGACACTCTCTCCTGCTTGGCTGAGAAAATCCATTCCTGTGGATATGAGTTTGCTTCTCTTTTTCCCTTCATTTGACATTCCCTGAAATCACTTCTCTACCTCTGCCATGCTTACCTCATATCTCCTAGCCCATAGGTGGGGAAAGTGGGGCCTGGAGGCCATGTGGCCTTCTGGGTCCTTGGGTGGGGAATTTTGACTGAGTACAGGTTTTACCTCTTTTCCTTCATTATTCATTTTACTTGCATCAATATAATCCTAAAATTAATTGTGAAATTGACAGAAATATTTTATTTCATCAATATAGTTGACTATATACTTGAACACCCTTATAGTATGTATCAGATATTATATTAAGATACATGATAATTTGATATTTTTAATAAATTAAATTTATTACATTAGGTTAGGTATTTATACATAAGTAAATGTTTATTGCATATATCATGCACTATACAATATTATATGTATAATATTTTTTTATTATATATATGTTTATGAGTTTATATTTATTTATAATCCATTCATAGTTACTTTATATTTTGACAGGAATATATAATTTTGATTAACCATAGAATAAAAGTAAATTATTTATAAAATTGCTAGGCCCATGTAAATTAATTTTGAATTTTAATCATTGAGTTAATATTAATATGAGTAATTAGTATTGATTGTGTGATTTCTTAAGTTTAAATAGTAAATATTTAAATTTTAAATGTTAATACTTATGTATTCATTTTGTGATGAATTATTTTATTAAGGCACTTTGCTCTGTGAAGTTTGGTTTCCCCCAAAGGCCTCACTTGCAGACATGGAAGGCCATGTGATCTCTTTGGTGTTTGCTTTGGTCCTTTGTCTGAGTCCAACTTTTACCCCATTTTTTGAATTACATATTTTTATTTCATTAATTGAAATTAAAAATAAATTGTTATGTCAATTCGAATATTTTATTATTGTATTCAACTCCTATTTATAGAATTAAGCATAATCATTGTATATTACTATTTTTGCATATATACTATTATATATTTATTACCTACCTTTATTATTCTATGTTTATATATAAATATGTACTCATATATATTAAGTATCATGCATGACTTTTATAGGAAGAGATGTATCTATAAATCATATATTTATACAGAATTATTATGTATTTATATTTTATATAACTAATCTATTTTTGTAACTAATATATAAGTGTAATGAATTTTAACATCAATATAAATAATTAAATTTAATTTCTAAGCTTTGTAAATAATTAGTTTTTCTCATTTAGTCATCGAATTACTATGAAAACATTAATTCATCAATGGCATTGAATTTTTTATTTTGTCTGTTCTATTTTCATTATTAGACATGTAAAATTTAAATATCATTATTCAAATAGCAAATTTATTAAAAATTGCTTTACTGAAGTAGCTTCTCGGCATGAAATTTTTATTCCACAGAAAGGATGCACTTGAGGACACTGAGATTCATGTTCCCTTCTAGGTCCTTGGTGCAGGTTTTTAACTGGGTCAAAATTTTACCCAATTTATTATTGATCATTATTTCATTACTTTAATTTTAAATTTAATTATCAACTTATTATAAATATTTAAGGATTCATTACAAATATTTATCATATACATATAGCCATATAATATACATTCTGTGTAAATTTCCACAGAATACGTATAATTCATGTATTCATATTTTATATATTTGCATAATTTCAATTATTAAATCAATTCAGGTAAATAATTTTCTTTCATTAAAAAGTCAGTATAAAGGAACTAATTTTTATAAGTATAAATAAATGTCAATAAATAAGTCAATACTTGATACAATAAATAATTTCATGTAGGGAGAAAGTGAGATGCAGGAAGTGGAAGAGACTTGCCCAAGATTCCCCAGATCAGCACCAGAAGCAGGAGATGAAGCCTGGTCTTCTCATTACTAGCCTTTGTCCATTCCTGTCCGCTTGTCGGTCTTAAAGTAAAAGCCATCCGAATTAGAGGGAAATGTCATGAATTTTTTTCTTTTCTGCCTGAATTCCATGTATACAGATATAAAATATAAGTCACAGTGCATTGTACAAAGGTAGCACTGTGGTGTTAGGTGGACCATACATTTATTCTCCACAGGGAGCCAGGGGATTTCTTCCCCAAAATGCTTAGGGCTAGAACCTCCACCATATTTATATGAAGAGGCCTCTCTGGGCTCACCTGCTTCCATTTCCTCAGGAGGTTACTTACTATAGGCTTTTTACAAACAAACCAAAACCCAACCAACCAACATTTTGATGTATTACCTCTATTTCCCTATTCCTCCCCCTACCACAGACAGCCATCTCTTCTAACAAAGTCTTAACAAGAATTCAGTAGAATTGTGTCACATACCCATGATCCTCCTCTGCAGAGTAGTGAGGAAACGCACCTTCTGGACATCATTACTTGTCTAAATTCTGGTTGAACTGCCTTACTGCTCATTCCACTTACCTTGTCCTGGTCATGATGTCCTCCTCTGTGTTTGTGTGTGTGAGTGTATGTGTGTGTGTGTGTATGTGAAGGTCATTTCAGCAAGGACGTATAACAATAAGAGGTTGTCAGTTAATTCTTGACCTGATTTTTCTTGCTCTATAAGGCCATTCGAATTTTTACCCCCTTCCCCCAACCCCACTTTTGATAAAGGAGTTGAAAGGACAGAGAAAACATCCAGTACCACGTTTGCATGTTTCTAAACCACGGGAAGAAAATCTATTAAGGGATGATGTCTTTCATGAAAAAGCAGAGGATTCACTGGAAAGGAACAGGTTTTCTTAGAAAAGAAGTGAGGCCCTGGAGGAAGATTCCTTGGCTCCAGGCTTCATGTCACATCAGAGATATCTCTCTCCATGGCAGTTATTGTGAACCTTCCCTTACCCTCCTAAGACTCCCAGGCCTCCCCCTCTTCCTTCTGCCGAAGTTGAGGACACTCTCTCCTGCTTGACTGAGAAAATCCAATCCTGTGGATATGAGTTTGCTTCTCTTTTTCCCTTCAATTAACATTTCCTGAAATCACTTCTCTACCTCCACCATGCTTGCCACATATCTCCTAGCCCATAGTTGGGGAAAGTGGGTCCTTGAGGCCATGTGGCATTGTAGGTCCTTGGGTGGGGAATTGTGACTGAGTCCAAGTTTTAACTCATTTACTTTATTATTCATTATACTTGCATCAATATATTAGTAAAATTAATTATGAAATTAATATAAATATTTTAAATCATCAATATTGGGGTTTATATAATTGAATATACTTATAGTAGGTATTAGATATTATATCAAGTGAGATGATATTTTATTATTTTTAATAAATTAAAGTGATGCTATTAATTTAGGTATCATTACATAAGTAAAGATTTTTTCCATATAACATGCACTATGCAATATTATATTTATAATATATATTTGTTATGTATATATATGAGTACATACTTATTTATAATTCATAGTTACTTTATATTTTAATAAGGAATGTACAATTTTGATTAATCATAAAAGAAAAATAAATTATTTATTTAATTACTCACCCCATGTAAATTAATTTTGAATTTTAATCATTGAATTAATATTAATATGTGTAATCAATACACATTATTTGATTTCCCTAAGTTTAAATAGGACATGTTTAAAATTTAAATATTAACACTTATATATTCATTTCATTATGAAGTATTTTATTAAGGCACTTTGTTCTGTGAAGTTTGGATATCCTCAAAGGCCGCACTTGAGCACATGGAAGGCCATGAGATCTCTTTGGTGCTTGCTTTCAACCTCTTGTCTGAGTTCAACTTTTACCCAATTTATTTAACTACATATTTCTATTTCATTAATTGAATTTAAGAATAAATTATTATGTTAATTAGAATATTTTATTAATGTATTCAACTCATATTTATGTAATTATGTATAGTCATCATATATTGATATTTTTCCATACATACTAATGTATATTTATTAGCTAATTTTATTATTGTATGTTTATATATAAATATGTACTCATATATATTAAGTATCATACATGAGTTTTATGGGAGGAGATTATCTATAAATCACATATTTTTACATGATTTTTATATATTTATATTTGATATAATTAATATATTTATGTAACTAATATATAAGGGTAATGAATTTTAACATCAATATAAATAATTAAATTTAATTACTAACCTTTGTAAATGAATATTTTTTGTCATTTAGTCATCGAATTACTATGAAAACCGTAATTCATCAATGTCACTGAATATTTTATTTTCTCTATTCTATTTCAATTATTAGACATGTAAAATTTAAATATCACTATTCAAATAGAAAATATATTATAAATTTTTTTTATTGAAGTAGCTTTTCTCCATGAAATTTTTATTGCAAAGGAAGGATGCACTTGAGGATACAGAGATTCATGTTGCCTACTAGGTCCTTGGTGCAGGTTTTTAACTGGGTCAAAATTTTACCCAATTTATTATTGATCATTATTTCATTACTTTAATTTTAAATGTAATTATCAACTTATTATAAGTATTTAAGGATTCATTACAAATTTTTATCATATACATATAGCTATATAATATACATTCTGTGTAAATTTACACAGAATACTTACAATTCATGTATTCATATTTTTATATATTTGCTTAATTTCAAATATTAAATCAAAATCTAATCAGGTAAATAATTTTCATTCATAAAAATTCAGTACAAAGGAACTAATTTTTATAAGTATAAATAAATGACAATCAATATGTCAATACATGATAAAATAAATAATTTCATGCAGGTGGGAAAGTGAGATGCAGGAAGTGGAAGAGACTTGCCCAAGATTCCCCAGATCAGCACCAGAAGCAGGAGTTGAAGCCTGGTCTTCTCATTACTAGCCTGTGTCCATTCCTATCCACTTGTCGGTCTCCAAGTAAAAGCCATCAGACAGAGAGGGAAATGTCATGCATTTTGTATAGGCTTTTTACAAACAAAACAAAACCCAACCAACCAACATTTTGATCTATTACCTCTATTTCCCAATTCCTCCCCCTACCATAGACAGCTGTCTCTTCTAACAAAGTCTTAACAAGAATTCAGTAGAATTGTGTCACATACCCATGATCCTCCTCTGCAGAGAAGTGAGGAGAGGCACCTTCGGGACATCATTACTTGATTCACTGGAAAGGGAACAGGTATTCTTAGAAAAGAAGTGAGGCCCTGGGGGAAGATTCCTTGGCTCCAGGCTTCATGTCAAATCAGAGATGTCTCTCTCCATGACAGCTATTGTGAACCTTCCCTTCCCCTCCCAAGACTCCCAGGCCTCCCCCTGCCTCATCGCCCTCAGATGAGGACACTCTCTCCTGCTTGGCTGAGAAAATCCAGTCCTGTGGATATGAGTTTTCTTCCCTTTTCCCCTTCATTTTACATTCCCTGAAATCACTTCTCTACCTCCGGCAGGCGTGCCTCATATCTCCGAGCCCAGAATTGGGGAACGTGGGTCCTGGAGGCCATGTGGCATTCTGGGTCCTTGGGTGTTGAATTTTGACTGAGTACGAGTTTTACCTCATTTACTTTATTATTCATTATACTTGCATCAATATAATCGTAAAATTAATTATGAAATTTAAATAGATATTTTAATTCATCAATAGAGTTGATTATGTAATTGAACATACTTATAATAGGTATTAGATATTATATTAAGCTAGATGATAATTTAGTATTTTTAATAAATCAAATTTATAATATTGGGGTAGCTATTTATACATAAGTAAATGTTAATTGCATATATCATACACTATATAATATTATATGTATAATATGTGTTTATTATGTATACATTTATGAGTTCATATTTATTTATAATTCATTCATTGTTACTTTATATTTAGATGAGGAATATATAATTTTGATTAATTATAAAATAAAATAAATTATTTATTTACTAGGCCCATGTAAATTAATTTTGAATTTTAATCATTGAATTAATATTAATATGAGTAATTCATAGTGATTATTTGATTTCGCTACATTTAAATAGTAAATGGTTCAAATTTAATTATTAATACTTAAACATTATTTTATTATGAATTTTTTTATTAAGACACTTTGTTCTGTGAAGTTTGGATTCCCCCAATGGCCGCACTTGAGGACATGGAAGGCCATGTGATTTCTTTGGTGCTTGCTTTCAACGTCTTTTCTCAGTTCAAATTTTACCCAATTTATTTAATTACATATTTTTATTTCATCAAGTGAATTTGGAGAGAAATTATTATGTTAATTAGAATATTTTATTAATGTATTCAACTCATATTGATGTAATTCCGTATAATCATCATATATTAATATGTGTGCATATATACTACTGTATATTTATTACCTAGTTTTATCATTGTATTTTTATATATAAATAAGTACTCATATATATTAAGTGTCATACAGGATTTTTGTCGGAAAAGATTTATCTATAAATCATATATTTGTACATATTTCTTACGTATTTACATTTTAAATAATTAATATATTTATGTAACTAATACATAATTGTAATTAATTTTAACATCGATGTAAATAATTAAATTTAATTACTAATCTTTCTAAATAAATATCTTTTGGCATTTAGTCATAGACTTGTTATGAAAACCTGAATTAATCAATGTTATTGTATATTTTATTTTTTCTGTTCTATTTCAATTATTAGACATGTAAAATATAAATATCAGTATTCAAATAGTAAATTTATTATAAATTGTTTAGGGAAGTAGCTTTTCTCTATGAAATTTTTATCTCACCGAAAGGATGCTCTTGAGTATATAGAGAATCATTTTGCTTTCCAGGTCCTTGGTGCAGGTTTTTGACTGGGTCAAAGATTTACCCAATTAGTTATCTATCATTATTTCGTTACTTTTATTTTAAAATTAATTATCAACTTACTATAAATATTTAAGGAATCATTACAAATTCTTATTATATACATATATCTATGTAATATACATTATGTGTAAATTTACACAGAATACTTATAATTCATGTATTCAGATTTTTATATATTTGCATAATTTTAATTATTAAATCAAATCAGGTAAATAGTTTTCATTCATTAAAAAGTCAGTATAAAGAAACTAATTTTAATAAGTATAAATAAATGACAATCAATAAGTCAATACATGATAAAATAAATAATTTCATGCAGGAGGGAAAGTGAGATGCAGGAAGTGTAAGAGACTTGCCGAAGATTCCCCAGATCAGCACCAGAAGCAGGAGTTGAAGCCTGGTCTTCTCATTACTAGCCTGTGTCCATTCCTATCCACTTGTCGGTCTTCAAGTAAAAGCCATCAGACAGAGAGGGAAATGTCATGATTTTTTTTTCTTTTTTGCCTAAATTCCATGTGTACAGATATAAAATATAAGCCACAGTGCATTTGACAAAGGTAGCACTGTGGTGTTAGGTGGACAAAACATTTCTTCTCCACAGGGAGCCAGGGGATTTCTTCCTCAAAATGCTTCGGGCTAGAACCTCCACCATATTTATATGAAGAAGCCTCTCTGCACTCACCTACTTCCATTTCCTCAGTTGGTTACCTAGTATAGGCTTTTTACAAACAAACCAAAACCCAACCAACCAAACATTTTGATCTATTGCCTGTATTTCCCATTTCCTCCCCCTACCATAGAGAGCTGTCTCTTCTAACAAAGTCTTAACAAGAATTAAGTAGAATTGTGTCACATACCCATGATCCTCCTCTGCAGAGAAGTGAGGAGACGCACCTTCTGGACATCATTACTTGTCTGAATTCTGGTTGAACTGTCTTATTGCTCATTCCACTTACCTTGTCCTGGTCATGATGTCCTGGTCTGTGTTTGTGTGTGCGTGTGTGTGAGTGCATGTGTGTGTGTGTGAAGGTCATTTCAGCAAGGCCGTATAACAATAAGAGGTTGCCAGTTCATTCTTGACCTGATTTTTCTTTCTCTTTAAGCCCACTCGAATTTTCACCCTCTTCTCCAAACCCCACTTTTGATAAAGGAGGAGAAAGAACAGAGCAAACATCCAGTACCACCTTTGCATGTTTCTAAACCACGGGAAGAAAATCTCCTAAGGGATGAAGGCTTTCATGAAAAAGCCAAGGATTCACTGGAAAGGGAAAAGGTATTCTTAGAAAAGAAGTGAGGCCCTAGGGGAAGAGTCCTTGGCTCCAGGCTTCATGTCAAATCAGAGATCTCTCGCTCCATGGCACCTATTGCCAACCTTCCCTTCCCCTCCCAAGATTGCCAGGCCTCCCTCTCTTCCTTCTCCGTCAGCTGAGGGCACTCTCTCCTGCTTGGCTGAGAAAATCCAGTCCTGTGGATATTAGTTTTCTTCCCTTTTTCCCTTCATTTTACATTCCCTGAAATCAGTTCTCTACCTCCACCATGCTTGCCACATATCTCCTAGCCCATAGTTGGGGAAAGTGGGACCTGGAGGCCATGTGGCATTGTAGGTCCTTGGGTGGGGAATTGTGACTGAGTCCAAGTTTTACCTCATTTACTTTATTATTCATTATACTTGCATCAATATATTAGTAAAATTAATTATGAAATTAATATAAATATTTTAATTCATCAATATAGTTGATCATATAATTGAATATACTTATAGTACGTATTATACATTATATTAAGCTAGATGATGTTTTAATATTTTTAATAAATTAAATTTATGCTATTAAGTTTGGTATTTCTACATAAGTAAATGTTTTCTGCATATATCATGCACTCTATAACATTATGTGTATAATATATGTACATTATGGATATATTTATAAGTTCATATTTATTTATAATTCATTCATAGCTACTTTATATTTTGACAAGGAACATATAATTTTGATTAATTGTAAAATAAAAATAAATTATTTATTTAATTCCTAGGCACATGTAAATTAATTTTGAATTTTAAACATTGAATTAATATTAATAATTAATATTGATTGTTTGGTTTCCCTAAGTTTAAATAATAAATGTTTAAAATTTAAGTATTAATATCTATATATTCACTTTTTATGAATTTTTTTATTAATGCACTTTGTTCTGTGAAGTTTGGATTCCCCCAAAGGATGCACTTGAGGACATGGAAGGCCATATGATCTCTTTGGTGCTTGTTTTCAACCTCTTGTCTCAGTTCAACTTTTACCCAATTTATTTAATTACATATTTTTATTTCATTAATTGATTTTAAAAATAAGTTGTGTTAATTCGAATATTTTATTCATGTATTCAACTCATATCTATGTAATTCTGTATAATCATCACATATTAATATGTTTGCATATATACTAATGAATATGTATTACCTAAGTTTATTACTGTATGTTTACATATTAATATGTATTCATGTATATTAAGTATCACACATGATTTTTATCGGGAGAGATTTATCTATAAATCATATATTTGTACATAATTTTTATTTATTTATATTTGATGTAATTAATATAATTATGTAACTAATATATAAGTGTAATGAATATTAACATCAATATAAACAATTAAATTTAATTACAAATCTGTGTAAATAAATAGTTTTTGTCATTGAGTCATCGAATTACTATGAAAACATTGGTTCATCAATGTCAATGAATATTTTATTTTCTCTGTTCTATTTCAATTATTAGACATGTAATATTTAAATATCAGTATTCAAGTAGCAAATTTATTATAAATTGTTTTATTGAAGTAGCTTTTTTGTATGAAAATTTTGTTGCACAGTGAGGATGCACTTGACAACATATAGATTCATGTTGCTTTCTAGGTCCTTGGGGCAGGTTTTGGCTGGGTCAAAGTTTTACCCAATTTATTATTTATCATCATTTCATTACACTAATTTTAAACTCAATTATAAACTTACTATAAATATTGAAGGAATCATTACAAATTCTTATTATATACATATATCTATGTAATTTACATTATGTAGAAATTTACACAGAATACTTATAATTCATGTATTCATATTTTTATATATTTGCATAATTTTAATAATTAAATCAAATCAGGTAAATAATTTTCATTCATTAAAAAGTCAGTGTAAAGGAACTAATTTCAATAAGTATAAATAAATGACAATCAATAAGTCAATACATGATAAAATAAATAATTTCATGTAGGAGGGAAGGCGAGATGCAGGAAGTGGAAGAGACTTGCCGAAGATTCCCCAGATCAGCACCAGAAGCAGGAGTTTAAGCCAGGTCTTCTCATTACTAGCCTCTGTCCATTCCTATCCACATGTTGGTGTTCAGGTAAAAGCCATGAGACACAGAGGGAAATGTCATGAATTTTTTTTTTTTTGCCTAAATTCCATGTATGTAAATATGAAATAAAAGCCACAGTGCATTTTACAATGGTACCACTGTAGTGTTATGTGGACAAAACATTTGTTCTCCACAGGGAGCCAGGGAATTTCTTCCTCAAAATGCTTAGGGCTAGATCCTCCACCATATTTATATGACGAGGCCTCCCTGCACTCACCTGCTCCCATTTCCTCAGTTGGTTAACTAGTATAGGCTTTTTACAAACAAACCAAAACCCAACCAACCAAACATTTTGATCTATTGCCTGTATTTCCCATTTCCTCCCCCTACCATAGAGAGCTGTCTCTTCTAACAAAGTCTTAACAAGAATTAAGTAGAATTGTGTCACATACCCATGATCCTCCTCTGCAGAGAAGTGAGGAGACGCACCTTCTGGACATCATTACTTGTCTGAATTCTGGTTGAACTGTCTTATTGCTCATTCCACTTACCTTGTCCTGGTCATGATGTCCTGGTCTGTGTTTGTGTGTGCGTGTGTGTGAGTGCATGTGTGTGTGTGTGAAGGTCATTTCAGCAAGGCCGTATAACAATAAGAGGTTGCCAGTTCATTCTTGACCTGATTTTTCTTTCTCTTTAAGCCCACTCGAATTTTCACCCTCTTCTCCAAACCCCACTTTTGATAAAGGAGGAGAAAGAACAGAGCAAACATCCAGTACCACCTTTGCATGTTTCTAAACCACGGGAAGAAAATCTCCTAAGGGATGAAGGCTTTCATGAAAAAGCCAAGGATTCACTGGAAAGGGAAAAGGTATTCTTAGAAAAGAAGTGAGGCCCTAGGGGAAGAGTCCTTGGCTCCAGGCTTCATGTCAAATCAGAGATCTCTCGCTCCATGGCACCTATTGCCAACCTTCCCTTCCCCTCCCAAGATTGCCAGGCCTCCCTCTCTTCCTTCTCCGTCAGCTGAGGGCACTCTCTCCTGCTTGGCTGAGAAAATCCAGTCCTGTGGATATTAGTTTTCTTCCCTTTTTCCCTTCATTTTACATTCCCTGAAATCAGTTCTCTACCTCCACCATGCTTGCCACATATCTCCTAGCCCATAGTTGGGGAAAGTGGGACCTGGAGGCCATGTGGCATTGTAGGTCCTTGGGTGGGGAATTGTGACTGAGTCCAAGTTTTACCTCATTTACTTTATTATTCATTATACTTGCATCAATATATTAGTAAAATTAATTATGAAATTAATATAAATATTTTAATTCATCAATATAGTTGATCATATAATTGAATATACTTATAGTACGTATTATACATTATATTAAGCTAGATGATGTTTTAATATTTTTAATAAATTAAATTTATGCTATTAAGTTTGGTATTTCTACATAAGTAAATGTTTTCTGCATATATCATGCACTCTATAACATTATGTGTATAATATATGTACATTATGGATATATTTATAAGTTCATATTTATTTATAATTCATTCATAGCTACTTTATATTTTGACAAGGAACATATAATTTTGATTAATTGTAAAATAAAAATAAATTATTTATTTAATTCCTAGGCACATGTAAATTAATTTTGAATTTTAAACATTGAATTAATATTAATAATTAATATTGATTGTTTGGTTTCCCTAAGTTTAAATAATAAATGTTTAAAATTTAAGTATTAATATCTATATATTCACTTTTTATGAATTTTTTTATTAATGCACTTTGTTCTGTGAAGTTTGGATTCCCCCAAAGGATGCACTTGAGGACATGGAAGGCCATATGATCTCTTTGGTGCTTGTTTTCAACCTCTTGTCTCAGTTCAACTTTTACCCAATTTATTTAATTACATATTTTTATTTCATTAATTGATTTTAAAAATAAGTTGTGTTAATTCGAATATTTTATTCATGTATTCAACTCATATCTATGTAATTCTGTATAATCATCACATATTAATATGTTTGCATATATACTAATGAATATGTATTACCTAAGTTTATTACTGTATGTTTACATATTAATATGTATTCATGTATATTAAGTATCACACATGATTTTTATCGGGAGAGATTTATCTATAAATCATATATTTGTACATAATTTTTATTTATTTATATTTGATGTAATTAATATAATTATGTAACTAATATATAAGTGTAATGAATATTAACATCAATATAAACAATTAAATTTAATTACAAATCTGTGTAAATAAATAGTTTTTGTCATTGAGTCATCGAATTACTATGAAAACATTGGTTCATCAATGTCAATGAATATTTTATTTTCTCTGTTCTATTTCAATTATTAGACATGTAATATTTAAATATCAGTATTCAAGTAGCAAATTTATTATAAATTGTTTTATTGAAGTAGCTTTTTTGTATGAAAATTTTGTTGCACAGTGAGGATGCACTTGACAACATATAGATTCATGTTGCTTTCTAGGTCCTTGGGGCAGGTTTTGGCTGGGTCAAAGTTTTACCCAATTTATTATTTATCATCATTTCATTACACTAATTTTAAACTCAATTATAAACTTACTATAAATATTGAAGGAATCATTACAAATTCTTATTATATACATATATCTATGTAATTTACATTATGTAGAAATTTACACAGAATACTTATAATTCATGTATTCATATTTTTATATATTTGCATAATTTTAATAATTAAATCAAATCAGGTAAATAATTTTCATTCATTAAAAAGTCAGTGTAAAGGAACTAATTTCAATAAGTATAAATAAATGACAATCAATAAGTCAATACATGATAAAATAAATAATTTCATGTAGGAGGGAAGGCGAGATGCAGGAAGTGGAAGAGACTTGCCGAAGATTCCCCAGATCAGCACCAGAAGCAGGAGTTTAAGCCAGGTCTTCTCATTACTAGCCTCTGTCCATTCCTATCCACATGTTGGTGTTCAGGTAAAAGCCATGAGACACAGAGGGAAATGTCATGAATTTTTTTTTTTTTGCCTAAATTCCATGTATGTAAATATGAAATAAAAGCCACAGTGCATTTTACAATGGTACCACTGTAGTGTTATGTGGACAAAACATTTGTTCTCCACAGGGAGCCAGGGAATTTCTTCCTCAAAATGCTTAGGGCTAGATCCTCCACCATATTTATATGACGAGGCCTCCCTGCACTCACCTGCTCCCATTTCCTCAGTTGGTTAACTAGTATAGGCTTTTTACAAACAAACCAAAACCCAACCAACCAAACATTTTGATCTATTGCCTGTATTTCCCATTTCCTCCCCCTACCATAGAGAGCTGTCTCTTCTAACAAAGTCTTAACAAGAATTAAGTAGAATTGTGTCACATACCCATGATCCTCCTCTGCAGAGAAGTGAGGAGACGCACCTTCTGGACATCATTACTTGTCTGAATTCTGGTTGAACTGTCTTATTGCTCATTCCACTTACCTTGTCCTGGTCATGATGTCCTGGTCTGTGTTTGTGTGTGCGTGTGTGTGAGTGCATGTGTGTGTGTGTGAAGGTCATTTCAGCAAGGCCGTATAACAATAAGAGGTTGCCAGTTCATTCTTGACCTGATTTTTCTTTCTCTTTAAGCCCACTCGAATTTTCACCCTCTTCTCCAAACCCCACTTTTGATAAAGGAGGAGAAAGAACAGAGCAAACATCCAGTACCACCTTTGCATGTTTCTAAACCACGGGAAGAAAATCTCCTAAGGGATGAAGGCTTTCATGAAAAAGCCAAGGATTCACTGGAAAGGGAAAAGGTATTCTTAGAAAAGAAGTGAGGCCCTAGGGGAAGAGTCCTTGGCTCCAGGCTTCATGTCAAATCAGAGATCTCTCGCTCCATGGCACCTATTGCCAACCTTCCCTTCCCCTCCCAAGATTGCCAGGCCTCCCTCTCTTCCTTCTCCGTCAGCTGAGGGCACTCTCTCCTGCTTGGCTGAGAAAATCCAGTCCTGTGGATATTAGTTTTCTTCCCTTTTTCCCTTCATTTTACATTCCCTGAAATCAGTTCTCTACCTCCACCATGCTTGCCACATATCTCCTAGCCCATAGTTGGGGAAAGTGGGACCTGGAGGCCATGTGGCATTGTAGGTCCTTGGGTGGGGAATTGTGACTGAGTCCAAGTTTTACCTCATTTACTTTATTATTCATTATACTTGCATCAATATATTAGTAAAATTAATTATGAAATTAATATAAATATTTTAATTCATCAATATAGTTGATCATATAATTGAATATACTTATAGTACGTATTATACATTATATTAAGCTAGATGATGTTTTAATATTTTTAATAAATTAAATTTATGCTATTAAGTTTGGTATTTCTACATAAGTAAATGTTTTCTGCATATATCATGCACTCTATAACATTATGTGTATAATATATGTACATTATGGATATATTTATAAGTTCATATTTATTTATAATTCATTCATAGCTACTTTATATTTTGACAAGGAACATATAATTTTGATTAATTGTAAAATAAAAATAAATTATTTATTTAATTCCTAGGCACATGTAAATTAATTTTGAATTTTAAACATTGAATTAATATTAATAATTAATATTGATTGTTTGGTTTCCCTAAGTTTAAATAATAAATGTTTAAAATTTAAGTATTAATATCTATATATTCACTTTTTATGAATTTTTTTATTAATGCACTTTGTTCTGTGAAGTTTGGATTCCCCCAAAGGATGCACTTGAGGACATGGAAGGCCATATGATCTCTTTGGTGCTTGTTTTCAACCTCTTGTCTCAGTTCAACTTTTACCCAATTTATTTAATTACATATTTTTATTTCATTAATTGATTTTAAAAATAAGTTGTGTTAATTCGAATATTTTATTCATGTATTCAACTCATATCTATGTAATTCTGTATAATCATCACATATTAATATGTTTGCATATATACTAATGAATATGTATTACCTAAGTTTATTACTGTATGTTTACATATTAATATGTATTCATGTATATTAAGTATCACACATGATTTTTATCGGGAGAGATTTATCTATAAATCATATATTTGTACATAATTTTTATTTATTTATATTTGATGTAATTAATATAATTATGTAACTAATATATAAGTGTAATGAATATTAACATCAATATAAACAATTAAATTTAATTACAAATCTGTGTAAATAAATAGTTTTTGTCATTGAGTCATCGAATTACTATGAAAACATTGGTTCATCAATGTCAATGAATATTTTATTTTCTCTGTTCTATTTCAATTATTAGACATGTAATATTTAAATATCAGTATTCAAGTAGCAAATTTATTATAAATTGTTTTATTGAAGTAGCTTTTTTGTATGAAAATTTTGTTGCACAGTGAGGATGCACTTGACAACATATAGATTCATGTTGCTTTCTAGGTCCTTGGGGCAGGTTTTGGCTGGGTCAAAGTTTTACCCAATTTATTATTTATCATCATTTCATTACACTAATTTTAAACTCAATTATAAACTTACTATAAATATTGAAGGAATCATTACAAATTCTTATTATATACATATATCTATGTAATTTACATTATGTAGAAATTTACACAGAATACTTATAATTCATGTATTCATATTTTTATATATTTGCATAATTTTAATAATTAAATCAAATCAGGTAAATAATTTTCATTCATTAAAAAGTCAGTGTAAAGGAACTAATTTCAATAAGTATAAATAAATGACAATCAATAAGTCAATACATGATAAAATAAATAATTTCATGTAGGAGGGAAGGCGAGATGCAGGAAGTGGAAGAGACTTGCCGAAGATTCCCCAGATCAGCACCAGAAGCAGGAGTTTAAGCCAGGTCTTCTCATTACTAGCCTCTGTCCATTCCTATCCACATGTTGGTGTTCAGGTAAAAGCCATGAGACACAGAGGGAAATGTCATGAATTTTTTTTTTTTTGCCTAAATTCCATGTATGTAAATATGAAATAAAAGCCACAGTGCATTTTACAATGGTACCACTGTAGTGTTATGTGGACAAAACATTTGTTCTCCACAGGGAGCCAGGGAATTTCTTCCTCAAAATGCTTAGGGCTAGATCCTCCACCATATTTATATGACGAGGCCTCCCTGCACTCACCTGCTCCCATTTCCTCAGTTGGTTAACTAGTATAGGCTTTTTACAAACAAACCAAAACCCAACCAACCAAACATTTTGATCTATTGCCTGTATTTCCCATTTCCTCCCCCTACCATAGAGAGCTGTCTCTTCTAACAAAGTCTTAACAAGAATTAAGTAGAATTGTGTCACATACCCATGATCCTCCTCTGCAGAGAAGTGAGGAGACGCACCTTCTGGACATCATTACTTGTCTGAATTCTGGTTGAACTGTCTTATTGCTCATTCCACTTACCTTGTCCTGGTCATGATGTCCTGGTCTGTGTTTGTGTGTGCGTGTGTGTGAGTGCATGTGTGTGTGTGTGAAGGTCATTTCAGCAAGGCCGTATAACAATAAGAGGTTGCCAGTTCATTCTTGACCTGATTTTTCTTTCTCTTTAAGCCCACTCGAATTTTCACCCTCTTCTCCAAACCCCACTTTTGATAAAGGAGGAGAAAGAACAGAGCAAACATCCAGTACCACCTTTGCATGTTTCTAAACCACGGGAAGAAAATCTCCTAAGGGATGAAGGCTTTCATGAAAAAGCCAAGGATTCACTGGAAAGGGAAAAGGTATTCTTAGAAAAGAAGTGAGGCCCTAGGGGAAGAGTCCTTGGCTCCAGGCTTCATGTCAAATCAGAGATCTCTCGCTCCATGGCACCTATTGCCAACCTTCCCTTCCCCTCCCAAGATTGCCAGGCCTCCCTCTCTTCCTTCTCCGTCAGCTGAGGGCACTCTCTCCTGCTTGGCTGAGAAAATCCAGTCCTGTGGATATTAGTTTTCTTCCCTTTTTCCCTTCATTTTACATTCCCTGAAATCAGTTCTCTACCTCCACCATGCTTGCCACATATCTCCTAGCCCATAGTTGGGGAAAGTGGGACCTGGAGGCCATGTGGCATTGTAGGTCCTTGGGTGGGGAATTGTGACTGAGTCCAAGTTTTACCTCATTTACTTTATTATTCATTATACTTGCATCAATATATTAGTAAAATTAATTATGAAATTAATATAAATATTTTAATTCATCAATATAGTTGATCATATAATTGAATATACTTATAGTACGTATTATACATTATATTAAGCTAGATGATGTTTTAATATTTTTAATAAATTAAATTTATGCTATTAAGTTTGGTATTTCTACATAAGTAAATGTTTTCTGCATATATCATGCACTCTATAACATTATGTGTATAATATATGTACATTATGGATATATTTATAAGTTCATATTTATTTATAATTCATTCATAGCTACTTTATATTTTGACAAGGAACATATAATTTTGATTAATTGTAAAATAAAAATAAATTATTTATTTAATTCCTAGGCACATGTAAATTAATTTTGAATTTTAAACATTGAATTAATATTAATAATTAATATTGATTGTTTGGTTTCCCTAAGTTTAAATAATAAATGTTTAAAATTTAAGTATTAATATCTATATATTCACTTTTTATGAATTTTTTTATTAATGCACTTTGTTCTGTGAAGTTTGGATTCCCCCAAAGGATGCACTTGAGGACATGGAAGGCCATATGATCTCTTTGGTGCTTGTTTTCAACCTCTTGTCTCAGTTCAACTTTTACCCAATTTATTTAATTACATATTTTTATTTCATTAATTGATTTTAAAAATAAGTTGTGTTAATTCGAATATTTTATTCATGTATTCAACTCATATCTATGTAATTCTGTATAATCATCACATATTAATATGTTTGCATATATACTAATGAATATGTATTACCTAAGTTTATTACTGTATGTTTACATATTAATATGTATTCATGTATATTAAGTATCACACATGATTTTTATCGGGAGAGATTTATCTATAAATCATATATTTGTACATAATTTTTATTTATTTATATTTGATGTAATTAATATAATTATGTAACTAATATATAAGTGTAATGAATATTAACATCAATATAAACAATTAAATTTAATTACAAATCTGTGTAAATAAATAGTTTTTGTCATTGAGTCATCGAATTACTATGAAAACATTGGTTCATCAATGTCAATGAATATTTTATTTTCTCTGTTCTATTTCAATTATTAGACATGTAATATTTAAATATCAGTATTCAAGTAGCAAATTTATTATAAATTGTTTTATTGAAGTAGCTTTTTTGTATGAAAATTTTGTTGCACAGTGAGGATGCACTTGACAACATATAGATTCATGTTGCTTTCTAGGTCCTTGGGGCAGGTTTTGGCTGGGTCAAAGTTTTACCCAATTTATTATTTATCATCATTTCATTACACTAATTTTAAACTCAATTATAAACTTACTATAAATATTGAAGGAATCATTACAAATTCTTATTATATACATATATCTATGTAATTTACATTATGTAGAAATTTACACAGAATACTTATAATTCATGTATTCATATTTTTATATATTTGCATAATTTTAATAATTAAATCAAATCAGGTAAATAATTTTCATTCATTAAAAAGTCAGTGTAAAGGAACTAATTTCAATAAGTATAAATAAATGACAATCAATAAGTCAATACATGATAAAATAAATAATTTCATGTAGGAGGGAAGGCGAGATGCAGGAAGTGGAAGAGACTTGCCGAAGATTCCCCAGATCAGCACCAGAAGCAGGAGTTTAAGCCAGGTCTTCTCATTACTAGCCTCTGTCCATTCCTATCCACATGTTGGTGTTCAGGTAAAAGCCATGAGACACAGAGGGAAATGTCATGAATTTTTTTTTTTTTGCCTAAATTCCATGTATGTAAATATGAAATAAAAGCCACAGTGCATTTTACAATGGTACCACTGTAGTGTTATGTGGACAAAACATTTGTTCTCCACAGGGAGCCAGGGAATTTCTTCCTCAAAATGCTTAGGGCTAGATCCTCCACCATATTTATATGACGAGGCCTCCCTGCACTCACCTGCTCCCATTTCCTCAGTTGGTTAACTAGTATAGGCTTTTTACAAACAAACCAAAACCCAACCAACCAAACATTTTGATCTATTGCCTGTATTTCCCATTTCCTCCCCCTACCATAGAGAGCTGTCTCTTCTAACAAAGTCTTAACAAGAATTAAGTAGAATTGTGTCACATACCCATGATCCTCCTCTGCAGAGAAGTGAGGAGACGCACCTTCTGGACATCATTACTTGTCTGAATTCTGGTTGAACTGTCTTATTGCTCATTCCACTTACCTTGTCCTGGTCATGATGTCCTGGTCTGTGTTTGTGTGTGCGTGTGTGTGAGTGCATGTGTGTGTGTGTGAAGGTCATTTCAGCAAGGCCGTATAACAATAAGAGGTTGCCAGTTCATTCTTGACCTGATTTTTCTTTCTCTTTAAGCCCACTCGAATTTTCACCCTCTTCTCCAAACCCCACTTTTGATAAAGGAGGAGAAAGAACAGAGCAAACATCCAGTACCACCTTTGCATGTTTCTAAACCACGGGAAGAAAATCTCCTAAGGGATGAAGGCTTTCATGAAAAAGCCAAGGATTCACTGGAAAGGGAAAAGGTATTCTTAGAAAAGAAGTGAGGCCCTAGGGGAAGAGTCCTTGGCTCCAGGCTTCATGTCAAATCAGAGATCTCTCGCTCCATGGCACCTATTGCCAACCTTCCCTTCCCCTCCCAAGATTGCCAGGCCTCCCTCTCTTCCTTCTCCGTCAGCTGAGGGCACTCTCTCCTGCTTGGCTGAGAAAATCCAGTCCTGTGGATATTAGTTTTCTTCCCTTTTTCCCTTCATTTTACATTCCCTGAAATCAGTTCTCTACCTCCACCATGCTTGCCACATATCTCCTAGCCCATAGTTGGGGAAAGTGGGACCTGGAGGCCATGTGGCATTGTAGGTCCTTGGGTGGGGAATTGTGACTGAGTCCAAGTTTTACCTCATTTACTTTATTATTCATTATACTTGCATCAA
Organism: Bettongia penicillata ogilbyi; assembly: GCA_023548195.1. Classification (NCBI taxonomy): domain Eukaryota; kingdom Metazoa; phylum Chordata; class Mammalia; order Diprotodontia; family Potoroidae; genus Bettongia; species Bettongia penicillata. Next base: position 4,380 of record JAJHZJ010000960.1, on the reverse strand, counting down.
TATATTAGTAAAATTAATTATGAAATTAATATAAATATTTTAATTCATCAATATAGTTGATCATATAATTGAATATACTTATAGTACGTATTATACATTATATTAAGCTAGATGATGTTTTAATATTTTTAATAAATTAAATTTATGCTATTAAGTTTGGTATTTCTACATAAGTAAATGTTTTCTGCATATATCATGCACTCTATAACATTATGTGTATAATATATGTACATTATGGATATATTTATAAGTTCATATTTATTTATAATTCATTCATAGCTACTTTATATTTTGACAAGGAACATATAATTTTGATTAATTGTAAAATAAAAATAAATTATTTATTTAATTCCTAGGCACATGTAAATTAATTTTGAATTTTAAACATTGAATTAATATTAATAATTAATATTGATTGTTTGGTTTCCCTAAGTTTAAATAATAAATGTTTAAAATTTAAGTATTAATATCTATATATTCACTTTTTATGAATTTTTTTATTAATGCACTTTGTTCTGTGAAGTTTGGATTCCCCCAAAGGATGCACTTGAGGACATGGAAGGCCATATGATCTCTTTGGTGCTTGTTTTCAACCTCTTGTCTCAGTTCAACTTTTACCCAATTTATTTAATTACATATTTTTATTTCATTAATTGATTTTAAAAATAAGTTGTGTTAATTCGAATATTTTATTCATGTATTCAACTCATATCTATGTAATTCTGTATAATCATCACATATTAATATGTTTGCATATATACTAATGAATATGTATTACCTAAGTTTATTACTGTATGTTTACATATTAATATGTATTCATGTATATTAAGTATCACACATGATTTTTATCGGGAGAGATTTATCTATAAATCATATATTTGTACATAATTTTTATTTATTTATATTTGATGTAATTAATATAATTATGTAACTAATATATAAGTGTAATGAATATTAACATCAATATAAACAATTAAATTTAATTACAAATCTGTGTAAATAAATAGTTTTTGTCATTGAGTCATCGAATTACTATGAAAACATTGGTTCATCAATGTCAATGAATATTTTATTTTCTCTGTTCTATTTCAATTATTAGACATGTAATATTTAAATATCAGTATTCAAGTAGCAAATTTATTATAAATTGTTTTATTGAAGTAGCTTTTTTGTATGAAAATTTTGTTGCACAGTGAGGATGCACTTGACAACATATAGATTCATGTTGCTTTCTAGGTCCTTGGGGCAGGTTTTGGCTGGGTCAAAGTTTTACCCAATTTATTATTTATCATCATTTCATTACACTAATTTTAAACTCAATTATAAACTTACTATAAATATTGAAGGAATCATTACAAATTCTTATTATATACATATATCTATGTAATTTACATTATGTAGAAATTTACACAGAATACTTATAATTCATGTATTCATATTTTTATATATTTGCATAATTTTAATAATTAAATCAAATCAGGTAAATAATTTTCATTCATTAAAAAGTCAGTGTAAAGGAACTAATTTCAATAAGTATAAATAAATGACAATCAATAAGTCAATACATGATAAAATAAATAATTTCATGTAGGAGGGAAGGCGAGATGCAGGAAGTGGAAGAGACTTGCCGAAGATTCCCCAGATCAGCACCAGAAGCAGGAGTTTAAGCCAGGTCTTCTCATTACTAGCCTCTGTCCATTCCTATCCACATGTTGGTGTTCAGGTAAAAGCCATGAGACACAGAGGGAAATGTCATGAATTTTTTTTTTTTTGCCTAAATTCCATGTATGTAAATATGAAATAAAAGCCACAGTGCATTTTACAATGGTACCACTGTAGTGTTATGTGGACAAAACATTTGTTCTCCACAGGGAGCCAGGGAATTTCTTCCTCAAAATGCTTAGGGCTAGATCCTCCACCATATTTATATGACGAGGCCTCCCTGCACTCACCTGCTCCCATTTCCTCAGTTGGTTAACTAGTATAGGCTTTTTACAAACAAACCAAAACCCAACCAACCAAACATTTTGATCTATTGCCTGTATTTCCCATTTCCTCCCCCTACCATAGAGAGCTGTCTCTTCTAACAAAGTCTTAACAAGAATTAAGTAGAATTGTGTCACATACCCATGATCCTCCTCTGCAGAGAAGTGAGGAGACGCACCTTCTGGACATCATTACTTGTCTGAATTCTGGTTGAACTGTCTTATTGCTCATTCCACTTACCTTGTCCTGGTCATGATGTCCTGGTCTGTGTTTGTGTGTGCGTGTGTGTGAGTGCATGTGTGTGTGTGTGAAGGTCATTTCAGCAAGGCCGTATAACAATAAGAGGTTGCCAGTTCATTCTTGACCTGATTTTTCTTTCTCTTTAAGCCCACTCGAATTTTCACCCTCTTCTCCAAACCCCACTTTTGATAAAGGAGGAGAAAGAACAGAGCAAACATCCAGTACCACCTTTGCATGTTTCTAAACCACGGGAAGAAAATCTCCTAAGGGATGAAGGCTTTCATGAAAAAGCCAAGGATTCACTGGAAAGGGAAAAGGTATTCTTAGAAAAGAAGTGAGGCCCTAGGGGAAGAGTCCTTGGCTCCAGGCTTCATGTCAAATCAGAGATCTCTCGCTCCATGGCACCTATTGCCAACCTTCCCTTCCCCTCCCAAGATTGCCAGGCCTCCCTCTCTTCCTTCTCCGTCAGCTGAGGGCACTCTCTCCTGCTTGGCTGAGAAAATCCAGTCCTGTGGATATTAGTTTTCTTCCCTTTTTCCCTTCATTTTACATTCCCTGAAATCAGTTCTCTACCTCCACCATGCTTGCCACATATCTCCTAGCCCATAGTTGGGGAAAGTGGGACCTGGAGGCCATGTGGCATTGTAGGTCCTTGGGTGGGGAATTGTGACTGAGTCCAAGTTTTACCTCATTTACTTTATTATTCATTATACTTGCATCAATATATTAGTAAAATTAATTATGAAATTAATATAAATATTTTAATTCATCAATATAGTTGATCATATAATTGAATATACTTATAGTACGTATTATACATTATATTAAGCTAGATGATGTTTTAATATTTTTAATAAATTAAATTTATGCTATTAAGTTTGGTATTTCTACATAAGTAAATGTTTTCTGCATATATCATGCACTCTATAACATTATGTGTATAATATATGTACATTATGGATATATTTATAAGTTCATATTTATTTATAATTCATTCATAGCTACTTTATATTTTGACAAGGAACATATAATTTTGATTAATTGTAAAATAAAAATAAATTATTTATTTAATTCCTAGGCACATGTAAATTAATTTTGAATTTTAAACATTGAATTAATATTAATAATTAATATTGATTGTTTGGTTTCCCTAAGTTTAAATAATAAATGTTTAAAATTTAAGTATTAATATCTATATATTCACTTTTTATGAATTTTTTTATTAATGCACTTTGTTCTGTGAAGTTTGGATTCCCCCAAAGGATGCACTTGAGGACATGGAAGGCCATATGATCTCTTTGGTGCTTGTTTTCAACCTCTTGTCTCAGTTCAACTTTTACCCAATTTATTTAATTACATATTTTTATTTCATTAATTGATTTTAAAAATAAGTTGTGTTAATTCGAATATTTTATTCATGTATTCAACTCATATCTATGTAATTCTGTATAATCATCACATATTAATATGTTTGCATATATACTAATGAATATGTATTACCTAAGTTTATTACTGTATGTTTACATATTAATATGTATTCATGTATATTAAGTATCACACATGATTTTTATCGGGAGAGATTTATCTATAAATCATATATTTGTACATAATTTTTATTTATTTATATTTGATGTAATTAATATAATTATGTAACTAATATATAAGTGTAATGAATATTAACATCAATATAAACAATTAAATTTAATTACAAATCTGTGTAAATAAATAGTTTTTGTCATTGAGTCATCGAATTACTATGAAAACATTGGTTCATCAATGTCAATGAATATTTTATTTTCTCTGTTCTATTTCAATTATTAGACATGTAATATTTAAATATCAGTATTCAAGTAGCAAATTTATTATAAATTGTTTTATTGAAGTAGCTTTTTTGTATGAAAATTTTGTTGCACAGTGAGGATGCACTTGACAACATATAGATTCATGTTGCTTTCTAGGTCCTTGGGGCAGGTTTTGGCTGGGTCAAAGTTTTACCCAATTTATTATTTATCATCATTTCATTACACTAATTTTAAACTCAATTATAAACTTACTATAAATATTGAAGGAATCATTACAAATTCTTATTATATACATATATCTATGTAATTTACATTATGTAGAAATTTACACAGAATACTTATAATTCATGTA
>JAJHZJ010000959.1:824164-1082127 GCA_023548195.1 Bettongia penicillata ogilbyi | reverse complement strand
TGCATACCCTTTGACACAGCAATACCACTTCTAGCACTTTATCCCCAAGAGATCATGAAAATCAGAAAAGGTCCCACATATATAAAAATTTTTATAGCGGCATTCTTTGTGGTGTCCAAAAAATGGAAATCAAGGGAATACTCATCAATTGGGGGATGACTGAATAAATTGTGCTTTGTGAATATAATGGAATACTATTATGCTATAAAAAATGAACAGGAAGACTTCAGAGAGGCCTGGAAAGACTTATATGACCTGATACTGAGTGAAAGGAGCAGAACCAGGAGGATTTTATACACAGAAACAACTTTAGTGTTCGAGGATTTTTTTCCAGTTGACTTAGAAGTACATTGCAATGCAAGGCCTTAAAAAATTCTCAATGGTCTTTTAAGGCAAATGTCTTCCACATCCAGAGAAAGAAATATGGAATTCGATTGCAGAATGTAGCAGATCATGTTCTTTTGTATTTTAGTTTTGTTTGTGCTATGATTATCCCATTCATTTTAATTTTTCTATGCAACATGACTAAAGGTGAAAATTTATTTAATAGGAATGTATTGTAGAACATATAAATTTGTATACCATCTCTGGGAGAGAGCGGGGAGTGAGGTGGGATAGCTGGGGAAGATGAGGAAAAGAATGTAAGTTATATGGAAGTGATTGTAAAACACTGAAAACAAATTTAAAAAATCCAAAAAAAAACCCAAAAACATGAAAAATCAAAAAAAACAGAAAAAAGAAGCCTTTAGCAAGTCTCTCCTGTTTCTCTTTCTATACGAAAAGTAGTGTATCTGTGATAGAGATGTTCCACCTCATTTATGTAGTATCACTCTCATAAAAGAAAGTGGTTGTTTCAGGTAAGGTAACAACCTCACTTTTCATTTGTTCATTACTTTATGACTTACACATTTCTTTCATTGTTTTTTTCCATTTCAATCAGTTGTGTCCCACTCTTCTTGGTAACATTTGGGGTTTTCTTGGCAAAGATACATGAGTAGTTTGCCCTTTCCTTCCCCTGATCATTTTACAGATGGAAAACTGGATAAACATGGCTAAGTGACTTGATCAGGTTCACACTATTAGTAAATGTATGAGGCCAAATATGAAGTCTTGAAGAGGAGTCTTTCTGACTCCAGGCTCAACATCTACTAGCAGTTACCCACAGTGACCATATAAATGTCATTATCCTTACTTTTCAAGTTAAGAATGTGAGGTTTAGAGAAGTTAAATGATTAGACTAGAATTATAGAGTTAGAAAGTATGAGAACACGAATATCAACCCAGGTATTAGGGATTTTAGTTCACTATCTTAGTATTTGTTTTATTTGTGTCACACAATATACAAAGTGCTCATAGTACACTAGTCAGTAATAATTCCAAGTTCAAGAACAAGTTCCATTTCAATGCTGGTAATGATGCTCCAAAATTTTGTGCCTACTTTTCTTAAGCCCTCACCCTGACATGGTGGAATCAAGATGGTGGAGTGAGAGTACGGAATCATGTTAGCTCTACTACAAATTCCTTCAAATAATTCTAAAAAGAAAATCTGAACAAATATTAGAGGGGAACAATCCAATTGGAAACAGAGTGTGACATATTTCCAGCCCAGGACAGACCAGAAGGTTGACATGAAGAAGGTGTTACACGCAGCTTGGATAGTGGAGAGAACGCAGACTGTAACAGCACAGATCACAGTAGAGTAGAGCAGGAAACAGGGCAAACTGAAGTAGAAGCAACAGTGTTGATTCTCAAAGATAGCACCTCAGGAATGTAGTCCAGCAAAATTGAGTGAGAAAGAAGCACAGGACTGTGGGTAACTGCAGCAGGAACTCCTGAGACTGTCAGCCCACGGGTTACATGTTTGAAAATCACCTCCTTGAATTTCTGGGAGCCATGATGACAAAATGAACTGCAAGTGTTCTCACCTCTCCCTTGATGACCTTGAAAAATCCAGAGAATACTGACACAGGAAAAATCTGGAATAGTGGAATCAACCAGAGTTAAACAGTCTCTCAGCTTCAGAGACTTGGGCAATTGTGAAGATTCCCTCCTGCTGTGGCTGAAGGGGACCAGTGCAGGATGGGAGATGTCCCTTCTGTGTAATAACCTCAGAGTACAAAATCAGGGTCAGGATGATCTCAACTTTGCTTATCTAGAGTGAGAATGATGAGCCAATCCTGAGAACATCAGCCTTTACACTAGTAAAAGTCCCAAGTACCTCACATTCCAGACCCCATCAGTACTGGCTCTCTACACACCCGCCATTTGATCCTGTGTTCTTAGAGTAGGGGGAGACCTCCTGCAGAGGGAGCACTCCTCCCCAACACTTCACATCAGGAGCTTTAGTGAAAACAGGGGAAACTCAGAAAGACTTCATCTTACCTCTGCCTTGGAACACTTCAGATAAGCTGCTGCATTCTAACTTCTGGCTGAAGAAACCAGAGGCCATAACACAAAGCCTCAAATTCTCAGCATAGGAAATGTGGGACAGAGCCCCTTGTGGCAAGGAATAAGAAATTCATTTTAAAAGCCAGGAAAAATACAATCACCATGAGCGGGAAGCAAATGAGAAAAGCCAAGACCATATAACGTTATTATGGAGACAGAAAAGACCAAAATATGAAAACAGAGGAGCACAATATTGACAGTGTACTCACATCTGAAACCTCACAAGTGAATATTAACTGGACTCAAGCCAAAAGATCATTTTGGAAGAGCTCAAGAAGGATTTTAAAAGTAATTTAAATAAGTAGAAGAAAAAATTGGATTATGGTGTTATATATACATTTGAAAAAGTGGAAAACAAAAAAATAATTCCCTCCTTTAAAAGGAGAATTGGGCAAATGGATAAGGAAGCACAAAACTTAACTGGAAAAATCGGACAACTTGAAAAGGAAGTGCAACACCTACCTGGAGAAAAAACTTCTTAAAAAGAAAAATTGCGGGGGGAGCCAAGATGGAGGATTAGAAAGACTTACTGTATGCTAGCTCCGAACTCACAACCCATAAATTTCCTGTAAAAAGAACTCCCCACCAATTCTGGAGCAGAGCAAACCACGCAGAAACACAGTGGAAGAGATTTCCGTTCCAGAGAGCCCTGAAAAACTGACACCAAAGTCACGCACCTGACATGGAGCCCACCCCTGCACTGCCCTGGCCACGTAGCCCCAGAGGAGCAGATCCGAGCAGACTTCAGGGACAGAATCTCCGGTGGCCACAAAGGACCCTCTGCCCACAGGTCAGTGAGAGAGATGTCTGGGCTGGCCGAGAGGGGAAAGAGGTGTCTCCATAACTCAGAGACAGTGGCAGCAGCCTGGAACTCCCAGAGCAGGCAGGAGCTCAGGGCCATTACTGAAGATCTCTGCATAAACCCCCTGAGGGAACTGAGCCTGGGAGGTGGCCCTGCCCACACCAAAGCACCAGAACTTAAGCTCACATTGAAGAGCTGCTGCACCCGCCACTGAAGGCCCTGAGGCTGGGGAGCAGCATTTGAATCTCAGACCCCAAGCACTAGCTAGATGGATCTAGGCAGGGGTGGAGAGGAATCTCAGAAGTCAAGTAACTGGCTGGGAAAATGCCCAGAAAAGGGAAGAAAAATAAGATTTTGCCAAATTGCAGAGCTAACCAGTTAAAGAGAAAACACTGCTAGTATCTGCTGAGAAACAACTCAAATATTCAGGAACTACAGTCAGGATCACATAGAATATTGAAACTATTACATTAAAAGATGAGAAGGATTTTACTATAACATTCCATAAGGCAAAGGAGCTTAGACTACAACCAAGGATCAATTTCCCAGCAAAATTGACCATAATATTTCAGGCAAAGAAATGGACATTCAATGAAATAATGGATTTCAAGACTTTCCTGATTAAAAAGTCAGAGAAAATTTGTTCTTCAAGCTACCTTCTTGGGGAAGAGATGTTTATTCCTCCTTTCATTTCTGATGAGGAAGTACAATGCTTGCCATCAGGGAAAGACGTGGAGGTCGAGGCCTCTCTATCCCAGACATCCCAGGTGGATGTCCGGTGGGCTCAGGCCTTGGAAGAGCTCAAAAAGGATTTTGAAAATGAAGTTAGACAGGTGGAGGAAAAACTGGGAAGAGAAATGAGAGAGATGCAAGAAAAGCATGAAAAACAGGTCAATACCTTGGTAAAGGAGACCCAAAAAAATGCTGAAGAAAATAACACCTTGAAAAATAGGCTAACTCAATTGGCAAAAGAGCTTCAAAAAGCCAATGAGGAGAAGAATGCTTTCAAAAGCAGAATTAGCCAAATGGAAAAAGAGATTCAAAAGCTCACTGAAGAAAATACTTCTCTCAAAATTAGAATGGAACAGGTGGAGGCTAATGACTTTCTGAGAAACGAACAAATCATAAAACAAAACCAAAAGAATGAAAATATAGAAGATAATGTGAAATATCTCATTGGAAAAACAACTGACCTGGAAAATAGATCCAGGAGAGAAAATCTAAGAATTACAGGTCTACAGGAAAGCCATGATGAAAAAAAAAAAGAGAGAGAGACTGGACAATTTCTTTCAAGAAACCATCAAGGAAAACTGCTTGAAGTCCTAGATCCAGAGGTCAGAATAGTCATCGAATCCACCAATGACCTTCTGAAAGAGATCAAAAAATTAAAATACCAATGAATATCGTTGCCAAATTGCAGAGCTAACCAGTTAAAGAGAAAACACTGCTAGTATCTGCTGAGAAACAACTCAAATATTCAGGAACTACAGTCAGGATCACATAGAATATTGAAACTATTACATTAAAAGATGAGAAGGATTTTACTATAACATTCCATAAGGCAAAGGAGCTTAGACTACAACCAAGGATCAATTTCCCAGCAAAATTGACCATAATATTTCAGGCAAAGAAATGGACATTCAATGAAATAATGGATTTCAAGACTTTCCTGATTAAAAAGTCAGAGAAAATTTGTTCTTCAAATACAAAACTCAAGAGAAGTATATAAAGATAAACAGGGAAAAAATAAACGTGTTATTCAATATGGACAAACTGCTTACATCCTTATGTGGGAGGGTGACACTTGTTAATCTTTAGAATTGTACATTTATTACAACATTTAAAAAGGATATACATAGATAGAGAGAGTAGGAATAAGCTACCTCATGTGGTGATAATAAAACATGATTAAAGGGTGCAAAAGGATTGTATGGGGAGACAACAAAAGGAGGAGGCAGAGAAAGGTAAATTACATCACGTGAAGAGTCACAAAAACATTTTAGTAAAGGGAAAGAAGGGAGGGAGATGAGCATTGTTTGAGATTTGCTGTCATCTGATTTGGTTCAAGAATGGAACAACAAACTCAGTTAAGTATAGAAATCTAACTAGCCCTATAGCTAGTAGGAGGAGAAGGGGGAAAAAATGGAGGGGAGGCTAAAAGGGAGGGAAAATACTAAGGAAAAGACAGATAAAATGGAGGGAAGACTGAGGGAGGTGGTTGCCAAAAATAAAACTCTATTGTGTGGATGAAGAGAGAAGGGAGAAATAAAAACGCAAACTAGGTGTAATAAGGGAGAGAGAAAGACATAGATAGTAATCATAACTGTGAATGTGAATGGGATGGACTCTTCCACAGAAAAGGAGGTGGATAGCAACATGAATTGAAAAACATACATACGTTGTTTACAAGAAACATATTTGAAACAGGGAGATACACGCAGGGTAATATTATGCTTCAGCTGACATAATGAAAGCAGGGATAGCAATCTCAATCTCAGAGAAAGCAAAAGCAGAAATAGATCTTATCAAAGGAGACAAGGAAGGAAACTATATCCTGCTAGAAGGCACCATAGACAATGAACCAATATCATTACTAAACATATATACTCCAAGTGGTATAACATACAGTTTCTTAGAGGAGAATTTGAAGCACTTACAGGAAGAAATAGACAGCAAAACTATGCTATTGGTGGACCTCAACCTCCCCTTTTATGAACTTGATAAGTCTAATCTCAAAATGAATAAGAAAGAAATTAAAGGAGTGAATAAAATTTATATAAGGTAGATATAGAGATCTCTCTGGAGAAAAATGAATGGCGTTAGAAAGAATATATACCTTTCTCTCAAAAGTGCATGACACATAAACGAGAATTCTCCCAATACTCAGGCATAAAAACCTCACAATCCACTGAGAGGGAGAGATATTCAATGCATTCTTTTCAGATCGTAGTGCAATAAAAAATTATATGCAATGAAGTGCCTTGGAATGATAGACCAAAAATTAATTGGAAAATAATTATCTATTCCAAAAGAATGAGTGGGTTAAACAACAAATCAGAGAAACAATCAATAACTTTATTCAAGAGAATGACAATAACGAGTCCACCTAACAAAACCTATATGATGCTGCAATAATAGGCAATTTTTTATATAATTGCATTCCTATACGAATAAAATACAGAAAGAGGAGATCAATGAATCAGGCATGAAACTGAAAAACTAGCAAAAGAACAAATTTAAAATACTCAAGTAAATTCCAAATTAGAAACAATTTAGAAAAGAATTTAGAAAACCAAAGGAGAGATGAATAAAATTAGAATTTTTAGAGACTGGTCTTTTTTTTTTTTAACAAGAGAAAATGTTCTGGTTTATTTTGCACTCCAGTTCCATAGTTCTTTCTCTGTATGTGTATAGAACTTTGCCTCAAGTCCTTTGAGAATGTTTTAGTACCTAGTATTGCTGTGAAGGGTTAAGTCTACAAGAAGCATTATTCACACACTGCGGCTATTACTGTGTACAATGTTCTCCTGCTTTGACTCATTTAATTCAGTATCAGTTAATATAAGCCTTCCTGTTCATACAATAGAATTTCATTCCATTCATATAGCACGGCTTGTTCAGCCATTCCCCCATTGATAGGCAATCCTTCAATTTCCAGTTCCTAGCCACCACAAAGAGAACTGCTACAAATATTTTTGTCCATGTGGGACATTTATCAGAGAAAAAAAATTAAAACTACCTATAGTCATATGAAAAAGTGTTCTAAATCCCTATTGATTGGAGAAATGCAAATCAAAACAACTTTGATATACCACATAACACATATCAGATTGGCTAATATCACAAAACTGGAAGATGATAGATGTTGGAGAAATGTGGGAGAGTTAGAACACTAATTCGTTTCTGGCGGAGCTGTGAGCTGATCCAGCCATTCTGGAGAGCAATTTGGAACAATGCAAAAGGCTAAAAAAGTGTGTATACCCTTTGACTCTACCATATTGCTTCTATGGCTGTGTATCAAAGAGATCATAAAAATGGGAAAAGGTTCCACATATGCAAAAATATTTATGGAAGCTGTCTTTGTGGTGGCCAAGGACTAGAAATTGAAGAGATGCCCATCTACTGAGGAATGGCTGAGCAATTGTGGTATATGAAGATAACGGAATACTATGGTACTACAAGAAATGATGACCAGTTGAACTTCATAATAACCTGGAAAGACTTATATGAACTGATGCTGAATGAAATGAGTAGAATCAGGAGAACATTTTACACAGTAACAGACGCAGTGTGCAAGGACTGTTTCTGATAGACCAAGTCTTTCACAGCCATGTAAGAACCTAAAACATTCCCAAAGCACTGGAAGCAAAATATTATCCACATCCAGAGGAAGAATTATGGCACTGGACCACAGAATGAAGCCAGCTATTTTCTCTTGTGTATTTTTTTATTTGGTTTTTCTCGTGGTTTTCCCATTTGTTTTAATCCATCTATGGAGCATGACTAATGTGAAAATATGTTTAACAAAAATGTATGTGTTGAATCTATGTAAGACTGCATGCCATCTCACAAAGAGAGGAGAGAAGGAGGGGTAGAATATTTAAGACTTATGGAATTGGTTGTTGAATACTGAAAACAAATCAATTAATTAATTTTTTACAAAATAAAATGTATGTGGTAACTAAAGAAAGACAACCCCGTGTTCACATCAACAACAACAAAAATGACAAAAACCATATCATTATCTCAATAGATACAAAAAAACTTTTGACAAAATACAACAGCCATTCCTATTAAAAACAATTAGATAGCATAGAAATCAATGGAACCTTCCTTATAGTGATGGATAGCATCTACCCAAATCTTCAGCAAGCATTGTATATAATGGCGATAAGCTAGATGCATTTTCAATAAGTTTGTGGCTGAAACAAGGATATCTTTATCGCAACTGTTACTCGATATGGTATTAGAAACATTAGTTTTAGCAATGAGAGAAAAAAAAAGAAATAGAAATAATTAGAGGAAGCAAAGAAAAAACTTAATTAGTACTCTTACCAGATGATATGATGATATACTTAGAGAATCAAGTAAAAAATTAGTTGAAATAATGAACAATTTTAGAAAAGTTGATGGATATAAAACAAAGTCAAATCAGTTATTGGCCTGTCTATATATTGCTGCCAATGTCCAACAGCAAAAGGCAGAAAGAGAAATTACATTTAAAGTTACCGAAGACAAAATGTAGTTGCAAGTCTACCTGCCACACCAAACCTAGGAACTACGTGAACAAAATTACAAAACATTTCAAACAATGTCCCCTATAAATAATTGGAAAAACATCAGTTGCTCACAGATTGGCCAAGCTAATGCAATAAAAATGATAATTCTCCCTAAATTAATTTACTTATTCATTGCCATACAAATCAGACTACCAAAAAGTATTTTATATAGCTAGTCAAAATAATAAGATTCATCTGAAAGAACAAAAGGTCCAGAATATTGAAGGAATTAATGGGAGAAAATTAGGAAAGATTTCCTAGAAATACCACATATTGAAATTTATTATAAAGCAGCAATCATCCAAACCACTTGGTACTGTCTAAGAAATAGAGAGGTAGATCAGTGGAATATGTTAGTTACACAAGACACACTACTCAATGATTACAAAATTCTACTGCTTGATAAACCCAAAGACCCTCCTTCTGTGATAAAAACTCACTATTTGACAAAAAACTACTAGGAAAGATGTGGAGCCAAGATGATATCCTTTAGATACCTCTAGAAAGAGAAGGTGAACACATTTTAGAAGGGAAAATTCACTAAGAGACAGAATGTAGTAGGTTTCCAGCCCAGGATAGCCTGAAAAGTCGATGAGAACAATCTGTTACAAGGGTTGGGGGAGTGCATAGAGCACAGTCTGCCCCACATTCTGTCACAGTGGAGCAGAGCAGGAACTGCCAGAATGGACTGAGGGAAAAGAAGTGGTGCAGATTCTCAAACATATCTGTCCAAGACAGGAGTCCAGCAAAATTGAGTGAGAAAAGCACAGGACTGTTGGTAATAGCAACAGGCACTCCTGATTCTGTCAGTCCATGGGTTAAATGTCTGAAAATCACCTACTTGAACTTCTGGGAACCAGGATGGCACAATGAACTATAAGTACTTCCCTTGCTTCCCTTGAAAAATCCAGAGACTACTCTACCAAGAAAAATCCTAGAATAGTGGAATTAGCCAAAGGTTTAAACAGTCTCTCAGCTTCAAAGGCTAGGGTGAATGTCAAGAAGATTCCATCTTGCTGTGACTAAAGGGGACCAGTGCAGGATGGGAGATGTTCCAGATAGCCCCACCTCAGTGAACCAGGAAGAGATCCTGTGTCCCAGGGGTTTGGAGCCCATAAGTGTCAACATCAGGACCCCAGGCATGACTCAACACAGCCAGGGCAAATGGGCAGATTCCAGCAGAGACAAGGCTTCATCAAGCACTGAAACTACCAGTGCTCTAGCTCAGGGGAGGAGGAGATCTCCTGCAGACAGACTGCTCTTCCCCTATACCTCAAACTAGGAGCTTCAGTTTAACCAGGGTAAATTCAGAAATACTTCACCAGGTCTCTGCCTTGGCACACATCAGGTAGGCTACAGCATTCTAGCGTCTAGTTCAAAGTACCAGAGGCAAAAATAAGAAAATCTTCATGTTCTCAACATAAGAAACATGGGACTGAGACCCCTTTGCCACAGAAGCAGAGATCCACTTTAAAAGTCAGGAAAAATGCAATCACTTTGAGGAAGAAGCATACAAGGAAATGGAAGACCACAGAATCTTACTATAGAGACAGTGAAGAGTAAAAGAAGACAGCATTTGAACATCTCCTTAAAAGGAAAAATTTGATAAGTGGAAAAGGAGGTTAAAAAAGTTCACTGAGGAAACAATTTATTAAAAATTAGAATTGGGCAACTAGAAAATAAGGACTCTATGAGTCATCAAGAATCAGTCAAATAAAATATAAAGAATGACAAAAGAGATGGAAATGCAAAATATGTCATTGGAAACACAACTTACCTGGAAAATAGATCCAGGAGATAAAATCTAAGAATTATTGGTCTACAGGAAAGACATGATGAAAAAGGTGCATAGACAATATTATCCAGGAAATCATCAAAGAAAACTGCCGTGAGGTCCTAGATCTAGAGGGCAAAACAGTCATCAAAGAATTCACCAATCACCTCCTGAAAGAGTTTCCAAATTGAAAATGCCAAGGAATATTAATACAAATTGCAGAACTATCCATTTAAGGAGAAAATACTGCAAGCAGTCAGAAAGAAGCAACTCAAATATCAAAGAACTACAGTTAGGATCACACAAGACTTTACAATTTCTACATTAAAAGGTGGGAGGAATTGGAATATGACATTCCTTAAGGCCAAGAAGCTTGGACTACAACCAAGCATCAATTACCCAGTAAAATGGAGTACAATATCTCAGGCAAGGAGATATGGACATTGAATAAAATAAGGGATTTCAAGACCATCCTGATGAAAAGGCCATAGTTCAATGGAAAGTTTAGTCCTCAAATATAAGACTCAAGAGAGGAATAAAAAGATAAATGTGAAAAAAAAAACACAACCTTGTTATACAACATTTTCTTTTTACAACCCTATAAGGGAGGATTATACTTTTTAATCTGAATAATTATATACTTATTATAACATTTAAAAAGGATATACCCAGATAGAGGGAGTGGATATAACTTACCTGATGTGATGTTAAAAAATGATTAAATGGTATGAAGAGATTGTAATGGGGAAGAGAAAAGGAGGAGGCAGAAAAAAGATAAATTACATCACATGAAGAAGTACAAAAACATTGTAGTAGATGGAAAGAGGGGAGAGAGATAGGCATTGTTGAGGTTTACTCTCATCTGATTTGGTTGAAAGAAGAAGCAGAATACTCAGTAAAGCATAGAAATCTAACTTGCCCTATACTCAGTAGGAGGGGTAAGATGAAATAAAAGGAAATGGAAGTTAAAAGGGAAGGATGAAGCAGTAAGCGAAAAGGGGAAGGAAAAGGAGGCAGGATGAAAGAAGGAAGAGAAGACATAGGGAGGGGGTGGTCAAAAATAAAACTATAGTGAAAGAGACTGGAGAAGAGAGAAATAAAAGCATAAATGGGATGGGGGAAGATGGAGAGAAAGGTACAGACTGTAATCATAACTGTGAATGTGAATTGGATGCACTTTCCCATTAAGTGGTGGCAGGTAGCAAAATGGATCAAAAATCATAATCCAATAATATATTGTTTACTAGAAACACACTTGAAACAGGGAGATATACACAGAGTAAAGGTAAAAAGGTTGGAACAGAGCATATTATGCTTTAGCTGATGTAAAAAAAGCAGAGGAAGCATCCCCAATCTCAGACAAAGCAAAAACAGAAACAGAATTAATAAAAAAGGAATAAAGAAATAATCTATAACCTACTGAAAAGGCACCATAGACTATGAAATAATATAATTACCAAATATATGTGCCAAGTGGAATAGAATCCAAATTCTTAGAGAAGAAGTTAATGGAGTTACAGGAAAAAATAGCAATGCTCTTAGTGAGGGAAATCAAACTTGCCCTCTCTGAACTGGATAAATCCAATCAAAATAAACAAGAAAAAAGTTAAGGAGGTGCATAGAACTCTGGATAAGGTAAATAGGATAGAATTTTGGGGAAAATTCAATGTGGCTTAGAAAGGAATATGTGGTTTTTTTTTCTTTTGTTTCCTTTTTTTTTTTTTTTTCACTTTGTGGTTTGTAATACACAAAAATTCACCAGATGCTAGGGCATAAAAACCTCCAAATCCAGTTCAGAAAGGCATATATATTAAATTAATCCTTTTCAGATCATAATGCAGTAAACATATATGTATTAAAGGGCCATGGAAAGATAGACTAAACATTAACTGGAAATGCAGCAAAAGCATTTCATAGCGAAAGTTTTACACCACTGAATGTCTAGGTGAGTTTATATATTTTAGAGAGAGATTCACAATCAGTTGAGTGGATTTAAAGAGGAGATCAATGAATTGTGCATGCAACTGAAAAAGCTAGGAAAAGAACAAAATGAAAATCCCCAAGAAAATACCAAATTAGAAATACTAACAAACAAAGAAGAAATTAATAAAATTGAAATTAAGAAGACTATTGCATAAATAAACAAACCAATAGTTGGTTTTAAGAAAAATACAATAAAGCTGCTAAACCTTTGCTGAATTTGATTTAAAAAAAGAAAACCAAATTACCAATATCAAAAATGGAAAGGATAAATTCTCCTCCAACAAATAGACCAATTTCCCAAATGAATAGATGTTAAATTCTTAAACAAACAATTTGCAAAAAGATTACAGCAACTTATTATGAGTATAATATATTAAGATCATGTAGGATTAATATCAGGAATGCAGGGCTGCTTCAATATTAGGAAAACTATCAGCATTATTAATTACGTCAATAACAAAACTAACAGAAATCATATAATTATCTCAATAGATGCAGAAATAGCTTTTGAGAAAATTCAACACCCATTCCTCTTGAAAATACTGGAGAGCATAGGAACAAATTGAGTCTTCTTTGAAATAATAGCTAATATCTACCTAAAACCATCAGCAAGTGTTATGTAATGGGGACAAGCTAGATGCATTTACAATAAGATCCAGGGTGAAACAAGGATAGACATTGTCACCATTATTATTCAATAGGGTACTAGTAATGTTAGCTTTAGTAATAAGGGAAGAAAAAGAAATTGAAGAAATTAGAATAGGTAAAGAAGAAACTAAGTTATCACTCTTTATGTATAGCATCTGCATTTGTATAAATTATTAATGAAGCCCAACAGTAAGAGATTTTCAAGTGCTGAGGAATTAGATATTACATGTTGTTTTCTGAGGGGGCTAGCATTTATGAACCACATTTCACGTATGATTGGAGTAGGGAAGGTCCAGAGGCACCAAATATTTTGTAATTCAGGGCATGAAAAAGGCAGTCCATAATTGCAAGTTTCTATTGTAATCAAACGAAAATGAAGCTGTTCTTAATATATATATATATATATGTATACATGCATATATATGTATGTATACATACACACATACATGTGTTTACATGTATACATGCATGTTTATAAACATGTATGTGTGTATGAGTTCTTTCACACAGCTCTCACTTCATCTAAGACATTTTCATCTTTAACATTTCTGCAAAGAAACACTGCTACCTCCAAAAAACTCACTTCTGTATATATTAAAGGTCACTTTCTCCTGATTATTTAATCAATTTCATGTAATAAAGATTGTCCATTTTGCACTTTTTTTGTGTTCTCTATCTCTTGTTTGGCCAAAAATTTCTCCATAAATCTGATGAACACACTATTTCTTGTTCCCCTAATTTATCAATCTACATACCTAGATCACGTATCCATTTGGAATTTACTTTTGTGTATAGTGTCAGGCATTGATCTATGCCCAGTTTCCAGCACACTACTAGCCAGCTTCCCCAGAAATTTTTATTAGACAGTGAGTTCTTACCCCAGAAGTTGGGGTCCTTGGGTTTATCAAACAGTAGATTGCTATATTCATCAAGTACTGTGTATTGAGTCCCTGACCTATTTCACGGGGTTACCCCTATATTACTTCATCAGTATCAAGTGGTTTTGAAGATTGCTGCTTCATAACACAATCTGAGATCTGGTAGGGCTAGGCCACCTTCTCTAGCATTCCTTTTCCTTATTCCTTTGATAATCTAGACGTTTTGTTCTTCCAAGTGAAATTTGATATTATTTTTTCTAGCTCTAGAAAATATGACAGTGATATATGATACATTCAGTTTGGTTTATGATAGTTTGGTATATCACATAACAAGTAACTTAATTAAGGTAGAATTATCACTTTTATTATATTAACTCAGCCTATCCAAGAGCAACTGAAATTTTCCCACTCACTTAGATTTAACTGTATTAGTGTGAAAAGTGTTTTGTAATTATGTTCATATAATCCTTGGGTTTCTTTTGGCAGGTAAACTCCCAGATATTTTATAGGCTCTACCATAGCTTTAAATGGGATTTCTCTTTCTATTTCTTACTATTGGGCTTGTTAATAATATATAGAAATGCAGATGATTTATGTATGTTTATTTTGCAGCCTCCAACTTTGGCAAAGTTATTTATTATTTCAAGTAGTGTTTTACTTGATTATCTGGGATTCTCTAAGTATATCATCATATAACCTGCAAAGAGTGATCAAGGAGTTTCTTTTCTGCCTATTCTAATTCTTTCAATTTCTTTTTCTTCTCTTATCACTAAAGTTAATATTTCAAGTACCATATTGAATAACAGTGGTGATAATGGACCTTTTTCTTTCACCACTGATCTTATTGAAAATGAATCTAGCTTGTCCCCATTACGTATATGCCTGCTGATGGTAGATATTGCTTATTATTTTATGGAAGATTCCATTTATTCCTATGCTCTCCAGTGTTTTCAATAGGAATGGGTTTTGTGTTTTGTTTAAAAGCTTTTTCTGCATCTTTTGATATTTTTTTGTTAGTTTTGTTGTTCAAATGATCAACTACACCAATAGTTTTCCTAATATTGAATCAGTCCTTCATTGCTAGTATTAATTCTATCTCATCAAAATGTATCATTCCCATGATAAGTTCCTGTATTCTTTTTGCTAACAGCTTGTTTAAAATTTTTGCCTCTATATTCATTAGATATTTTGGTCCCTAATTTTATTTCTCTGTTTTTGACTCTTCCTGGTTTAAGTATCAGAACCTTATTTGTATCATAAAAATAATAAAATATAATTTATAAAAATAATTTGCCAGGACCCCTTCATCAATTTTCCCAAATAGTCTAGGTAGTATTAGAATTAAATGTTCTTTAAATGTTTGATAGAATTCACTTGTAAATCCATCTGTCCCTGGAGATTTTTTCCTAGGACTTCATTGATGGATTGCTCAATTTCGTTTTCTAGAATGGGGTTATTTAAGTATTGAATTTTCTTTTCCGTTAATTGGAACATTTTATATTTTTTAAGTGTTCATTCAATTCATTTAGATTGTCAAGTTAATGGACATAAAATTGGGCAAGTAATTTCTTTTTTAAAAATGTTTATTTATTTATTTTTAGCTTTCAACATTCTTTTCCAAAAAGTTTTGAGTTTTCTCCCCATATCTTCCCTCCCCCATCATAATGCCTTACATTCTGCTTACCCTTTCCCTCGTTCTGCTCTCCCTTCTATCACATCCCTCACTTCCCTTACCCCCATCATCTCTTTTCTTGTAGAGAAAGAGAGATTTCTTTACTCCAATAACTCTATTCCTTATTTCCCAGTTGTGTGTAAAAGCAAATTTCAACATTCATTCCTAAAATTTTGAGTTCCAACTTTGCTCCCTTCCTCCCTTCCCATCTCTCTCTGCTGAGAAGGCAAACAATTCAATATAGGTTATGGATGTATAGTTTTGCAGAAGACTTTCATAATACTCATGTTGTTTAAGACAATGATATTTCCCTCCAAACTATCCTGCTCCTATTTATTCTGTTCTTTCTTTTGACCTTGTCTCTCCTGAAAAGTGTTTACTTCTAATTACTCCCTCATTTCCCCTCCCATCTATCGTTCCCCTGACCCCACTTTTCCCCTTCTCCCCTACTTTCCTGTAGTGTAAGATACATTTTTAAACCAAATTAAGGGAGCATGTTATTCCACCCTTAAGCCAAATGTGAAGGAAGTAAGGTTCACTTTTTTCCTCTCACCTCCTCCCTTTTCTCTTCCATTTAAAAACTTTTTCTTGCATCTTTTATGAGAGATAATTTACTTCATTCTATTTCTCCCTTTCTCCTCTCAATATATTCCTCTCTCACCCCTAATTTTATTTTTTAGATATCATTCCTTCTTATTAAACTCACCCTGTGCTCTTTGTCTATATGTGTGTGTGTGTGTGTGTGTGTGTGTGTGTGTGTAATCACAACTACCCAAATTCTGAGAAAATTCTCAAGAGTTACAAATATTATCTTTCCATGTAGGCATGTAAATAATTCAGCTATAGAAAGTATTTCATTATTTTTCTTTCCTGTTTACCTTTTCATGCTTCTCTTGATTCTTGTGTTTGAAAGTCAGATTTTCTCTTCAGTTCTAGCCTTTTCATCATGAATGCTTGAAAATCCACTGTATCATTGAATAATCATTTTTTTCCCTTAAAGCATTATACTCAGTTTTGTCAGATAGATGATTCTTGGTTTTAATCCCAGTTCCTTTGACTTCTGGAGCATCCTATTCCAAGCCCTTTGATTCCTTAGGTAGAAGCTTCCAGATCCTGTATTATCCTTAATGTATTTCCACAATACTCGAATTCTTTCTTTCTAGGTGCTTGGAATATTTTCTTCTTGACCTGGGAACTCTGAAATTTAGCCACAATACTTGAATACTTATTTTGCCCTCTGCTTCTAGAATATCAGGGCAATTTTCCTTGATAATTTCATGAAAAAATTATATCTAGGCTCTTTTTTGATCATGGCTTTTAGGTAGTTCCATAATTTTTAAATTGTCTCTCCTGGATTTATTTTCCATATTAGTTGATTTTCCAATGATATATTTCACAGTCTTCTATTTTTTCATTCTTTTGGTTTGTTTTGTAATTTCTTGATTTCTCATAAAGTCAATAGCTTCCATCTGCTCCAGTCTAATTTTTAAGGAACTATTTTCTTCAGCGAGCTTTTGAACCTCCTTTTCCATTTGTCTAACTCTATATTTTAAAGCATTCTGTTCCTCATTGGCTTTTTGGATCTCTTTTCCCAATTGAGCTAGCCTATTTTTAAAGGTATTATTTTCTTCAGTTTTTGGGGGGTCTCCTTTCAGCAAGCTGTTGACTCATTTTTCATGATTTTCTCGTATCACTCTCATTTCCCTTCCCAAGTTTTCCTCCACCTCACTTACCTGATTTGCAAAATCCGGTTTGACCTCTTCTGTGATCTCAGTCTATTGCATGTTTATTTAAGAGGTTTTGAATGCAGAAGCCTTGACTTCCTCAGACAGTATGCTTTATTATTCCTCATTGAAAGGATGGAGGAAAATGCCTCTTCAACAAGAATATAACTTTCTATTGTCTTATTTTTTCCCCCTTTTTGGTCATTTTCCCAGGCAATTACTTGGCAGTGGAGTTCTTTGTCAAGAGGAGGGTATACTCTGGGGACCTATAAGTTCTTAGTTCCTCCAAAGCTGTACTATGAAGGGAAAGGAGTTTACTCCTTTCCTGCCCTGTGCACTGGTCTGGGAGCAACCAAAATCACTTTTGCCCAGATTCTAGGAGTAGAATTCCCTCCCCTAAATCACCTCCAGCTCCTTCATGCCAGTGCTCCCTCATTACAGGGCCAGGTTTGGAGCTGAGATTCAGATCAGCTGCTGAAGTCCCCCAAGGGATTTAGTCTGAGGGTCAGGCTGCCACTCAGGGCTGAGATTCAGATCAGCTGATCAATTCCTCCAGGGGCTTTAGGAGCAGGGCTCCAAAAATGGACACTACTGTTACAATGTCTGCTCCTGGTGGTCCAGACCATGTTCCCTTCTCCTGGTTGAAGGAGCCCTCCCACTAACCTTTGAAGCTGTCTGTGCCACTTATGGGTTGAGCAATCTGGGGACCACAAATGCTGCCAGTGGAGCCCTGAAGCATGTCCTGGGTTCTGTCTATGCCACTATGTGTGGCCTATGCTGTGCTATGCTCCACTCCATGCTCAATGCGATAGACCTTTCCTGGAAGCCTTCCAGGACGTCTTGGGTGAAAAATCTCTTTCACTCTGTCATCTTGTGTTTTCTGCTGCTCTAGAATTTAGAGTCATTTTTATGGATATTTTATGGGGTATGTAGGGGAGCTTCTACAAGTCTGTCTTTCTACTCTGCCATCTTGACTCCTGCATTAGTAATTTCTAATTATTATTTTACTTTCCTCCTTGTTGGAGGTGAATTCATCCCTTTCTTTTTTCATATTGATAATTTTTTCTTTTTCTTTTTTTTAAATCAAATTGACCAGACATTTATCAGTTTTATCTTTTTTCATAAAACCATGTCTTTGTTTTATTTATTAATTCAACAGATTTCATAATTTCAAATTTATTAATCTCTCCTTTGGTTTTCATCATTTCTAATTTTGGGTTTACTTGGGGATATTCAATTTGTTTTGTTTTGTTTTTAACTTTTCAGTTACATGCCCAAGTAAGTCATTGATCTCCTCTTTATTTTATTCATGTAGGTGTTCAACGATATAGAACTTCCCCTAAGAACTACTTTTGCAATATCCTACAAGTTTTTGTAGGTTGTCTCATTATTGTCATTCTCTTAAATGAAGTGATTGATTGTATCTATAAGTTGTTGTTTAACCACTCATTCTTTAGGATTAGATTATTTAGTTTCCAATTAATTTTTGATCTACCTTTCCATGGCCTTTATTTCATACAGTTTTTATTTCATACAATTTTTATTTCATTATGATCTGAGAAGGATGCATTAACAAACTCTGCCTTTCTGCACTGAATTGAAATGTTTTTATGCCTTAGTACATGATCAATATTTGTATATGTGCCATGTACTGCTGTGAAAAACGTTTATTCCTTTCTATACCCTTTCAATTTTCTCTAGAGATCTATCACATTTACCTCATTCTGAGTTTTATTTACCTCCTCAATTTTCTCCTTTATTTTGCGGTTATATTTATCAAGTTCAGAGAAGGGGAGGTTGTGATTCCCCACTAGTATAGCTTTAGTCGCTATTTCTTCCTATATCTCCCTTAACTTCTCCTCTAAGAAATTGGATTCTATACCATTGGAGCATATATAGCAATGGTATTGCTTCCTTGTCTACTGTGCCTTTTAGCAGAACAATTTTCTTCCCTTATTCCTTTTTATTAGATCTATTTCTGGTTTTGCTCTGAGATTGAGATTGCTACTCCTGTTTTTTTGTTTTGTTTTGTTTTTTACATCAGCTAAAGCATAATATACTCTGCTCCAACCTTTTATCTTTACTCTGTGTATATCCCCCTGTTTCAAATGTGATTCTGGTAAAAAAAAAATATTTTGTTGCATTATGGTTTTTAATCCTTTCTCCTATTTCCTTCTGTTTTACAGAAGAGTTCATCCCATTCAAATTCACCATTATGTTTACTGTCTATGTCTTTCCCTCTGTCCTCTTTCCCCCATTTATGTTTTTAGTTCTCCCTTCTCCCTTTCCCTTCACAATAGAATTTTAATTTTGATGACCACCTCCCTCACTCTTCCCTCCCTTTTTTGAACCCCTCTCCCTTTACTCCTCTTTTCCCTTCCTACTTATTCCCTCCCTTTTCACCTCCCCTCCCTTTTCGTTTTCCTTTCCCCTCCTATTGCCTATAGAACTAGTTAGATTTCTATACTTAGCTTTGTTTGTTGTTTCCTCCTTGAACCAAATCAGTTGAGAGTAATTCTTAAACGGTTTTCATCTCTGTCCTTCTTTCACACTACTCTGAAACGTTTTATTCATCTTCCTTTGATGTAATTTACTTTTTTCTGCCTCCTTTTCTCATGTCCCCATTACAATTCCTTCAAACCCTTAAATCACATCTTTTGTTATCTCATTTAATTTATACCCACTCACATATGTATAACCCTTTTAAATACCATAATAAATATGCAATATTCTCTAGATGAACAAGTACCACTTTCCTTTATAGGCATGTAAGCCCTTTGTCCATATTGAATAACAAGTTTTGTTTTGTTTTGTTCCCCCATGGTTTACCTTTTTATTCCTCTCTTGAGACGTGTTTGAAAATTAAATGTTTTAATGAGCTCTGTCTTTTTCACCAGGAATGTATGGAAATTCCTTATTTCAATGAATGTCCAGGTCCTTGCCTGAAATACTATGTTCACCTTTGCTGAGTATTTGATCCTTCGTTGTAGTCCCAGTTCCTTTGTCTTACAGAATATCTTATTTCAGTCCCTCTGATCTTTTAATGTAGAAGCTACAAGGTCCTGTGTGATCCTGACTATACTTCTTCTTTACTTGAATTGTTTTGTTCTAGCTTCCGGCTGTATTTTTTCTTCCACTTCACAGTTTTGTAACTTGGCAATGATGTTTTTTAGTGTTTTCAGTTTGGGATCCCTTTCATGAGGTTAGCAGTCGATTTTTTCAAGGGATATTTGGTTCTCTGAGTCTAGGATCTCTGGGTAGTTTTCCTTGGTGATTTGTTGGAAGATATTGTCCAGGCTCTTTTTTTTTTCATCATGGCTTTCTGGTAGACCAATGATTCATAGACTTTCTCTCCTGAATCCATTTTCCAGGTCAGTTGTTTTTCCTTACCGAAGTTTGGTCTTCCAGCTGAAGGTCTCAGGAGCTGCTGCGCTGATATCTGGCGTTTGGTGGCTCTCACTGACTTGACTTGGCTTGGCTTGTCTCCCACTCGGTGCCACTCCGCTGGTTCTGCCTGCTGCTCTCAGGTTTCTCGGGACCCTTCTGCTCCACTGCGCTGGCCACGCTGCACTTGTGCACTGTGAGCTCACCCCATGGAACAGATCCTTCCCGTGGACCTTCCAGTCTAACCTGGGCTCCAAATTCATCACAGTCTGTCTCCCACTGGATTCCGCACCTCCAAAATTTGGTCAGAATATCCTTTCAGAGGTATCCGAAGGAGTTTGTCTGAGAGCTTAAGTGAGTCATTGCTCTCCCTCCTCCATCTTGGCTCTTCCCCTCTCAGTTGTTTTTCCCATTAGATGTTTTGCATTCTCTTCTATTTTTGCATTCCTTAGATTCCGTTTGACTGATTCTTGATTTCTCATAGAGTCATTAGCTTCTATTTGAACAATTATAATTTCCAACAGACTGTATTTTTTTCAGTTAACTTTTGCGTCTCCTTTACCATCTGTCCAATTGTTCCTTTTAAGGAGTTATTTACTCCAGTTGGTTTTTGTACTTCTTTTTTCATTTGTCTGGTTTTCCCAGGTAGGTTTTGTGTTTCCTTTTCCATTTGTTGAGTTTTGCTTTTATATTCTTCTGTGATTAATTTTTTTCATATTTTTTAAATCATTGACCAGTTTTTCTTCTTCTTCCCTATTTGACTTTTAAAATCCTTCTTGGGGGGCGGAGCCAAGATGGCAGAGTAGAAGGACTCACGTTTACGAGCTCCAACCCACAGCCCATAGAATTAATGTAAAAAGAGACCCCCATAACTTCTGGACCACTGAAAGGGGTACAGAAACGGAGTGGAAGAGATTTCCGTGCCAGAGAGCCCTGGAGATCCGTCCCCAGGGTCTGTGGTGCCCGGAAAGCAGACACCACCCCAGCGCTGCCCTGGCCACGGCCCCAGAGAAGCTGACCCGAGCAGGCTTCAGGGACAGAAGCTCCGGCAGCCGGGAAAGTCCCTCAGCCCACAGAAGCTACAGGTCAGTGAGAGAGACGGCTGGCTGGCTGAGGGGAGTGGGGTGTCTCCATGACTTGGGCCCCCTCGGGAGGAAGCTGCGTTGGCAGAGACAGGGGCAGGAAGTGGCAGAGGCAGAGGTATGGGCAGCAGCGGAGGCAGCGGCGGCTGCGGCCCAGGACTTCCCCAGCAGCAGGCAGGATCTTCATTACTGAAAGTCTCTGCATAAACAACCTGAGGGAGCTGAGCCTGGGAGATGGCCCTGCACCACCCCGCTCTATTATTGAAGGCCTCTGCATAAAACCCCAGAGGGAACTGAGCCTGGAAGGCGCCCCCCCCACCCGCTCCATTCCTGAAAGTCTCTGCACAAAGCCCCTGAGGGAGCCGAGCCTGGGAGGCGGCCCTGCCCCCACCCCAGCACCAGAACTAAAGCTCATTGATTAGCAGCTGGACGGTGCATTTAAATCTCAGAGCCCAAGCCCTAGCTGGGCAGATCTAGGTGGGGGTGGACAGGAATCTCAGAAGTCAAGTAACTGGCTGGGAAAATGCCTAGAAAAGGGACGAAAAATAAGACTATAGAGAGTTTTTTCCAACAAATGCAAATGGTCCCAACATTCGGATCTGATGATGAGGATGTATTCTTGCCATCAGGGAAAGAGGTGGAGGGTGGGGCCTGAGTACCCCAAACACCCCAGGGGGATGTCAGGTGGGCTCAGGCCTTGGAAGAGCTCAAAAAGGATTTTGAAAAGAAAGTTAGATAGGTGGAGGAAAAACTGGGAAGAGAAATGAGAGAGATGCAAGAAAAGTATGAAAAACGGGTCAATACCTTGGTTAAGGAGACCCAAAAAAATGCTGAAAAAAATAACATCTTGAAGAATAGGCTCACTCAATTGGCAAAAGATTTTCAAAAAGCCAATGAGGAGAAGAATGCTTTGAAAAGCAGAATTAGCCAAATGGAAAAAAAGGTTCAAAAGCTCACTGAATTTAATAGTTCTCTCAAAATTAGAATGGAACAGATGGAGGCTAATGACTTTATAAGAAACCAAGAAATCACCAAACAAAACCAAAAGAATGAAAAAATGGAAGAGAATGTGAAATATCTCATGGGAAAAACAACTGACCTGGAAAATAGATCCAGGAGAGACAATTTAAAAATTATGTGACTACCTGAAAGTCATGATCAAAAAAAGAGCCTAGACATCATCTTCCATGAAATTATCAAGGAAAGCTGCCCTGACATTCTAGAACCAGAGGGCAAAATAAATGTTGAAAGAATCCATCGATCACCACCTGAAAGAGATCCAAAAAGAGAAACTCCTAGGAACATTGAGGCCAAATTCCAGAACTCCCAGGTCAAGGAGAAAATCTTGCAAGCAGCTAGAAAGAAACAATTCCAGCACTGTGGAAATACAATCAGGATAACTCTAGATCTAGCAGCTTCTACATTAAGAGATCGAAGGGCGTGGAATAGGATATTCCAGAAGTCAAAGGAACTAGGACTGAAACCAAGAATCACCTACCCAGCTAAACTGAGTATAATACTTCAGGGGAAAATATGGTCTTTCAATGAAACAGAGGACTTTCAATCATTCTTGATGAAAAGACCAGAGCTGAAAAGAAAATTTGACTTTCAAACACAAGAATGAGAAGAAGCATGAAAAAGTAAACAGCAAAGAGAAGTCTTAAGGGACTTACCAGAAGTGAACTGTTTACATTCCTACAGGGAAAGACAATATTTGTAACTCTTAAAATTTTTCAGTATCTGGGTAGTTGGTGGGACCACACACACACACGTACATGCATGCACGCAGACACACATACACACATGCACACACACACAGAGACAGAGAGCACAGAGTGAATTGAATAGAATGGGACCATAGCTGAAAAGAAATTAAGGTAAATGGTGAGAGATAAATGTAGTGGGAGGAAAGAGGGTGAAATGGAATGGGGTAATTATATGTCATTTAAGAGGCAAGTAGGAGACTTTTTAGTGGAGGGAAAAAGAGGAGAGCTGAGAAAAAAAAAAAACAATTAGTTTACCCTCATCACATTTGACTAAAGGAAGGAATAAAATGCACACTCATTTTGGTATGAAAACCTATCTTACAGTATAGGAAAGTGGGGGAGAAGGAGATAAGCAAGGGGGGGGGATGATGGAAGGGAGGGCAAAGGGAGGAGGGAGCAATTTGAAGTCAACACTTGGGGAGGGACAGGATCAAAAGATAGAAGAGAAACAATGAGGGGCAGGGTAGGATGGAGGGTAATTCAGTTAGTCTTACACAACACGACTATCAGGGAAGTCATTTGCAAAATTACACAGATATGGCCTATATTGAAGTGCCTGCCTTCCCAAAGAGAATGGGTAGGGAGAGAGGCATGGGGAGAATTTGGAACTCAGAGTTTTAGGAACAACTGTTTAGTATTGCTGTTGCTGCTAGGAAAGAAGACATACAGTTAATGAGGAATAGAAAGTCATCTGGCCCTACAGGAGAAAAGAGAAGATGGAGACAAGAGAAGGGAGGGATGACAGAAGAGAGGGCAGATTGGAGATAGGGAAAATATTAGATGCTTGGGGTATTGGGGTGGGGGGAGGGGAGAAAA
This sequence comes from Bettongia penicillata ogilbyi, assembly GCA_023548195.1. NCBI lineage: Eukaryota > Metazoa > Chordata > Mammalia > Diprotodontia > Potoroidae > Bettongia > Bettongia penicillata. The sequence goes on along the minus strand of JAJHZJ010000959.1, from coordinate 1,057,871 downwards.
TTTGGAACCCAAAATTTTGTGAAAATGAGTGTAAAAAGTTAAATAAATAAATAAATATAAAATTAAAAAAAAAAAATCCTTCTTGATCTCTTCCAAGAATGCTCTTTGGGCTTCAGACCAGTTCCTATTCCATTCTGAAGTTTCAGATGGGAATGCATTGCCAATGGTGACCTCTTTGTTATTCCTGTTTTGGTCCTTTTCCCCATAGAAAAATTCTATGGTCTTTTCTTTTCTGATTTTCTTCTTGCTCATGATGACCACCCTTTTCCTGGCTTTTAAAGTAGATCTCTGCTTCTGAGGCACAGGAGGCTCTGTCATATGGTTCTTGTGCTTAGAATTTGAGCTTTGTTTGTGGTGGCCTCTGGTTCTTTCCACTAGAAGTTAATATGTTCTAGCTTATGTGCTGCAGATCTGACTGGTGTACCAAAGCAGAGATCAGGTAAATTCTTTTGGTGTTTCCCCATAGTTACCCTGGAGCTTGCTGTGTTAAGTTTGAGGGAGTGGTGGTCTGACAACAGAACACCTCTCCTCAGCTGGAGCATAGGCAAGCTCAATGCTTGGTGAACGCCCTTTGCTCTAATATCGCCTTGATTCCCTTGGCTGTGATGAAGAATGCCTTGGTCCCTGGTGTTAGTCATTATGGGCTCCACACCCCTGGGGCTCAGGATCTTTTCCTGGTTCACTGTGGTGGGGTTGTCTGCCACAGCTCTGGTCCCACCTTGGTTCCCCTCAGCCACAGCAAGAGGAATCACCTCTTTTCAATTTTCCTAGCCTCACGGGCTAAGAGACTGTTTACCTCTTCGGCTGATCCCACCCATTTCAGGATTTTCCTGGGGAAATATTCTTAGGTGTTTCATGGTCACAAGGGGAGGAGAGTAGCAATTACCAATCACTCCACCATCTTGACTCCCAGAAGTTCAAGTACCAAGAAACTGATTATGAATCCTGGACAAATCACTATCTAATTTATCCTTCCTCACTGTTTTGAAAAATCACATCAAAAAAAAGCAATACACACACACACAAACACACATACACACATACATATATATAATACCAAGTGTCTGGTTAATTGAGATTTATAATGAATTCTGAGATAAATTCAATGGCCTATTTTGTTGTTGTTCTTATGTGATTGAACATCTCCTTTGTTTTTGCTTTTTCATTTCTTAATTATCTTTTTCCTTTTTCAAGTGACTTCTAACTTCATGCAGCAATTTTTATCTCTAAGACAATCATTGTCATATATTTGTGTGTGTGTGTGTGTGTGTGTGTGTATCCTGAGGACTTCTTTACAACAAATCAAACACTTTATGCATTATACCACCCAATTACCTTTTCCTCAATGTGTGTGTGTGTGTGTGTGTGTGTGTGTGTGTGTGTGTGTGTGTGTGTGTGTGTGTGTGTCGGGGGGGAACCTGAATTTCATCTAAAGGTACTTAAAGAAGCAGCAACATGGGAGCAGTTTCTGGAAGCCAACACTGTCTCTGTTTCTCTCTCTGCTTCTTTCTCTTTCTGTCCCTCTCCTTCTCTTCCTCCCTTTCTCACTCCACTCTACATTCCTTCCCTCCCTGCTTCCTTCCTTCCTTCTTTCCTTCCTTCTTTCCTTCCTTCCTTCCTTCCTTCCTTCCTTCCTTCCTTCCTTCCTTCCTTCCTTCCTCTCTTTCTTCTTTTCTTCTGTTCTTCTCTCCTATAACATATATTATTTTTCTTCCTGGTACTTTTAATCTAGTAGGAAAAAGAAATCAAATTAAATATTCACAGTATAATACAGGCATAGATTCATATCTATTTATACACAAAATCCCCTGTATGAATCTATGTGTGTGCACATGTATATCTATATTTTGTAAAAGTACAAAGCAGCTAGGTGTATATAGGCACATATTCTAATATATGCCTATATATCCAAATTACTTTACTTAACTATAATGTTTTCTATATTTTATATCTGATGGAAAAGACGTTCTCAGCTCATTCTTGTTAGTGCCTTGTGTCTTTAATTTTGAAGAATACTTGCTCATGTATATTCTTTTCTCTCCTCTGTTGAATTATCCAGTTATCTATATTTGGTATGAAAACTGTCTTATACTACACTAAAGTAGGGGAGAAGGGGATAAGTGGGACATGGGGGGATGACAAAGGGGAGGCAGAAGTAATTAGAAGTAAACTTTTGGGGAGAGATAAGGTCAAAAGAGAGAATAGAATAAATAGGAGACAGGAAATATAGTTTATTTTTCACAACATGATTATTATGGAAATCTTTTGCATAACTGAACATGTATAGCCTACAATGAGTTGCTTGCCTTCTCAGTGGGGATGGGTGGGGAGGGAGGATGAGGGAGAAATTTGAAGTCAAAGTTTTAGGAGCAAGTGTTGAGAATTGTATTTGCATGCAGCAGGGAAGTAAGAAGTACAGGTAATGGGGTATAAAAATCTATCTTGCCCTACAAGAAAGAGAGAAGATGAGGGTAAGGGAAGGGAGGGGTTTGATAGAAGTGAGGGTAGATTAAGGAAAGTGGTAATCATAATGCACATTTTCTTGGAAAAGGGAAAGGGAGAGATGGGAGAAAATTTGGAACTCAAAATCTTGTGGAAATGAATACTGGAAACTAAAAATAAATAAATACATATTACAAAAAGAAGTATGTCCTCCTTTTTTAATAGGTCATAAAAGTTAAATTGATGGAGCAAATATCAATGCTCTAAAAAATTCCTGAATATTTAAAGCACTCCCAGAAATGCATCAAAAGTTTTCATGAAAGACAAATCCAGTCATGATTGTTTTTGGTTGGATATGGTAAAAAAGAAAAGGCATATGTTGATGAAGAAGTAAACAGTCTTACAAGTAATATTGCTGGGTCAAAGGGTATGCATACTTTTGTAACCCTTTGGGCATAGTTCCAAATTGCTCTCCAGAATAGTAGGATCAGTTCATACCTCCACAAACAATGAATTAGTGTTACAACTCTCCCACGTCCTGTTTTATCATATTATCCAATCTTATAGGTGTGATGCCATATCTCAGAGTTGTTTTGATTTGTATCTCTCTAATCAATAGTGATTTAGAGCATTTTTTCCTATGACTATAGAAAGCTTTAATTTCCTCTGAAAAGTCCCTGTTCATATTCTTTGACCATTTATGAGTTGGGGAATGACTTGTATTCTTATTCATTTGACTCAGTTCTCTATATATTTTAGAAATGAGGCCTTTACCACAGACACTAGTTGCAAAAATTCCTTCCCAGTTTTCTGCTTCCATTTTGTACTTTATGATGTTTTCTATCTCATGTTTAGTTTAAAATTCTTTCCGTCTTCATAAATCTGATAAATACACTATTCCTTGCTCCAACAATTTGTTTATAGTATCAGTCCTTATATCCATGTACCCATTTCAACTTTATTCTTGTGTACATTTTCAGGCATTGGTCTATGTTAAATTTTTGCAACACTTTGTTCAGTTTTCCCAGGAATTTTTGTTGAACAGTGAGTTCTTATCCCAGAAGCTGAGGTCCTTGGGTTTATCAAAGAATAAATAACTATATTCATTGACTACAGTGTCTTGGGTACCTAACCTATTCCACTAGTCTATCCTTCTGTTTCTTAGCCAGGCCCAAGTGGTTTTGATATTTGCTGCTTTATAATACAATTTGAGGTCTGATAGAGCTAGACCACCTTCCCTAGCATTTATTTTCATTAGTTCTTTTGATATTCTACACCTTTTTTCTAACAGATGAATTTTGATATTTTTTTTTTGTAATTGTACAAAATAATTGTTGCAGAGTTTGATTGGTATTGCACTGAATGAGTAAATTAATTTAAGTAGAATTGTCATTTTTATTATATTGATGAGGTTCACCCAGAAGCAACTGATGTTTCCACTTACTTAGATCTGATTTTATTCAACGGAAAAATGTTTTGTAATTGTGTTCATCTAGTCCTTGTGTTTGTTTTAGCAGATAGACTCCCAAATATTTTACAGTGTCTACCCTAGCTTTAAATGGGATTTCTCTTTCTATCTCTTACTGTTGGGCTTTGTTAGTGATATACAGAAATTCAGAAAATTTGTGTAGATTTTGTAACCTGCAGCTTTGCCAAAATTGTTTATTATTTCAAAATAATTTTTACTTCATTCTCTGGGATTCTCTAAGTATGTCATATCATCACCAAAGACTGATAATTTGGTTTACCCTTTGCTTATTCTAATTCCTTCAATTTCTTTTTCTTCCCTTATTACTACAGCTAACATTTCTAGTACCATATTGAATATGGTGATAATGGACATCCGTGTTTCATGCATGATCTTATTGGAAATGCATCTAGCTTATCCCATTACATATAATGTGTGTTGAAGGTTTTAGGTAGATACTGCTTATTATTTTATGGGAAGCTGCATTTATTCTTATGCTCTCCAATGTTTTCAATAAGAACGGGTTTTATGTTTTGTTATAAGCTTTTTCTGCATCTTTTGGGCTAACCATGTGGTTTCTGTTAGTTTTGTTATTGATATGATCAATAATGTTAATAGTTTGCCTAATATTGAACTCCATTCTAATTTTTAAAGAACTATTTTCTTCAGCAAGCTTTGGACTTGCTTTTCCATTTGGCTAATTCTGCTTTTTAAAACATTCTTCTCACTTTTTGGACCTCTTTTGCCATTTCAGTTAGTCTATTTTTAAAGGTGTTATTTTCTTCAGCCTTTGTTGGGTCTATTTTAGCAAGATGTAGACTCACTTTCCATGATTTTCTTGCATTGTTTTGCCTTGTTCTCATTTGCCTTCCCAATTTTCATGCCACCTCTCTTACTTGATTTTTAACATCCTTTTTGAGCTTTTCCATGGCCAGAGACTATTGTATATATTTTTTGGTGATTTGGGTTGCAGAAATCTAGACTTTTTTGCCTTCTTCTCTTGGTATTCTTTGTTCTTCCTCATCTGAAGGAATTGAAGATAATACCTGTTCACCAACAAAGTAACCTTCTATAGTCTTATTTTTTTACCTTTTTTAGGCATTTTAGGAGTCAGTTACTTGACTTTTGAATCCTTTGTCAAGTTGAGGGTATACTCTAGGGACCTGAAAGTTCTTAGTTCCTTCAAGGTAGGACAATTAAGGAAGAGTAGATTACTCCTCTCCTGGCCTGTGCACTGCTCTAGGAGCAACCGCAAGCTTTTTGGCCCAGGATCTGTGAGTAGAATTTCCTCTCCAGAGCTCCCACCAACTCCACCAGTTCAGTGCTCCTCTTCACCTTATAACTGCCACTCAGGAATAATACCCAGGTCTGCTGCTTGATTCTCCGAGGATCTTTGGGCCAAGAGATCAAAAAATGGATGCTACTGTAGTGACTGCTGCAGCCCTGGAGCTGGGATTGGACCGTGTTCCCTTCTCACCCAAGTGAATGAGCTTTATCACTGAACTTTGAAGCTTTCTTTGCCATTTTGGGGGTTGAGAAATCTGGGAACCTCAGCTCTTGACCTTGATTCCACTCTCTGAAGCTTACTCCAGGCCTGTCTCTGTGTGTGGCCAAGGCTGGGCTGCACTCTGCTCTGACTCTGGTGTGACAGAACTTTCCTGTTGGCCTTTCATGGTGCCTTGGGCTGAAAATCTCTTTCACTCTGTTGTTTTATTGCTTCTGCTGCTCTATAATTTGTTTAGAGTCATTTTACAAGGTATTTTATTGGTTATGGTGGTAGAGCTAGAGCATGTACATCCTTCTACTCTGCCATCTTGACTCTGCCCCCCAAGGAGGACATATTTCAAATTTTGTGGTCAGAGGACCCCAGATTTGGAGGTGGAAGGCCCTAAGAAGTTGTAATTGAAAGCACTCCAATGTGCAAAAGGGAACCTGCTATCACAGGTTCTTACATCTGCATTCATAAAAGAAAATCAACTTTCAGGTAGTGAACAATCACTTTAATCAAGCACATGTATCATTCCTTTAACCATGTATGTATATCATTCAGTTAGTTCAGGAAGTCAGCACTGTGAGTTTCAAAGGAATTACAGAGAAATCAGAAGATTGATAGACATGGCTTCCTCTGTCAGAATTCAACAGAGAATTGGAGCCCAATTCTCTTATTCATTTTGTTTATCTTTTTATTTATTATGACAAATAATATTACTTTCACTCAAGTGACATTTTTCTAATTATCAGTGACAAAGTTATTTTATTCAAATAGCATATTAACAATCCTTATTAAAATATTTGATTGAAATTATAGCTATACATTTTAATAAATGCACCGTCAATCTTCACCCATTGTTCTTATACTCCAAATAGCTTTGTTCTTATTATGGTATTTTCTTTTACCTTTTCTCCTCTAGTATATGCATAGGTACAAACAAACACACCTGGTGTGTCATACTGTGCTGAAAACCTTGAACTAAAACCAAATTCTTCTTGGGAGCACAGAAAAACCAGTCTCAAGGTACAAGGATCCATGATAACATCCAACTGGAAGATAAAGTTAAGCTCAGTTTACACAATGTCAGCCTGAGAAGCATGCATGTAGAAGATCTGCTCAGAACAAATAAATAAGTAATGTTCTTAAATTGAAAAATATTCATTTATGGAAATAACTGGCCTTCAGTTAAAAGCATGTAGGAAAGTTCACAAAAATTGTTTACTCATAATTTAATCAAGAAGTCTATGAATTGCTTCTTCTGAAACTCCTGACTCCCATGAACAGTATTAATGTATAATTTTCTACAGAAATAACTGACAACTTGGTGTAAATCATACTTTCTTCAGAGATTTTTACATATGGCTCTGTCCAATGAATCAAAAATTATTCACACTATGTGTTTAGTCAGTGCAGAACAATGGAGCCACCTATTACTTGGAAAAACACATCAGCAAATGTTTGAAAGCATGAGGCTTTTCAAGCCAATGAACTATCTCTCTATCTGTCTATCTTTCTCTCTACCTGTCTATCTATATCTATATCTATCTATCTATCTATCTATCTATCTATCTATCTATCTATCTGTAGTACAATAATCCCCTTGATTGTATTTAATTAATGGGTTAAATGTCTAGGTTGAAAAACACAAAATTTTTCTATGAATCAACAATTGCAACAGATTAAACAAAAGCTTGTTAATGTTGAGATACAAAATGCTGATAAGGTCAGACTTTTATATGATTGGAAGAACAAAATATGCAGCTGTCACCTATGTCAAAGTTGGTAAACTCAAGGTCTGTAGGTAGCAAATTTCAATTGACCAAAACTGGATTAAAATGTACATGATAAATGTACATGATAAATTTGTATATCAAATTGGGCTCAAGAAAAGAGTGAGTTTGATTGTATTTGGGAAATTGTTTAGTTTATTTTATTTTCCCATAATGCCTTTCAATAACAAAGACCCATCTACTTAAAACAAATGTGCTCCTAGTAGTATTGCGTGTTTTTGAATCTGGGAAAAATATCAGAAAAAAGAAAAAACAAAATTTACAAGGACCCAAAATATAATGGATGTTATATGGAAGTTTAAGTATATGTTTAGTACTTGGCAAAGTTCCTGGGATTATTATTTATTTAATTATTATCTTTTGATTTGACTTGTCTGATGATAAGCTCTGCACAAAAAGAGGCATAGGGGGAAATGTTCAGAATCACCAATGAATATATGATTTATTTTTAAAATGCAGGTAGGTTGGTCATTTGACAAATCAAGATGGATAGCAACATTGATACATAAACAGTCAAAAAATATAGTAGAAATATAAAAAGGAAGAAATCTAACCTGAAGTGAAAAGACACATTGAGGCAAAAGTAAAAGGTAACATTTTCCCGGTATCTCATCAACCATCTTAACTACCATCTATCCTCAGACCTTGATGAATACAGGTGTGGACTCGCACTCATGAACCTTGGGAATGGTGACTGCTTCCATTCCAGTACTCTTATCTGTCACTCTAAGAAACATTATTTTATGGTGATTCAAAGTAGCAGTACTCCTGTAGGTGCTGTAGACAGTTACCCAGAAAAAATTCTTTCTAATAAAGTTTCTGTCCCTGCAAAAGAGTAAAACTTCAGAAACTGATCTAATTTTATCAGTGGAAATCTCATTAGAGAAGAGGTATTAGTACTTTTTTTTTAATCATTGTACCCTAAATACCATGGGGCATTTTTTTATCTGACTTACACTTAAAACTTTCCAATTGTGTTGCCTTCCTTTTCAAAATGTGAATTTCTTGAGAACTGGAACTGTCTGATTTTTCTATTGGTTTCACTAGCACTTGGCATACTGCTTTGCATATAGTAAGCAATTGATAAATGTTTTATTCATGTATTAATTCATTGGAATTTCGTGAATCTTCTGTGATCTATGGAAAAATAGGGATGATATATGTGCAGGATAAATAGCCACAGAGATGAAACTGGGTGAACATGTACACAGACAGAATAATAATTTCTTGAGATATTTAAACTTTAAAATGGTAATCTAGTAGCATATTAATATCTCATTGATTAGTTTCCTTATTAAGTATGCACTCTATGATAAGATCCTTTTCAAAGTGAAAATTTATTTATTAGGGAAATAGTTGAATAAGAAATGCAGCCAGGTAGAATACAATAAGAAGTGAGACTGAAACGTAGGCTCAGGTGTTCACTAGAAGAAATGCCAAAAAAAGAACAAAATACCAGCAAAAGCAACATCTACAAATGTGCAAGACATAAGGTTGGTCCTTAACCTTCCTCTGAACTATAGCACAAAGGTTACAGATACTCATGACTTTCTGAACAGAAACCTCCAAGAGTATCACAATGCCTGCATTAATTAGGATTGTTTAAAGACACTTAAGAAGTGACCTAAAATAACTATTTTTGTACAGAATTTGAGGCCCATACACTAGAGTTCAGATTATACATTTTGTCAGTGACCATGACAAAGCCCAAAGCAGTTTCCCATTTTTAATGTGGGGATAGGTTTGTAGTGTCTGGAGCATAGTAGCAGTGGGAATGGTGGCATCTTTTTTATGATATTTAAGTTAGATTAACATGACCTTGAATGAGGCCAAATGACCTGGGCTCAAATCCTAGTTGTAACAAATATTCTGTAAGACCTTCAGGAAGTCATTCCCTGGATGTTTTTCTCATGTATAAAATGGAATATTATGATGACTATTGCTCTGACTCTCCAGATGGAGATAATATGTGACCTATTAGAAATAGTGAAATCTTCCCTTAGAGGAATAACTCAGAAGCACCAAAGAGATAGTTTACCAGATAAAGAAGCAAATAATCACATAATTTAAAAGCAAAAGATAAACTAAGAACAGAACTTTGATAGTCTATAACACTTAAATCTTTTGAAAGAACTCTACCATGTTAAGAATTTTCCTGCTCTCAAAGAATCCTGAAATTTGCATTTTTAAAATTTGTGTCAGTTAAGTCTTTTCTGTTAACATATCTTTAAAAGCTTCAATAGAAATATAGGAAAATTGCAAAGGTTCCATTCCCTTATATTCCTATTATGAGGTACATTGATTGATCCAGAATATAGGATTTCCTAATAATTCATAGCCATTAGCCATATTTTCTCAGTTCTAGTTAAAGTGGTTACCATGCCTCAAATAAGTGAATAGATAAGTAGTAAATTAGAAAAGGTAATAAAAATATCTGCATTTCTATAGCACCTTATTCTTTGTAAAATGAATTTCATAAGTTATCAATTCTGTTATCCTTGACAACTTCATGAAATGTATGGTATTAATATCCCTATTTGACAAATAAGAAAACTGAGACTCAAAGAGATTAAGTGATTTGCATATGGTTATTCTACTTGGAGGTGTTTGAGCAATGACTCAAAAATAGGTTTTCCTGCCCCCAAATCCAAAACTTAATCTACCATATGAGAGTTGTCCAACTTGGAGCATATATAAACGGCAAAGAAGGAAATAAACCCATTCGAATTCTACTGATCATCCCTTTTAAACAATATGAAAAGAAAACATATCAAATCAAATTTTCGAGTGGTCTAGACAACAAAAATCAAGGTGAGACATTTCAAGGTAAGCATAAAATAATTTAGGAAGTCACCAGGAAATGTCTGTGATACTGAAGTAGAAGCCAACCTGGAGCACATACAGTGGTAACACTAACTTTTGGCCTTGGAAACAGATGTGACAACAATAGTAGCAGCAGCTTGGGAAACTCCTGAGCCAGAGATGATAGTAAGAGCATTGGGCAAATAGAATGAGATAACAGGGAACTTTTGTGCTAGTGGTGGGCACAGAACTTTGTATTATGTGGCAGCTCCACTGCACATACAAACTTCTGAATTCCATAACCAGGGTGGAAAGGAATGCATGTAGTCAATATAAAGATAGTAGGTGTCCTATTTATAGTTCCAGAGCTGAGAGGAGCACTAAATCTGTAGCTGTAATGGAACAGGAGACTTGGTCACAGTTCAAGAACACAGAAAAGTGCTACCATTTATGACTACAGATAAGCACAGGCTCTTCCTGGATAAGGACTGGAGCAAAGGCCAGGAAAACAATGACCACACCTGTTCCAGAATAATTCCACTTTGGAAGCATTAAAAATTTACATACAACAATAATGAATTCTGAAAACATCAGTGTGAAAAAGGCCAAAGCCTGGTACAGTGCCTTTACAACCTCAGGTAAGCAGAGTCCAACTTTAACTAAATGAAAAAGTCAAGAAACAAACTAGAAAATGGGCAAACATAGAGATAAATAAATAAAAAGATACTGTAGTGAAAGACACAAATTTTGAATGCAACAATCTGGAAAATGGATACAGGCAAAGCAAAAAAGGAAAAATGTAAATTTCATGCCGTCCAAAACTATTCCTAGAAAAGTTAAAGAAAGAAATGAATGGTAGAGAAAAATTGGCAAAAGAAATGAGAGTGATGCAAGGGGATGGGGATGAAACAAGGATGTGCATTATCACCACTTGATTCAATATTGTAATATAAATGTTAGCTTTAGGAGAAGAAAAAATTAGAGTAGACAAAGAAGAAACAAAGCTATCACTCTTGGCTGATAGTATGATGGTACACTTATAGGATACAAAAGAATCAAATAAAAATATACTTGAAATAGTAAACAACTTTAGAAAAGTTGCAGGATATAAAATTAACCCAAATGCATCACCAGAATTTCCATATATTAGTAAAAAAATCCCAAAAGCAAGAGATAGAAAGAAAAATTAATTTTATAGTCAATGTAGACATAAAAGTTGTTAGTCCATCTGCCAAGACAAACCCAGAAACTATATTAACACAATTGCAAAACACTTTTCATGCAAATAAAGTCAGATCGAAATAAGTGGAAAAAAACATTGGTTACTTCTGGTTAGGCCAAGCTAATATAATAAAATGATAATACTACCCACATCAATTTATTTATTCAGTACTATAACAATCAAACTACCAGAAACTATTTTATAGTGCTGAAAAATATAATACCAAAATTCATCTGGAAGAACAAAGAGTCCAGAGTATCAAGTGAAAGTTTTATAATGGAAAGAAATGAAAGGGAAGGTGGCCTAGTCATACCAAATCTCAAATTGTATTATAAAGCAGCAATCATCAAAACAACTTGATATTGGCTAAGACATAGAGCAGTGCATCACTGGAATAGGTTAGGTACACAAGACACAACATTCAATGACTATAGTAATGTACTGTTTGATAAACCTAAGTTTCTGGAAAAAAAACTTACTATTTAACAAAAAATGCTATGAAAACTGGAAAACAATATGGCAATATGGCACAGATCAATACCTGACACCGTATACCATAATAATGTAGAAAGGAGTTCATGATTTAAAAATAAAGTCTGATAATAAAAGTAAAATAAGAGATCAAGGAATGGTTTATCTGTCAAATTTATGAAGAATGGAAGATTTTATGACAGGGATAGAGAATATTATGAAATAGGTAATTTGTATTATGTGAAATTAGAAAGTGTTTTTGCCCAAACAAAGCCAATTCAACTAAGATTAGAAAGAAAACTGGGAATCAGTTTTTACAACCAGTGCCTCAGATAAAGGCCTCTTTTCTGTAAGAAAACAGAGTCAAATGTGCAAGACTTGCAGTCATTCTTCAACTGGTAAATGGCATAGAATATGAACAGGCAATTTTCAAATGAAGGAATTAAAACTACCTATAGTTATAGGAAAAAAGAAGGTACTAAATCACCATTGATTTGAAAAATACAAATCAAAACCATTCTGTGATACCACATTACATCTATCAGATTGGTTAATGTGACAAAACAGGAAAATGATAAATGTTGGCAAAGATGTGGGAAAATTGCAACACTAATGCATTGTTGGTAGAGTTGTGAACTGATCTTGGTGTTCTTGAGAGCAATTTGGAACTATGCCCAAAAAGTTATAAAATTGTGCATACCCTTAGACTCAGAAATATCACTTCTAGGTCTCTATCCAAAAATGATAATAAAAATGCTACAAAATTATTTATAGCAGCTATCTTTGTCATGACCAAGACTTAGAAATTGAGGGGACACCCATAAATTGGGGAATGACTGAACATGTTGTGTTATAGGAATGTAATGGAATACTACCGTTCTATAACAAATGATGAGCGGGTGGACTTCAGGAAAACATGAACAGACTTACATGAACTGGTGATGAGTGAAGTGAGAAGAACTAGGAGGACATTGTACATAGTAACAGCTAAAATGTGTGATGACTAAATATGATAGACTTACCTCTCCTTAGCAATGCAAGTATCTAAGACAACTTCAAGAGACTCATGGTAGAAAATCCAGAAAACAACTGATGGTGTTTGACTACAGATCAACACACAATATTCATTTGTGCTCTCTCTCTCTCTCTCTCTCTCTCTCTCTCTCTCTCTCTCTCTCTCTCGCTCTCTCTCTCTCTTCTCTCTCTCTTTCTCTCTCCCTCTCCCCCTCTCATTTCTTCTGTCTTGTGGTTCCTCCTGGTGGTTTTAATTGTTCTTTATAATGGCTAATATGAAAATATGCTTAAGATGAATGGATATGTAGAGCTTATAGCAGATTGTGCAATGTGGAATTTGGAACTCTAAATATTATAGAAATGAATGTTGAAAACTAAGAATAAATATATATACTTTTTAAAATAAATTATCAAGGAAAACTCTCCTGAGGTCCTAGAACCAGCAGGTAAAATGATCATTGAAAGATTCCACTGAGAGACAGAGCCAATATGGCAGAGTAAAAGCTGGTACTTATCTTAGTTCTCCCCTCAAACTCTCCCAAAAATCTTTAAAAATTACCGTAAAAAGCAATAGAGAAGTAGCACCCACAGCATCATGGAGTGAAACAAATTTCCAGGCCAAGACAGCTCGGAAAGTCAGCAGGAAAGGTCTGTTGCACCAGAATGAGGGAGGAGCACAGTCCAACACAGACCCCCAGTAAAACCAGAGCAGGCTATGAGTGACTGAGTCACTGCCAGCTGTGGCAGTTTCCAGACTTCTCAACCCACAAGTGCCAAAGACAACTTAGAAGGTCAGTATGAAAGATTTGTAACACCTGGGTGAAAGTGGAGCCCAATCTAGCACATGATGTGCCATTACAGTCTGGACCCCAGCAAACCAGGAGACCTTGAGAGTGACTGAATCGGTAGTAGCAAGAGCAGAGACTGCTTCAGGAGCATACAGTCTACAGAGAGTAAGATCAGAACAAATGGTCAGAAGGAGATTACAGGGTTCTTTTTGCTAACACTAAAGCAGGGCTCTGTTGTTTTGCCTTTATATGGTTCCGGGTCCCAGTTGTAGGTGGCAGTCTCATTGTGATGAGGGACACTGGAATAGCAGAGTTTGTGCCACACTGGAAGGGAGAACCTCTTCAAAGTTTCAGGACAGTAAAGAGTTATCACTCTTGGTCACTTACAGACAAGAGCACATGTCAGAATATTAGAAAACACCTCTCCTTAGATCATATCACATTGGAAATACTGAAAATTTACAGATCCCTAGAGGTATCTCTGAAAACAGCCACATAAAACCCCTGAAGCTTGGGAGAGTGCACCCTCCACCCTGAAAGCAGAGTCCTACTTTAACAAACCATTAAAAATCAAGTAATCAGCTGGGACAATGAGCAAACAATGAGAGAAAAAAAAAACTCTGACTAGAGAATCTTATTATGGTGACAAAAAAGATCCCAAAACACTCAGAAGAAGACAACAAAGTCAAGCTCCAACATCCAAAGCCTCCAAGAAAAATATTAATTGATCTCAGGCCATGGAAGAGTTCAAAAAGAATGTTGAAAAATTGAGAAGAGAAATGAGAGTGATGCAAGAAAATCATGAAGAAAGAGACAACAACTTGGTAAAGGAGACACACATGCACAATCCGAAGAAAACAACACCTTAAAAACATACTAGGCAAAATGGTCAGAGGTCCAAAAGGTCAATGAGGAAAAGGACTTGAAAAAAAGAATTAGATAAATGGAAAAGGAGATCCAAATGCTTACTGAAGAAAATGATTCCTTCAAAATTAGAATGGCGCAAATAGAAGCTAATGAATCTATGACAAATCAAGAAATTATAAAAAAAAACAACAACAAAAGAGTGAAAAACAAAGAAGACAATGTGAAATACCTCATTGGAAACACAACTGATCTGGGAAATAGATCCAGGAGAGATAATTTTAAAATTATTGGACAACATGAATACCATGTTCAAAATAAAAAGAGCCAAGAAATCATTTTCAAGAAATTATCAAGGAAAACTGATCTGATATTCTAGAACCAGAAGGTAAAATAGAAATTGGAAGAATCCACTTATCCCCTCTGAAAGCAATTTCAAAATGAAAAGTCAGATTAGTCAAATTAAAAGAGTCAAATTCCAGAGTTCCCAGGTCAAGGAGAAAATGTTTTAAGTAGCCAGAAAGAAACAAATAAAATAGTCAGAATAACACATGATTTACCAGCTTCTGCCTTAAAGGATCAGATTACATGGAATATTCTATAGGGTGAAGGAGCTGGAATTACAACCTAGAATAGCCTATCCAGCAAAACTGAATATTATCCTTCAGGGCAAAAATACATATTCAATGAGATAGAGGACTTTCAAACTTTTTTTTATGCAAAGACCAGAGTTGAATAGAAAATTTAACTTTTTAATACAAGACTCCAGAGAAGCATGAAAATGTAAATACGAAAGAGAAATCATAAGGGACTTAAATTTTAACTGTTTACATGGGAAGACAATATTTGTAACTTAAGACCTTTATTATTATTTGAGTAGTTAGAAGGAATATACACACATACACAACACAGGGGTGAGTTGAATATGAAGGGATGATATCTAAAAAATAAAGTTAGGATTTGAGAGAGAAATGTGCTGGGAGAATTAGGAAAGGAAAGATAGAATGGATTAAATTATCTCATATAAAAGAGGCAAGAAAAACTTTTACAGTGCAAGGGAAGAAAAAGGAGGTGAAGGAAAGTAAATGAATCATTCTCTCATCTGAACTGGGTCAAAGAAGGAAGAGCATACACACCCAATTGGGTATAGCAATCTATCTTACTCTATGGGAAAGCAGGAGAGGAAGGGGATAAGAGAATGAGAGTTTGGTAATAGAAGAGAAGATTGGGGGAGGGAATAGATAGAAGAAAAATGCTTTTAAAGAGAGACAGGGTGAAAGGAGAGAGAGAGAGAGAGAGAGAGAGAGAGAGAGAGAGAGAGAGAGAGAGAGAGAGAGAGAGAGAGAGAGAGAGAATAAATAGGGAAGAGAGAATAAGATGGAAGGAAATAAAGTTAAACCAAAAAAAATGTCAAGGGTATTTCTCTGATAAAGTCTTCATTTCTCAAACATATGAAGAACCGAGTTCAGTTTATATAGAGACATTTCTTCAATTAATAAATGATCAAATGTATAATTGGTTTACAAATGAAGTTATCAAAACAAACTATGGCCATATGAAAGTATATTCTGACTCACTATTGACTGGAGAAATGCAAAATAAAAAAAATTCTGAGGTTATACTCGATAGCTATTAGATTGGCCAATAGGAGAGAAAAGGCAAATGACAAATATTGGAGGGGATGCGGGAAAAAATGAGACATTAATGAACTATTTGTGAAGTTGTGAACTGACTCAACTATTCAGTAGAGCAATATGGATCTCCCAAAGGCTATAAAACCAGGCATATCCTTTGCCCTAGAAATACTTTTACTAGATCTATGCCCAAAAAGAGATATAAAGCAAAAAAAGGAAAAGGACTTTACATAGATAAAATATTTACAGCAGTTCTTTTTTCTAAGGATAAAAGATTAGCAATTGAGGGTATGCCCATTAATTGGGGTGTGTCTAAATATTTCATAGCACCTGCCTCAGTTCCCTTTATGAACTTTGGAACAAATTATTCTTATCTAAGCATTACATGTGAAAACTTCACATTCTAGGGGTTAAACATCCACCTAACTTATTGATTTGGGGTCTGTCATTTATGGTAAACCTGCTTTAGTCATCTGCTGAGAAGGTGGAGCAGGGTGTGACTGTGAATACTATACCTTCTTGGAGTCACAGGTGGGAGTTCAGTGACAGATGGACACCAAAGATGGATAAGTAGTCCCGAAAACAACTTAGCAAGATTTCACAGGAGACATGCTAGTCCTCCTTGAAAACCTCATATGCCCCACTTTTGGGGAAGCATGGAGCCCTTGGAGGAAAAATGTGAAAAAGCCCCAGGCATAGGGATACTTCTTTCTGCAGAATTCGCATTTTATTACTATTTCTCTCATTAATTGTTACCCTTCACAAATCCAATTTTTACCCAGATTGATCTCCTATTTTTCTTCTCCTTGGTTCAGACAGCTCCCTATGCCTGAAATACATGTCTTGCAACATTTTGTCTCTTTTTAAAATCTTCACATCGCTAAAGGTCTCAAATCCTCCACATCCCTTTTATCTAACCAAAGGTGAAAAAATCATTATGTCATCACTTTTTCCTAGATGTTGCATCGCCTTTTGCTCTTCAAATGCAGGCTTGTATTGTATTTATTTGTTGCATGTTGTACGTTGCCCTGGAATTACAATTTTTAAATTTCTTGAAGGCATAAAATAACCATGTTTTGTTTTCTTTTTTTGCTAATATTTTTGATTTTTTTCTTTTCATATCAATTTAATTTCCCTTGCCACATTTCAGAAAGCCATCATTTATCACAGATTCATTTTCTTAATTAATTTATTTTCAGAGTTCAACAATCATTTCCATATATCTTAGATTTTTCCACCACTTTCCCTCTCATTTTCCCGTCGCTCCCCACTCCTTCCCTGAGACGGTATTAAATCTTATATAAGTTCTACACTTACTTACCTATTAATTATATGTTGCATAGAACTAAAATGAATGGGAGAAACCATTATGCAGGGGGGCAGAGCCAAGATGGCAGAGTGAGAGCAACGACTCACCTAAGCTCTCCAACAAACTCCTCCAGGTACCTCTGAAAGGAGAATCTGACCAAATTTTGGAGGTGCGGAATCAAGTGGGCGACAGATGGTGACGGATTTGGAGCTCAGGTTGGACTGGAAGGTCCACAGGAAGGATCTGTTCCATGGGGGTGAGCCCACAGCATGGCCAGTGCAGCAGAGCAGAAGAGATCCGAGAAACCTGAGTGGCAGGTGGAACCAGAGGAGCGGCACCCAGGGCAGGAGACAAGCTGAACCCTAGTCAGTGAGAGCCGCGAAGCGCCAGATATCAGCACAGCAGCTCCTGAGACCTTCAGGCCGAAGATCACCTACTTGAACTTCCGGGAGCCAAGATGGCAGAGTGATCAGTAAATGCTCTCTCATCCCCCCCTTGATTACCATGAAAGAACCATAAAATATTTCCCCAGAAAAATCCCAGATCAGTAGAAATAGAAGAAGGAGACCAACAGTCTCATAACACCTGAGATGAGGAAAATAGCTAAGCGGGATTCCTCCTACGGTGGCAGAGGCAAACTGGAAGGACAGAGGACCCAGGGCAGAGAGAACTTGCACTAGCACCCAGGCAAGCCTTAGCACCAGGGGAGGAGCCCCAGAAGGGGTGGGAACATGCATTAGCATCTAGGTGTGCCTCTGCTGTCCAGGGGAATCAGAAAGACAATAGGGCAGCTGGGATTACCAGCCCCTGAGCTTGCCTTTGCCTCAGTTCAGCTGAGGAGATCTCCTGTGACCAGACCACTCTACCCCCACACTTAACAAGCTAAACCCAGGGCTGATCAGGGAAACACCAAACAAAAACCTGCTTTTAGCTTTTTCACACATCAGCTCAGCAAAAAGTTCTCTAGCTTCTAACTGAAAGAACTAGAAGCCACAACACTCAATCAACATCATGAACAGGAAAAAGCAGAGGACCAAAAGAACCATAGAATCTTTTTATGGGGATAAGGACCAAAACACAAACCCTAAAGAGGTCACAGCTGAGACTGTACTTCCATCTGAAACTTCAGAAGGGACTATGAACTACTCGCAAGTACAAGCAGCTCTCCTGGAACAGCTGAAGGAGGAAATAGAAGATAAACTGGCCAATGATTTTAAAATTATGAAGAAAGAATTCACTGATGAGAACATCTCCTTGAAAAGGAAAATTGAACAAATGGAAAAAGAAGTTCAAAAATTAACTGGAGAAAATAGCTCCTTAAAAGGAAAAATTGGGCAGATGGAAAAGGAGATACAAAAGTTAACAGAAGAAAACAATTTGATAAAGATTAGAATTGGGCAAGTAGAAACTAACAACTCAATGAGACAGCAAGAATCAGTCAAACAAAATCTAAAGAATGAAAAGATAGAAGAAAATGTAAAATATCTAATTGGAAAAACAACTGACCTGGAAAATAGATCCAGAAGAGAAAACTTAAGAATTATTGGTCTGCCAGAAACCAAGGATGGAGAAAAGAGCCTGGACAATATCTTCCAGGAAATCATGAAGGAAAACTGCCCAGAAGTACTAGATTCAGAGGGCAAAATAGTCATCGAAAGAATCCACCGTTCCCCTCCTGAAAGGGATCCCAAACTCAAAACCCCAAGAATTATAGTTGCCAAATTCCAGAGCTATCAAGTGAAGGAGAAAATATTACAAGCAGCCAGAAAGAAACAATTTAAATATCAAGGAGATACAATCAGGATTACACAGGACCTTGCAGCTTCTACATTAAAAGATCGAAAGAATTGGAACCCAATATTCCGTAAGGCAAAGGAGTTGGGACTACAACCAAGGATTAACTACGCAGCAAAGTTCAGCATAACATTTCAGGCAAGGAGAAAGTCATTCAAAGAAGTAAGGGATTTCCAGAGTTTCCTGACCAAAACGCCAGAACTTAATAGACAATTTGTTCTTCAAATGCAGGTCTCAAGAGAATCATAACAAGGTGAACAGTGGGGGGGGGAGGAACAACTTGCTACTCAATTAGGGCAAATTGTTTACCCCCCTATAAGAGAAGATGATACCTGTTAATCTTGAGAACTGTGCATCTATTAAGAAATATAAAAAGGATATGCATAGGGGGAACAGGTATAAAGTAAATGATATCATGATAAAAAGGTGATTTAAGTATGAGAAGGGATTGTAATAGGAGGTGTGAAAAGGAGGAAGCAGAAAATGGCAAATTACATCACAAGAAGAAGTACAAAATCATAGTAGAGGGAAAGAGGGGAGGGAGATGAGCATTGTGTGAGAGGTACTCTCATCGGATTTGTTTAAAGGATGGAACAATAAACTTAAGTAGAAAATCCTAACTAGCTCTATAAGCAGTGGGAGAGGAAGGGGGAATAGAGGGGAGGGAGGTTAAAAGGGAGGGAAGAAGCAATAAAAGTAAAGGGGAGTAAAAGGGAGGGGGGCTTAAAGAAGGAGGGAAAGGTGGCAAGAGGAGGTGGTGAAAAGTGAATACAATTGAGGAGGGAAAGGGAGACAGCAGAGCTAAAAGCACAAATGGTGGGAAAGAAGATGGAGGGAAATACACAGATTGTATTCATAACTGTGAATGTGAATGGAATGAATTCTCCCATAAAACGGAGATGGATAGCAGAATGGATTAAAAGCCATAATCCAACAATATGCTGCTTACAAGAAACACATTTGAAACGGGGGGATACACATAGGATAAAGGTTAAAGGATGGAGCACAATATATTGTGCTTCAGCTGATGTAAGAAAGGCAGGAGTAGCAATCCTAATCTCAGACAAAGCAAAAGCAGAAATAGATCTAATCAAAAGGGATAAGGATGGAAACTATATCCTGCTAAAAGGCACCATAGACAATGAAGCAATATCATTACTAAACATGTATGCTCCAAGTGGTATAGCATCCAGATTCTTAGAGGAGAGGTTGAGGGAGTTGAAGGAAGAAATTGACAGCAAAACTATACTAGTGGGGGACCTCAACCTCCCTCTTTCTGAACTTGATAAATCTAACCTCAAAATAAACAAGAAAGAGGTTAAGGAGGTAAATAAAACTCTAGATAAAGTAGATATGATAGATCTTCGGAGAAAATTGAATGGGAATAGAAAGGAATATACCTTTTTCTCAGCAGTACATGGAACATTTACAAAAACTGACCATGTACTAGGACATAAAAATCTCACAATCCAGTGCAGAAAGGCAGAGATAATCAGTGCATCCTTCTCATATCATAATGCAATAAAAATTATATGTAATAAAAGGCCATGGAAAGATAAAGCAAAAATCAGTTGGAAACTAAATAATTTAATCCTAAAAAAGGAATGGGTTAAAGAAGAAATGATAGAAACAATCAACAACTTCATTCAAGAGAATGACAATAATGAGACAACCTACCAAATCTTATGTGATACTGCAAAAGCAGTTCTTAGGGGAAGTTTTCTATCTTTGAATGCCTATATAAATAAAATAGAGAAAGAGGAGATCAATGACTTTGGTATGCAGCTGGAAAAGCTAGAAAAAGAACAAATTGAAAATCCCCAAGAAAATACCAAATTAGAAATACTGAAAACCAAAGGAGAGATTAATAAAATTGAAATTAAGAAAACTATTGAATTAATAAATAAAACCAATAGTTGGTTTTATGAAAAAACTAATAAAATTGATAAACCTTTGGTCAATTTGATTAAAAAAAAGAAAGAAGAAAATAATATTACTAATATTAAAAATGAAAGAGGTGAACTCACCTCCAATGAGGAGGAAATTAAAACAATTAGAAATTCCTTTGTCCAACTTTATGCCCATAAATTCGATAATCTAAATGAGATGGATGAATATTTAAAAAAATGCAAATCGTCCAGATTAACAGAAGAGATAATTGAATACTTAAAACAACCCCATCTCAGAAAAAGAAATCGAACAAGCCATCAATGAACTCCCTAGGAAAAAATCTCCAGGACCAGATGGATTCATAAGTGAATTCTATCAAACCTTGAAAGAATATCCAGGGGACTAATGAAAAGAAATGCTTGGGAAGATGGCCTAGCACTACCAGACCTCAAATTGCATTATAAGGCAGCAATTATCAAAACCACTTGGTATTGGCTAAGAAACAGAGGGGTAGACAAATGGAATAGACTTGGCACTCAAGACACAGTAGGCAAGGAATATAGCAACCTCCTTTTTGATAAACCCAAATATCCCAGCTTCTGGGATAAGAACTCACTGCTCAACAAAAATTGCTGGGAAAACTGGTTAACTGTGTGGTGGAAATTAGTCATAGACCCATGCCTGACACTGTACACAAGAATAAAGTCCAAATGGGTACATGATTTAGGTATAAAGATAGATACCATGAATAAACTGGAGAAGCAAGGAATAGTGTATTTATCAGATTTATGGAGAGGGGAAGAATTTTTTTCTAAAGAAATGATAGAAAGCATTATGAAATGCAAGATGGATAATTTTGATTACTTTAAACTGAAAAGTTTTTGCACAACCAAACCCAATGCAACCAAAATTCGGAGGGATTTAGTAAATTGGGAAAAAATTTTTACAGCTAAACTCAGCGATAAAGGCCTCATATCTAGAATATATAGAGAACTGACTCAAATATATAACCATACAAGCCCTTCCCCAGTTGATAAACGGTCAAAGGATATGAACAGACAATTTACAGGGGAAGAAATCAAAGATATCTATAGTCATATGAAAAAGTGCTCTAAATCACTATTGATTAGAGAGATGCAAATCAAAACAACTCTGAGGTACCACATCACACCTATAAGATTGGCAAACATGACAGAACAAGAAAATGATAAATGCTAGAGAGGATGTGGGGGAGTTGGAACACTAATTCATTGTTGACGGAGCTATAGATCATCCAACCCTTCTGGAGAATGGTTTGGAACTATGCCCAAAGGGCTACAAAAATGTGCATACTTTTTGACCCAGAAATATTGCTACTAGGACTGTATCCCCAAGAGATTATAAAAACGGGAAAGGGTCCCATGTGTACAAAAATATTTATAGCACCACTCTTTGTGGTAGCCAAAAACTGGAAGTCAAGGGGATGCCCATCAATTGGGGAATGGCTGAATAAATTATGGTATATAAATGTAATGGAGTACTATTGCGTCATAAAAAAATCATGAACAAGACTTCAGGGAGGCCTGGAAGGACTTATATGATCTGATGCTGAGTGAAAGGAGCAGAACCAGGAGAACTTTGTGCACAGCAACGACCACAGTGTGTGAGAGTTTTTTCTGGTAGACTTGGAACTTTGTAATAACACAAGAACTTACTGAGAAAAAAAAAAAATCCCAATGTCAGTTTTCTAAGGCAAAATGCCTTCCACACTCAGAGAAAGAAATATGGAAGTCATTCGCAGAATGTAGCAGATCATGTTTGTGTGTGTGTGGGTTTCAGTGTATTATGTTTTGATTTGTTATATGATTTCTTCCATTTATTTTAGTTCGACTAAATAGCATGACTATAGTGAAAATGTGGCTCAATAGGAAAGTATATGTAGAACCTATACAGAATTGTATGCTGTCACGGGGAGGGAGGGAGGTAGTGGGGGCAGGGGCGGGAATAAAATCTTAACTTTAAGGAAATGATTGTAAAACATTAAAAAAAATAAAAAAATAAAGAAACAATAATACAAAACATTATACAAAAGAAAATGATCTGTTTCTATCTGCGATTCAATTCCATAGTTCTTTCTCTGAACGAGGAAGGCATTTTGCCTCGTGTCCATTGGAAATTTTTTCATGTCCATGCATTTCAATGAAGTTCTAAGTTTACCAGAAAAATTCCCTCCCAAGCATAGGGCCAGTTCTTTCTGCAGAATTCGCATTTTATTACTATGTCTCTCATTAATTGTTCCCCTTCACAAATCCAATTTTTACCGAGATTGATCTCCTATTTTTCTTCTTTTTGTTGCAGACAGCTCCCTATGCCTGAAATACATGTCTTGCAACATTTTGTCTCTTTTTAAAATCTTCACATCACACCATGTGTTGTTGCTGTGTACAAAGTTCTCCCAGTTCTGCTCTTTTCACTCAGTATCAGTTCATACATTGTTTCACGATTCTCTGAAGTCTTCATGTTCATCCTTTCTCATAGAAAAATAGTATTCCATTGCACTCATATACCAGAGCCTGTTCAGCCATCCCTCAGTTGATGGGCATCCCCTTGATTTCCAGTTTTTGGCCACCACAAAGAGAGCTGATATAAATATTGTTGTACATGTGGGACACTTTCCCATTTCTGTAATCTCTTTGTGATAGAGTCCCAGAAGCAATATTGCTGGGTCAAAAGGTATACACATTCTTGTAGCCCTTTGGGGAGAGTTCCAAATTGCTCTCCAGAACGTTTGAATCAGCTCACAGCTTCATCAACAATGAATTAGTGTTCCAACTTTTTCAGATCTTCTCCAACATTTACTATCTTTCTGTTTTGTCATGTTAGCCAACCTGATAGGTGTGATGTGGTACCTTAGAGTTGTTTTGATTTATATCTCTCTAATCAATAGTGATTTAGAGCATTTTTCCATGTGACTATAGATAGCTTTAATTTCTTCCTCTGAAAAGTGCCTGTTCATATAGTTTGATAATTTATGAATTGGGGAATGACTGGTATTCTTGCACGTTAGTCTCAGTAATTTATATATTCTAGAAATGAAGAGAAACCTTTCAGTTTAATGTAATCAAAATTATCCATTTTGCACTTCATAATGTTGTCTATCTCTTGTTTGGTCAAAAATTTCTCCATTCTCCATAAATCTCAGAAATACACAATTATTTGCTTTCCTAATTTATTTATAGTATCAATCTTTATACCTAGATCATGTATCCATTTGAATTTGATTCTTGTCGATATGTCAGGCATTGGTCTATTCCCAGTTTCTGCCACACTCTTATCCAGTTTCCCTAGCACTTTGGATCACAGTGAGTTCTTATCCCAGAAGCTGAGGTCCTTGGGATTATTATACAGTGGATTGATATATTCATTGACTACTGTCTCTTGAGTAGCTAACCTATTACACTGGTCTAACCCTCTGTTTCTTAGCCAGTACCAAATGGCTTTGATGATTGGGGCTAATATACTTTGATATCTAGTAGGGCTAGGATATCTTCCCTAGCATTTCTTTTCATTATTTCCCTTGATATTCTGGACCATTTGTGCTTCCAAATAAATTTTGATATTACGTTTTCTGGCTCTCTAAAATAATTTTCTGATAGTTTAATTGGTATTACACTGAATAACTAAATTAATTTAGGTAAAATTGTCATTTTTATTATATTAGTTAGGCCTGCCCACAAGTAACTGATATTTTTTCATTTACTTAGATCTGAATTTATGTGTGCAAAAAACGTTTTGTAATTTTGTTCACATAGTCCCTGGGTTTGTTGTGGCAGATAGATTCCCAGATATGTTATAATGTCTACCATAGCTTTATATGGAATTTCTCTTTCTATGTCTTGCTGTTGTGGTATATTGGTAATATAGAGAAATGCAGGTGATTTACAAGGGTTTATACTGCAACCTTCAATTTTGTCAAAGTCGTATATTATTTCAAGTATTTTTTTACTTGATTCTCTGGGATTCTGTAAGTATATCATCATATCATCTGCTAAGATTAATAACTTAGTTTCTTCTTTGCCTTTCTAATTCCTTCAATTTCTTTTCCTTCTCGTACTGCTATAGCTAGCATTTCTAATACCATATTGAATAACAGTGGTGGTAGTGGACATCTTAGTCTCACCCCTGACCTTACTGGAAATGCATCTAGCTTATCCCCATTACATATAATGGTTGCTGAAAGTTTTAGGTAGATACTGCTTATTATTTTTGGAGAGTTTCATTTATTCCTATGCATTCCAGTGATTTCTATAGGAATGGATGTTGTATTTTGTCAAGACCTTTTTTCTGCATCTATTGAGATAATCATGTGGTTTTTATTAGGTTGATTTGATCAATAATGCTAATAGTTTTTCTAATATTGAACTAGCCCTGCATTCCTAGAGTAAATCCTACCTGATCATAACATATTATTCTAATGATAAATTTCTATATTCTTTTTGCTAATATCTTATTTGACATTTTTGCATCTATATTCATTAGAGAAATTGTTCAATAATTTTCTGTCTCTGTTTTGGTTATTCCTTGTTTGGGTATCAGAACCATATTTCTATCATAAAAAGAATTTGGCAGGAGAGCTTCTTCTGCAACTTTCCCAAATAGTCGATATAGTATTACAATTAAGTATTTTTAAACGTTTGATAGAGTTCACTTTTAAATCCATATGGCCATGGAGGTTTTTTCCTAGGGAGCTCATTGATAGCTTATTCAATTTTCTTTTTTGATAGGGTTATTTAAGTACTGAACTTCCTCTCTTATTAGTCTGGGAATTTATATTTTTTAAAATAATCATCCAGTTCATTTAAATTGTTGAAGTTAATTATTGTTTTAATTTCCCCCTCAATGGAGGTTAGTTCACACTTTTCATTTTTGATATTGGTAATTTTGTTTTCTTATTTTTTAATCAAATTGAACAAATGTTTATCAGTTTTATAACCAATTTTTAATTTTATTTATTAGTTCAATGGTTTTCTTCATTACAATTTTATTAATATCTCCTTCGATTTTCAGTATTTCTATTGTGGTATTTACTTGCAGATTTTCAATTTGTTCTTTTTCCAGGTTTTTCAGCATGATGCCCAATTTATGGATCTCCTCTTTCTCTATTTTATTCATGTAGGCATTAGAAGATATAAAACTTCCCCTAAGAACTGCTTTTGCAATATCCCATAAGATTTGTTAAGTTGTTTCATTATTGTCATTCTCTTGAATGAAGTTGTTTTTTTTCTATAATTTGTTGCTTAACCTACTCATTGTTTAGGATTAGATTGTTTACTTTCCAATTAATTTTTAGTTTATATTTCCATAGCTTTTGATGACCTATAATTTTCATTGTATTATGATCCAAGAAGAATGCATTCACTATCTCTACCTTCCTGTACTGGATTGTGAAGTTTCCATGGCCTAGTACATGGTCAATTTTTGTATATGTGCCATGTACCTCTGAAAAAAAAAGCTATTTTCCTTTCTATCCCCATTCAGTTTTCTCCAGAGATCTATCTTATCTACCTTATCCAGAGTTTTATTCCCATTTAACTTATTTCTTGTTTACTTTGAAGTTAGATTTATCCTGTTCAAAGAGGGGTAAGTTGGGGTCTCCCACCAGCATATTTTTACTGTATATATACTAGTATATTCTTCATGTATATACTAGTGCATTATTCCTGTAATTCAGAATCTGGATGCTATACCACTTGGAGTATACATGTTTAGTAATGAAATTACTTCGTTTTTTATGGTGTCTTTTAGCAGGATATAGTTTCCTTCCTTATCTCTTTTGATTAGAGCTATTTCTGCTTTTGCTTTGTCTGAAATTAGGATTGCTATCCCTGCCTTTTTTATATCAGCTGAAGGTAATATATTCTGCCTTTTCCATTTATCCTGTGTTTGTCCCACTGTTTCAAATGTCTTTCTTGTAAGTTTCATATTGTTAGATTATGGATTTTAATCCATTCTTCTATCCACCTCACCCTTTCCCTGGCTTTTAAAGTAGATTTCCCCATCTGGGGAGTAGTGGGCTCTGTCCCACAGTTCTTGTGCCTAAAACCTGAGGGTTTTTGTGTTGTGGGCTCTGATTCTTTCAGCTAAAAGCTAAAATATTGCAGCTTACCTGATGCTGAGTTGACTGATGTTGGAAAACAGAGGTCAGGTGAGGTCTTTTTGGGTTTCCCTGCAGTTACCCTGGAGCTAGCTGCATTAAGTGTGGGGGTGGTGTGGTCTGGTGACAGGAGGTCTCCACTGCTGAACTAGAGCATAGGCAAGCTCAGCTGTTGGTGATCCCATCTGTGCTAGGGTTTTCCCGATTCCCCTCATGTGCTGAGGCATCCCTGGGGTCCTAATATTGGCAGTTTTGGGCTTCAACCTACTGGGGCTCAGGATCTTCTCCCAGTTTTCTGAAGCAAGGTTGTCTGGGACAACTCTGTTCCTGCACTGGTCCTCTTCAGCTACAACAATAGGGACCCTCCTTAGCAATTTTCCTAGCCTCACAGTCTAAAACATTGTTTTATCCCTTCTGTTGCTCTCACTGTTCCATACATTTTCCCAGGGAGATATTCTCTGGGCTCATCGAGGTCAACAAGATGAGGGAGATAGCAGTTACCAATCCCTCAACCATTTTTGCTCCCAGAACCAGAAATCTCACAATTTCTTTTTACAGAAAAATAAAATGCTAAGCAAAATTAGTCAATGCATCAATATGTCTGATATTACACACAGTTTTCCTCACTCATAATCTCCTGCCTCTGCAAATTAGAGAATGGAGAGATGTCTCTTCATATCTTAATTTTGGAACCAAGCTTGGCCATTTTAATTTTACAGCATTTACTTTCAATTGTTTTGTTATTTTTTTGCATTTACATTGGTATAGTTGAGAAGCCTGAATTGATTTTGTTTCATTTTCTCATTGGTCTTATTTGCAATTAATTTTGTTCTATAATTCTTCAAGTCATGGTTCTTTATCTCTGCACTAGGTCAGAATTCAGGTGGCTTGCAATGAGTTAATTTTAAAAATCCACTCCTCTGGCTAATTACTGATCTATTGGTGCCTCATGGAATTTAAATTACTTTGTGGTATGCATATAAATCCCAGGGAGTTGAATTTAGTATCTTTACCCTATGAAGCTATCATTTGAGGATATCTGGCTTGCTGTCCGAAAAAGACTTTGATCTGATTTCAAACAATGAGTACTTCTTAGTCTCATGAGAGAAGATAGGGGTCATTACTATTCCACTTTCCCAAACTTCCAACCATTTGTATTGTTCCTGAACCTTTCCTCTGTAACTACTTATGTTGTCTTCAGTCCAAAGATGTCATGTACCCTCTTCTGCTCTTTGTTTTGTATTCTCCAAAACTGTGAAAGCAGGACTATTCATCTGCTCATGGTCTTTGGCATAAATGGAAACAATGATCTGATGCAAAAGAGATTTTTGCAGAAGTGGTAAGGTGAAAAGAGAAGGGAAAAATAATCTCAAGAAAATATGGTAGAGAGGTAAGATAGAGTTAGTAATCTTAACTGTGAATCTGAATAGGATAAACTGTTATGTAAAATGTAAGTGGATAACTGAATAGATAAGAAACCAGAATCCAGCAAAGCATTGTTTACAAAAAACACACTGGAAAGAGAAAGACACACATATACAGTTAAAATAAGGGTCTGAAGGAAATTTATTAGGATTCAGTTAACATTAAAAACAAAAAAGAGAGAGGTAGCAATCATAATCTCGGACAAAGCAAAAGCAAAAACATACAAGATGCTTAGATGTCTAGTAAATAAAATAGAATAAATGACCATATCTTAAAAAAAAACAACAAAAACAGAGTGAACAAAATCTATATGCTAGCAATGGAATTGTAATAAATTACAAGGATCACACAGTGTGATCAGGCAAAATTTATAGCAGAAATGCAAGGTCTATGTGATATTAAGAAAATGAGAAGTAAAACTGACCACATCAATGATAAAACAGCATAATAGTGTAAACCTGAGTTTTGGTTCCAAGGAGCAGGGCACACCTGAAGAGGTAGACAGGGAAATGAAAAAAAAAAGTTGGCCTAAGATTCTGCCTTATCTGTCAGCTCTCTTAAAGTGTTCACTTATTTAAAGTGTTTTCCTGTAATTCTTAAACAACTGGTGCTCCAAAAGCTACATTGTCTACTCCTGTTGTGCTTTATAATCAATCAATAATCAGTAACCATTTATTGAATATCTACAATATGCCAGGTATCATAATTAGTACTAAGGTTTTAAAAATAAAAAATGAAAATATACCTTTTCTCAAAGAGTTTAGACTTCATCAGTAGAGACAGTGTGTGTGTGTGTGTGTGTGTGTGTGTCTACACATATAGTCAATCTTCAGCTTTCATGGGGAAAAAATTCCTTGAAAATGGTGAAAAAGTAAAAAAATGCAAATGTTTATACATTGAAACTGTAAGAGAAGCAGAATAAATAGAAATAGGTGGTTAGGTTCCCATGACCACCAAAAACTGCATTTTTGCTAGATATTTGAAAAAGATTATTTTCTGCATATAATTCTTTAAAAAACATGAATTCTGATAATATGGACTTTTTCTAACATGGAAACCAAGAAATAATCAATAAAATTCAGTGTACAAAATAAAATTGGCAGTATCTAAAGCATTTACCTCATTCAAGTAATTTGTTTGAATTTGTTGATCTTTTTTCCTAACATCCTCAAAAAAAAAAACATTTCAGATATTATTCACTTCTCATATCACCTGAAATCTACTGTACAACAAATAAAATTGTTAAAACTAAAACATTTTCTAGCCTGAATCTTACCTTACAGTGTGTCAGATGGAAATGTGACTGTGTTGTACTACATTTTATACTGTGATAAACCTTGGCTGCCCTCTGAAAAAAACAAGGAAGAGGTTTGTGGGACTTTACTTGCTATTGGAAGAATCAAGCTTGGCAAGTTTTCAACACCACTTTTAAAACCCAAAACACTTGCACCATGCTTTGGGGACATGCTTGCAATACACAACCTGAGTTTCAAAGCAAACAATGACAACATGCCTGGATGCACATGAAGCTCTTTACACTAGTAGGGTGAATAGAATCACTGAACAATCTAAGAGTACACCAAGTGCTCCACAAGGTTGCTTGAATCTCACATCTCATTTTTTTTCTCTCCTGCACATAGAATGTGCACAGTTTCCAGCATGAAAATGAAGTTACTAATAAAATCATGTGAAAGCTTGAAGTTGTGAAGGTAGAAGTAGGAATCTGATAAGTTATCATGAATCTTTGACAATTGTATCTCTACATCATTCTATGTGAACTTTCATTTACACTACTTGATTTTTTTTGTTTTACTCATCTATACCCTTCTTTATCTATTAGTTCATTCATCTATCTATACATTTATGCAGCTATCTACCCATTTATGTAATCTAATAAAAATCAATTTCCAAATTCTCTCCCCACCTCCACCCATCTCCAACTAATTTATTAAGAAGACAAGCAATATAATAACAACTATATAAGGGAAGTCACACAAAATATATTTCCATATTCCTCTCCACCTTTCTAATACCTGCTTTCAAGATATCTGCCAGCAGTTTCCCAAGACAACAAACATCCCTGCTTCCAGTCTAATGCCTTGCCAATCCTGCATTCCCATAGTCTCCCAATTGATAGCCCTAAAGTATAGGTTTGATTAAATAATCAGTATTCAAGAAGTTTTACTGTCTAACTATTGCTTCAAGAACCAAATATAAACCTTTAAAGGCTATCTAAAGCCCACCTTCCAAACTCTGGAACAACTCCAGTTTTTATTTCATTATACTATTACTCAGAGACTTGCAATCAAACTGACCCACTTGCCCAACATACAACATTTCATTTCCTGCCTCTGGTAATTTGCACATGCTGTACCTCATACCTGATATGCTGTATTCCCTCAGTTTTTAGAATCTTTATCTCACTTCAAGGATCAACTCAAATGTCAACTTCCTAGTTGTATTTGTTTGCAGAAGTATATGATATATTGACCAGTCTCCTTTTTCTCCTCCAAGAAAGATTTAGATAGAGCTTGATGGACCACAAGATAATCTAATCCAACACTTCCATTTCCTAGGTGGGGAAACTGATATTGTAAAGTCTAAATGCCTTATATTAATGCCTGACTCTTCTAATTCCTTGCTTAGAACTGTATTTAGAACCTAGACCTGAATTTGCATTGTATCACGCTCTCTCCTTCATGTATTAGTCAATATATGATGAAGAGACCATTTGATTTGCAACTCTCTTTCTCAATCTATGTATGCATGTAAACATATATGAGCATATACATATATGTATGATTATATATATGTCCATATATGTGTATATATGTATTGTAACAACATTTAAAGCATTGTATTCAATTCTTAGTAAAATCTCCGTGATGACTTGGGCTGATTAACTTTTATTCTTTGTTTCCCAGTATCTAGCACAGTGACTTGAGTCAAAAAGGCCCCAAATAACTCTTTTTAAATTGAATTGAATTGCTCAGAAGAATAAAAAATATTCTGAGAAAGAAGATTAGGATCCATCTAGGTGAGGATCTAGTAAGTTTGTGGGGGGAAATTCACTATGAGATACCTCCTTAAAGAAGGAAAAGTAAAATAAATAAGTTATGTGTGGGAGGAGGTGAATCAAAAAGTATGAGGGGGTGTCAAAAGGAGGGAGAAATGCCATTCCAGGCCATGGGGTAAGCTGCATGAAACATCATGAAAGAAGACAGGATGACCTCAGGATAATGCTGATAGTCCAAGTTGACATTTAACCCAGTTCAAAGAAAAAAGGTGTAGAATAATGAATATAGTATTCAGTTTGCAGGCAGATAGTGTGGGCTAACTTTCTGGCTCTTCCATTCATTAGAGTATTTACAGACAAATTGTTTAAACTATCTTTGTCTCAATTTCTTAATTTATGCAATTGTAGGGGATAGGGTGGATCATGTCTAAAGAAAGTATAAATACTGTGATTTTAAATGATAAATTTCATATGATTACCTAAATATCTATTATTAACAGATGAGAGATACTATCTAAGCATCTATACTGCTTTCTAAGAAGCCTGAAAATAGGGATGATTGAAGCATTCAGAAACATTTCTCTCTGTTTCCCACCAGGATAGTCTTTATGAAAGCTTTGGATTTTTTACTTTATCCACAGTCATCTTCTGTTCCTTCCCTCAGGGGGCTTCTTTGCAAGGTGTCCCAGTTTAGGTGATTTTTGTTGATGTTTTAAAATAGTTGTTTAATATTGTGCATCCTCCTCAATGCACTGATGGTCAGAACACACAATCTCACAGACATATGATGAAATAAAACTTAGAAATACAGTGTATCTTTACTCTTTATGTTTAGCTCAGATCAGCACAATGATTTTGAGATTAAATGCAATTTCAAAGGAAACTCAAAAAACATTTCTATAGAGTGTGTAGAAATTTTGGCCTGAAATAGGAAAGTGTTTGAAGAGAGATTTTCAGTAATTCTATCCTTCAAAACATCTATTTTTGGCCAGATTTAGATAATTTTCTGGGAGAACAATTCTATTTTTTAAAGAAATAAAGAGTTAGAGTTGACATTGTGGTTCCACCTTATAAGATGCCAGAAAAGTTTAGTAAATGGCACTAGAATCCTTATATCACCTTAAAGGCTTCAACTATTAATGCCATTTAACAACAGTGAGCTCTCTAATTTGGATGCCCAGAGAATGTGCACTCTTAGTTCAACATGTCTGCCTCAATGATATTATGTTGGCAGATAATATCAGTTGGCCCCTTGTTAAATACCTGTAAATTAAAATTAGGCCATCATGGACTGAAATTTTGTTTCTTAAATTCAAATGGATTTTAATATTATAATGCATTCTACAAATAAGCATTTATTAAGCATTTTCTCTATGTAAGGAGCTTTAATAGTACTCTAATTAATTATCTATTTATATGATTTATTCAGCTATTCTATGTACATAATGCTATTATATGACCCACTTTATTACAGTGAAGTGATCAGCTTGTCCTCCAGAGAAAGAAATTTTTATTAAGAAAGATTTCTACATTTTTAAAGTGATATATAACTGCTAGGACTTTGCATTTGTAGCTTTGACTGTGGACCTGGGGATGGACCATACATTTGTGATACATATATGAGCTTAGCTGGGTTTAGAGATGCTTGCCACCAGACTAACTTCTGAGTAAATACATACATGCATACATATATACATATATATATTATGGGAACTCTTGAAGACTGGATGCCGCAATGCAAATATGTGGAAGGAAGAGTCACTCTTATGAAATTACAGGTCCTAGAAGAAGTGAAATATTACAGTTTGTAAAGCACTCACTTATATATTTCTGACTTTATTCTCACAACCCAGTGAGTTAAGTAGGGCATTATAGTTCCCATTTCATAGGTAAATAAATTGAGTGTCAAAGACAAGGAGGTTACTCAAGGCCATGCAGGTGGTAAGGTAAGTGGCAATAACAAGGCTTAAACTCAGATTTTGTTTGTATAAATCTGGTATTCTTGTAATATATCATGGTGCCTTCCACTTAGTAGGATGATACCAAAGAAGTCATTTCCAAAGTTATGATGAGAAAAAAGATCTCTTAAACACAAATACACATAATATTTAATGAAGATGAAAGTCAGTATATCCTATGGAGCCTTAAGGACCCTGTTGAATAGTATCCAAGAGGAGAATGTGTAATATGCTTCCGCCAACGCCCATGTGTCCCAGATTACTATCAAGTGATCTTGAACCAGATTAGTGTATGTAATACGTATTTAACAAAATAAATAAAAGATAAAACAAAATAGAAACTATCAAGTGGTTTTCTAAATCAATATGCAGCTGACAGGGATCATTATGTGAGGTTTGGCTGCCCATTTCTCTTTCATTTTAATGCCACTGCCCTAGGGCCTAGCTTAAGAGAGTCCTGGTGATCTAAGTAATGGAAAAATGTGTTTTGATAATTAAAAAGTTCTTTAATAGAGACAAAATTCTGTATGAGCAATGTATTAGATCTGAAGTCAGAAAAACCGAAGTTTGTTGTCCATCTTAGCTACCTACTGGTTGTGGAATCACTTAATTTCTTTCAGTCTGTATCCTTATGTACTAATTGATGAGAAGTATACACATAGAACTTTTGCACAGAGCTGTTTAAGGCCCAAATATAATAATAAATATAAAATATTCTGCAAATGCCAGTAATTTTTCTTGAAATGTGTTCTATGCTGCTGACATGGCTAAGAAACAATGTTAAATCCTTGCCAAAAGATAGTCCATTATCTTTAGGAAATACATATTTGTTTTTTGGGGGGCCAAGGCAATTGGGGTTAAGTGACTTGTCCAAGGTCACAAGGACTAGTAAGTATCAAGTGTCTGAGGTTAGATTTGAATTCAGGGCCTCATGACTTCAGGGCTGGTTCTCTATCCACCATGCCACCTAGCTGCCTCTCTTAAATATTAAACTTAGATTATAAAATAAGAAAAAAAAGTCGTGCATAGTAGAACATAGGTGAGGATTCAGAATTCACAGCAATAACTTATCAGTTTAAGAAAGCCTATATATTAAATACAGTGCCTTACACTGAAAGTTGCCCATCTTTTCTTTGTTTTTTGGTAGGTTTTCTTTTGTTCTCTGCTGCATGCTTTTTATGTTGTTCTTTTTCCCACCTTCCTCCCCCTACCCACCACCCCAAGGCTACAATTGAGCATGGCTGCATTTATGTATGTATGTATATATGTGTGTGTGTGTTGAATATATTATTGTATTGTATTATTCTATATATTGTATTATTCTATATATTGATATTTACATACTTTGTCCCCTCTGATCTTGAACTCAAACCAAGACCTCCAGCCTCCTGTTCATGCTCACAGTCAGGAAAATCCCTGCCCTACTTCTTTTGAGCTCACCACCCTGTGCTGGTTCCTCCTAGTCCCTAGCTTTCCCCGGCAGAATTGGGTCTGGTGTTCCTTGTCAGGAGAGATTTCCTTGATCTTCCCCAGTTCAGACACTCAATTCCCCTCAATGGCCAGGTGTAAAAGTTCCTGTTACTGGGGCCTGTGTAGCAGCCCAACCCAGCTAACCCCAGGGCTTATTGCTGGTTGTTTAAGCAGCTGCTTGCTATTAAAGCAGACTGTGGCCTAGGAGTGTTTATCCTTAACAGGGAGGAAATATAGTCTTGGATTTTCTTCAGGTCTTCTCATATTGTCCCAAGAGGATCCCTCTTTAGACCCCACTCTCATTTGTTTTTGAGCTCTATTTCAAGCACCCAGAGGCACTGCTTTTTCTTGTGGAGGAAAAACTTGAAAGCTTGAAATTTTCAACCTCTGCCATCTTCCCAGAATCCTCTCCCTTTATTTTCCTAATAAATATAATTTATATAATGCTTTGAGATTTGTAAAATGCCTTCCTTATTCATTCTTATAACAACAGTAAAAATATTTAACACTTACATAGTACTTACTATGGGCCAGGCAGTGTGTTAAGTGTTTTACAATTTAATTATCTCATTTAATGCTCACAAGAACAACAATGGGATG
Organism: Bettongia penicillata ogilbyi; assembly: GCA_023548195.1. Classification (NCBI taxonomy): domain Eukaryota; kingdom Metazoa; phylum Chordata; class Mammalia; order Diprotodontia; family Potoroidae; genus Bettongia; species Bettongia penicillata. The sequence goes on along the minus strand of JAJHZJ010000959.1, from coordinate 1,022,289 downwards.
TAGGCACTGTTATTATCCCCAGGTTACAGGTAAGAAAAATGAGCCGCCGCAAGAAGTAAAGTAACTCCAAGTCACATACTACTAGGTGTCTGAGACCTTGTAATAGTAATCAAAATGGGAAGATCTTTCCCATTCATTAATAAGCCCATGTGACCAGCTTAAATCACATGTGGTCAGAGGAGATTGTTGAATTGGTGGAACAGGAAGGATGCAGCAAAGTTGAAAGGAAGTTGATCAGGCTAGTCAGAGCTGGGAAAGACACAAGCAATCAGGCACAACAAGGTTCATGAGTTTTTGTGGGAAGGGGGTGACCAGCAGGGAGGTTTGGAATTGCCTTTGTCCTCTCCAGTGCTAATGTGTATTGATTCTTGCTTACTATGATAGGTGTGGCTTTATGGTGGTGGGATTTGGCTTTCTGGTATCTGAATACATGTTTTTCTTCTTCCTGCTATATGGAGAATCTGCTATACTTTGTAACTGAGATCTACTCTGGAATGTTCATAGTTGCCATCAGTGCTGTGAATATTGCCTGGGTCATATAGACTTGATTTTGAACTCAGATCTTCTTGAGTCCAGGCCCCATACTCTATGTTATGAGGTAGGAGCTATTAATATCCCGATTTGCAATTGAGAAAGTTGAGACTAAAATGTTAAATTACTTGTCCAGGGTCCTATAGCTAGCAAATATTTAGATTTGTGTTCAGATCTATCTGACTCCAAGTGCAACCTTTATTTTAATTTTTTTATATTTTTATAAAAAGATGAATATGTCTAGCAATATATAATCAGCTTAAAACTTTATGTCTCTGAAATAGAATTCATTGCATCATAGTTATTGAGCTTACCATCTAATCTGATTTTTGAAGATTTCTGGGAATCATTTATATGGAAGGAACCAGAGATAATATGACTCTGTGTGCCAAGAATACTCTTCTAAAAAAGAAAAATAATGCATTTTTCTGTCAATTAATGTGCTAGGTCCTTCTAGGATTAAAGGAAAATAAAATTCATTTTTAGGTTAGGATGGGGCAATCTTTAAGGAATGCAGTTTGCAATATGGCTCGATCTGTGAGCTCCCTTGTACAGTTTAATGTCTTGTCTCTTAAAGAACTGTAAATCTACTTGCATCATTGTGATCAGTGAGATTTTAATTAAGGCCCAGAAGGCCTACTAAGAATAGATACTTGAAAGATGAATTAGTATTAAGACTTCACAGAATCTTAGAATTTTACAGTTGCATCGGACCTCAAAACCTGTTTAATTCGACATATTCTATTTAGCTTTAGGACACTGAAGTTTCACAGGAATAAAGAAGATGCAGAAATTTAAAGAAATGATATAAAAAAACAAACAAAACTAAAAATAATATATTTGGCTCATTAAAAACTGATGAAATGTATTTTGATACAATAAATGAAAAAGAGAGTAAGATAACATTTTTGATACCACAAGCAAACATAAAAGATATAGTCTTAAATAAACCATATTCAAAGCATATTCCTGGGAAACAGTAAAGCGGCATAGCAGAGACTACTGATTAAAAAGGCATATTATGTGCTTTAATTTTAACAAATTAGTGCTAACTATTTCCATTATGTTGGTCCTGAGTTGTTTTTTCTCCTTTGTTTAAATTGTATATAGGTGTAGTCGATATATATTTTCTTTGTTTGATTTTATTTTGTTCTGTATTCTTATCATCATTTTATACATGTTCCCTCATTTCTCTGCATATTAAAATTCCTTCTTGGTCTGGACTCCTAACGACTTCCCTTCCAGTCAGTATAAGTAAGGTTATACATTGGCAGTATACAGGAGGAAACAGTAGGAAATAATATTGCAAAAGGAAAACTGGAAGTCAGGTACAACTTGCCTCAAAGATGAAAGGAGTAGAATTTACAAATTGTACTATTTGTTAACGAAAATTCACATCTTAGTATATGTTCTGAACTAGGAGAAACTATATAGGTGCTACTTGTCAGGGTTCTAGTCCTATGATAGGTAAATCTCAGATTAAATTCTGGAACTCCATAGTTCCAGACCAGAAGAACATCAAAAGTTGCTGATAACTTTGAGATGATGTGGAAAGTTTAATTTAAATTTTTCCCAATAACTTTCAGATGATTTGGATATGTTAATAAACTAAAACCAAGTGGCATAGACAAGAGATAGGCTGTTCCGGCTCTCCCCGCCTCCCGCTAAAGTCTGCATCCATCTCCCCGCTCTCCGGGGACCTCTGTATCATAGCCACCCCCTCAGCAAGATGCCCCCCCAAAAAAGGAGGCAATGGAATTAAACCTCATCGTCATTGGAAGATTTGGGACTTCATTGAAAATTGGTATTGTTGGATTACCAAATGTTGGGAAATCTACATTCTTCAATGTCCTAACCAAGAGCCAGGCAGCTGCAGAAAACTTCCCATTCTGCACTATTGATCCTAATGAGAGTCTAGTACCAGTACCAGATGATAGATTTGACTTTTTCTGCCAACATCACAAACCTCCAAGCAAAATTCCAGCCTTTTTGAATGTAGTTGACATTGCTGGCCTTGTGAAAGTAGCTCATGCTGGACAGGGACTAGGAAATGCCTTTTTGTCTCACAGAAGCACCTGTGATAGAATCTTTCATCTAATGCGATCATTTGAAGATGATGACATTACTCACATTGAAGGAAGTGTAGATCCTGTTTGAGATATAGAAATAATACATGAAAAACTTCGACTTAAAGATGAGGAAATGATAATGCCCATAATAGATAAACTAGGAAAGGTTGCTGTGAGAGGAGGAGACAAGAAATTAAAACCTGAATATGACATAATGTGCAAAATAAAAACTTGGGTTACAGATGAAAAGAAATCTGTACACTTCTATCATGATTGAAATGACAAAGAGATTGAAGTGTTGAACACTTGTTTCTAACTTCAAAACCAATGATCTACTTGGTTAACCTTTCAGAAAAGGACTACATCAGAAAGAAAAACAAATGGTTGATAAAAATTAAAGAGTGGGTAGACAAGCATGACCCAGGTGCCTTGGTCATTCCTTTTAGTGGGGCCTTGGAACTCAAGTTGCAAGAAATGAGTGCTGAGGAGAAACAGAAGTATCTGGAAGAGAACATGACACAAAGTGCTTTGCCAAAGATCATTAAGGCTGGCTATGCAGCACTCCAACTAGAATACTTTTTCACTGCAGGCCCAGATGAAGTATGTGCATGGACCATCAGGAAAGGGACGAAGGCTCCTCAGGCAGCAGGAAAGATTCACAATGATTTTGGAAAGGGATTCATTATGGCTGAAGTAATGAAATATGAAGATTTTAAAGAAGAAGGTTCAGAAAATGCTGTCAAGACTGCTGGGAAATACAGACAACAAGGTAGAAATTACATAGTTGAAGATGGAGATATTATCTTCTTTAAATTTAATACACCTCAACAACCTAAGAATAAATGAATTTTGAATATTACTCATTGATCAGAAATAAACAGTGCTATTTCAAAAAAAAGAGATAGACTGTTCCTCCCAAAACTCTATTAAAATGAGATCTTATACTCCTGTCCTAAATCATTTTTACTTCTCCCTCAGGTCCAGGGAACCTAATGTTCCCAATGTTAATCCATGATTATTTGAATGATATTCACTGACCCCTCACTCCCCCATCTTATTTCCCCCTGTTACCTACATAACTTTACTATTCCTATCCTATTTTTCTCCATGTCATCTGCCTCTATGCCCCATTTCCCATTTGTCTTTGCAGTCATATTGCCTAATTAAAGTGCAATAGCAACCCCACTAACTGATGCCATTGTGCATTTTCCAGCAAGTACTCAAAAAACTGGACACGCCTGTCTTCATGTCGTAATTTCCCAAATTATTAATTGATTCTGGATTTTTCATTTTGACAGTCTTTATGGCATACTTATATCTCATGACAGTCATATCACAATTAGTTCAGCTAATCAGTGAACACAGAGTTCATGGCATTTTTTACTGTTGTAACAGCTTTCATGTTTTTTTTGTATTTTTCAATTTTTACAGCAATGATTACATGTAGACAAGATTCTGGAGGATGATGTCTCAAGAACAAAAGGAAGGAAGATTTATACTGTTAAAGAGAGAAAAAAAAGAATTTAACAAATATCTTTTCTAATCTGTACTTCCAACATGAGGCATGCCAATGATCCACTTCTTTGAATTGATCTATATTGCTTATTCTCTTAGTGTCTTCTCTGGTTCCTGGGTTTGTCAAGGTTACCACTGTTAGTAGGACCATAGTGAATGTTTCAAATATTTTGATAAAGGAATTTCTTGGCACAAAATATACATTTTGTATATTATTTTATACTTGACCCTAGAGAAATATGTCCTTAACTCCATTCTTTTGTACCATACTACTCAACACACATAATTTAAACAAACATGTTCAGAGAGATTCTTTTGAGAAAACAGACAAAGCAGAGTAAAAAATGTAGGGGAGAGAGAGAGAGAGAGAGAGAGAGAGAGAGAGAGAGAGAGAGAGAGAGAGAGAGAGAGAGAGAGCAGGTGACATAAGAAAGGAAGGTAGTAGAAGCAGGAGGTACCAGAAGGTCTGCCATTTAAGTCAAGGAGGATAGCCAATGTGAAACTACAGAGATGGAGGATAGACTTTCATAGTCAAGAAACCGACAATAGGCCAGGACAACTGGATCACAGAATATATACAAGTGAGTATAACCATTAGAAGACTGAAGAGATAGAGAAAGACTAGGTTGTGAAGTGTTTTAAATGCTAAAGAAAGGAGTTTACATTTGATCTTGGGAAGTAATAGGAAGGCAGTGGAGTTCATTAAGCAAGGCAGGTAATCCTTACGTTAGCCATGTGTTTTAGAAAAATATTTACTTTGAGAGATTAGTGGAGATGGAGAGACTTAAGGCATGGAGACCATCTAGAAGGGTTTTGGAATGGTCCAGATATAAGGTGATGAGAGCCTATAACAAGGTTACGATTTGTAGGAAGTCAGAGAGAAGCTATTCCATTTTGCATATACCTCCTGCCAGAAAGGAATCAGAGACATGCCATTGTAATGTATGTCAGAATCCTGGGTTAACCTTTTCATGTTTTCAGGAAATCCTTCTTGTCAGGCAGCTCTTGATTTGGCAGACTTGGACAGATGCAAGAGAAATGCTCTTCCACCAACTGCCCTCATAGTCCTCTCATTTAACGCCCTCAGCCTAACACACTGAGAGAACAACAAATGCTGGACTGCTAGTGATGTTTATCACTTTCCTGAACTCATTTGATTATGATTAACAACCTTCAACTCAGTTATGTGCTCTTGTATATACACATACAAACACATATATACTCACATACATTTGCATGATACACATATACACACATATAAATTGAATGTATATATGCATATTTTATGTGTATATATGTGCATGTATATGTATACATGTCTGTATATATGTATATGTGTATACACATGTAGAGAGAGGCTATATATGTATTTATATAAACTGTATATGTATATGTTTTATATGCATGTATACATGTGTGTATATTTATAAACATATATGTGCATGGGTCCATATGTATATTTATTTGTGGGTATATGTGTATGCATATGTATGTGTATATGCACATATACATATATATGCATATATGTATGTATATTATATATGTATATCTCTGGGGAATCATTTTCATAAAAATGATAAATGAACCCATGGAGAGAATGAGTTAGCACAGCACAGTAAAACAGTATAGAGTCCAAAGAGAAGAGTTCCCAACACAAGGTTTTATGGCAGAAGGAGAGAGAAGCCCCTGTATTTTTAGGAGTGACAAAAAGGAATAAAAAACAGTGTCTTGTAAACCTAGAGCAGAGAAAAAAGTGATCAAATCCTGTGTCAAATGTTACATAAAAGTCAAGAAGGATAAGAATTCACATAATCATCCTGTCTTATCTCCCCAAGCAATAATAAGGACTTAACGGTTTATTGATTGATTGAAGCACATTGAATATTACTTAAGGACAGGGGTTATTAATTTTTATATCTTTATATCTCATAGAAGGTTTATCAGAATATATTCCAAGTGGGTCCTTCATAATATGTTTGTTGATGTGGGGAAGAGAATAAATATTTGAATAACTGTCCAGTATGTATATGCTGGATTTTGTGTCTCTGTATTCCAAAGCCAGAGAAAAGTTTTATATTGTATTATTCATTCATTCATTTTTCATACTTCTGCTCCTTTCTATTAGCATATGTAATCAATAGTAGACTAGAAATGCAAATTTAAGTAAAGATAATAGCACAAATTTAAATAACTTTCTCTTACCCTTTCTACTTACTACTCAACCCAGAAATAAATAATAGTAGAATAGAACGAATAATAGATGTTTACTGTCTTGCTTGTTGACCAAAATATATTTCTGGGAATGATAAAAATGTGCAAAGGCAACAATTAGGACACAGTTATAACAACCAATACATGAATGTGTGTGATAGTTAACTTGTAATTGGGATGTCAAGAACAACATTGTCTATAAACATGAACTTAACTTGGAATATTGTCCAGTGTGAGTAAATAATGACACTACAAGAGTAACTGAATTTCAAAAACCAAAAAATCAGAAGACAGAAATGAATCAATATAGAACAGACTACTAGTTGATCTCCCCACCAACAATCTCTCTCCAGTCTACTTCATTGTCCACCCATTTATAATACTGATTTTCTTAAAGTCTAGCTTGGATCATGTCATCCTCTATTTGATATATTCCAGAGATTTCCTTTTGCCTCCAGGATCAAATATAAACCTTTTTTTAGGCATTCAAAAATCATTTATAACCTGTTACACTCCTACTTTTCCAGAATTCTTACAACTTACTCCTCTCCACATTTTGCATATTCTAGTTAACCCTGGCCTCCTTGCTATTTCTCATGCATGACATGGCATCCCTTGGCTGTAGCTATGTGGCTTTCCTCATTCCAAAAACTCTCTTTACTTAACTGTAAAATGGAAGACCAGCTCACAGGATCTCCCTGGAATGGACAATGAAGGAATTATAAAAGCTGCCTTAATTCCCAAGCTGGAGTGTCAGAATGGACCTCAGTAACCATTAACACTCCCTTGATCTCCCTACACAAAAAAGAAATCCCTGCTAACGCAGTATGTATCTGTTAGAACTCTAAAGACCAACAGGTAAGCGAAAACTACCATTCTCAATGAAACCTATTCCATTATTGGGTAGCTCTAAATATTAGGAAACTTTTCCTGACATCAGATCTGAAATTTGCAACTTATTGATTCTTTCTTTTTAGCTGTTAGTACAAACTATTGACTCATTTAGAATTTTTAGTCCAATAAAACACTCTAATCATTTTCCCCCAATCAAGTGCTAAAATTATACTAGTAAAATTTTGGATACCAAAATATAAAATATTACATTGATGTCCATTTAATTTAATATTTTTAAAATCTCCCTAATGCTCTTAATATGTCCTCATTGAACAGAATACTTCATTTTGGTTTCAGATACATACTTTTCCCATGTTAAAAAAAACAAGGTCTTTCTGTGCCGAAGCTTTGTAGGGATTTTAGCACTACTGAGCATAAAATTTGTCAAAGTTCTCCCTTTTATATCTTCTGGATAAATTTTTGCCTTTAATATGCTTTATTATGTTAATTAATTTAGAATAATGAAACATTCCTATGTTCCACATATGAATCCAATTTGGTAATGGTAATTTTTCTCTTTTTGGTATATGTGGCTGCAGTCTCTCTCTCTTTTGTTTTTTTGGTTAAGTTCTACTGAGAAATCCTATCATATCAATCAAGCTTTCATGTTATAAGTAGAAGATGGGTTTATGTCAAGAAAAACAAAAAAAATTGTAAACAAATTCCATAAGAAATGAAATATAGAGTGAAGAACAACAAAAGTGATAATAATAATAAATTAGAACAACGTGGAAGGATTGCTTAGATCGTGAAGCATATGAGTCTTAATTCTAAATGATCTCTGTTGATTATTTCCAGGCTTTTCCATATGTAGCTTGTTTGTATAAAGTAGTTTGAATGTTGTCTCTCTCATTAAACTGTGAGCTCCTTGAGAGAAAGGTTTGTCTTTTACGATTCCTTGTATTCCCAGAACCTAGTAGAGTTCATGTCACACAGTAGGCACTTAATAATAATTATTGACTGACTGCTGAAAATAAGAAGTCATAGATCTAAGTAGTATCAGAGAAGAAACTCTAGAATTTGATGAAACTTGTATGGGGAGGAGGGGGTATGCTGTTTGCAAAATTCAGTGAAGCTGAATGAGACAGACATGAAAGCTTGATTGATATGACAGGATTTCTCAGTAGAACTTAACCAAAAAAAAGAGAGAGAGAGAGAGAGAGATGCTGAGTTAGACATGGTGGTATAGCCTAATAATACTTGCTACCCAAGGGGATGAAACTGGTGGATTTCTTGAGCTCCAGATTAACCACTAGGATTTCTACATTAAATCTGGAGACACCATTGGGAGTGGGAGAAAGGGGGATCATATTGTCAAAGGAGGGTCTAACTCACTCAGGTTAGAAATAGAGTAGTAAATGTTCCTACACTGATAAGAATGGAATTAGGTCTGTGAGTAGTCTCCATGCTTCCTGCCTGAGCTAGACAGGAAAACTAAGGGTTAAGCTTAAATTTGTGTGCGGGCATGTGTGTGTGTGTGTGTGTGTGTGTGTGTGTGTGTGTGTGTGTGTATGTATTTGGGGAATCAATTTAGCAATCTGTGGCTCAGTTTCCTCATTTTTCATGTGAAGGAGATAGACTAGATATAAATCCTATGTTTCAAAATAGAATTTAGAACCTTGGTGTCTGAATGTATGCTTCTGGGAAATTCTTCCTCTAAACGTTCTTCCAGTCAATCATTCAAAATGCATTTTTTAGATACACAATATTTGTCAAGTATCTAAGGTCACAAAGAAAACAAAGGACAAAAAGAAAGAAAGAAATAAAAATAAAAAAAAAAACAATCATGTGCCTCCCCTTAAAGAAGTTACATTATCCTTGGCAAGACAGCATATACATATGCACAAATATATATGTGTATGTGTATGTATACATACACACGTAATCATTTATTAAGCATCTTTTATGTATGAATTACTTTGCCAGGATTGTTTTGGGGGTAGAAATACAAAGACTCGCTCTCTCTCCCCCCCTCCCTCTCCCTCTCCCTCTCTGTATCTCTCTCTGTCTCTGTGTCTCTCTCTTACACATACACACACACACACACATGCACACACAAACATATACACAAACTATTACAAAGCAGTAATTATCAAAACAATTTGTTCCTGGCTAAGAAATAGAATAACGAATCAGTGGAATAGATTAGGTGCACAATAAAGAGTGGAAAATGGCCATGGTAATTTTGTATTTGATAAACCCAAAGATCTACACTTTGGGGGACAAGAATTCACTATTTAACAAAAATTCTAGGGAAAATTTGAAAAAAAAATTATCAGAAACTAACTATAGACCAACACCTCCCACCACATATAATGATAAGGTCAAAATGGGTACATGATTTGGACATAAAGGGGGGATTCCATAAGCAGATTGGGGGAGCATGGAACACTTTGCTTCCAGATCTATGCATAAGGGAAGAATTAATCAACAATCAAGAAATAATGTTACAGGATGGAAAATAGATAACTTTGATTACATTAAAGAAGGTTTTGCCTAGAAAAGAAACCTGCCATGACTAGAAGGAAAGCAGAAAAATGGAAGAAAATTAAGAGTAAATTTCTCAGGTAAAGGTCTGTCTCTCAAATATATAGAGAATTAAGTCAAGTCTATAAAAATATGCATCATTCCCCAATCAATAAATAGTCAAGGGATATGAAACGTAGCTTTCAAATAAAGAAATTAGTTGTCTATAATCATATTAAAAATGCTTTGAATCACTATTGATTGGAGAAATTCACATTAAAACAACTCTGAAGTATTGCTGCCATCTATCAGACTGGCTAATGTGTCAGAAGAGCAAAACTACAAATGTTGGCAAGGAAGGGAAAATTAGGATGGTAATGCACCATTGTGTTGTTATGAACTGATAAAACCATTCTGGAGATTATTTGGAACTGCGTCCAAAGAGCTATGAAACCATGCATAACCTTTGACATAAAAATGTCACTATTAGGTCTGTATTTCAAAGACATATAGATATAAATAGATATGGATAGATAGATTATAGTGAAATGTGTAGTAAAATTACCTATATGTACAAAAAATTTCCTAGTAGCTTCTTTTGTGATGGCAAAGAATTAGAAACTGAAGGGATGTCCCTCAGTCTGGGAATGGATGAACAAGTTATGGTTTATGAGTGTGGTGGAAAATTATTGCACTATAAAAATGGTGAGCAAGATCACTTCAGAAAACTGGAAAGACTTACATGAACTGATACAAGGTGAAGTGAGCAGTACCAAGAGAAAATTGCACATTGCAACAGAAATATTGAATATTGAGTAAAGATCAACTGTAAATGGATCAGTTATTCTCAAGACTACAAAGATATAAGACAATTGTGAAGGACCTATGATGAAAAATTATTTTTGCCAACAGAGAAAAAACTGGTGAAATCAAAATGTAATTTAAAGCACATTTTTTTTGCTTTCTTCATTTATATTGTATAATCTTTATCAAAATGCTTTCATTCTCAGTCAGGGTGTAGGTGAGGTAAAGTGGGAGAGAGCTGTAATTCAAATTTGTAAAAAAAAAAAAAAGAAAGCTCAAAATAAATTAGCAAGCTCATTCAATTTATTCTTATTCAGAACTTTTATCTAAAAAAACACAGTAGGAGTAATTAGAACATACTAATGTATCGATAACCCTGGGATGATGCCTCCCATTAATGTACAAGGCTATTCATGGGGAAGAGTTGGCACACATTAAAGTACCATTGTAGCAAAAATATAGGTAGAAGTCTCCATATGCCCAGAAACAAAAAACTTACAACTTTGGAATTAAGGCCCTTAATGTCCTTTTCCTTCAGTACCAGATCAAACAAACTGAATTAATGGATATAACATTTCTGTTAGATGAATGGCTTCACTGTTAAGAAACAAAGTTGTACCATGGGTAGACTAATATACTGCTAAGCCAGAATCCTTTTTTTGGAGGTGGGGGAGGGAGGTGTCACTCTGATCCTGTCTAAGATTCCCTACTCTTTTTGTGTCTGGGACCAAACTTGAGAGCTTCACTCTTTCAGAAAACTTCACAGACTTAGTGCTGGATTTTTAGAAGATTTTCATTTTTTTCCCAAGACAGCAAGAGGTGGAGCAGAGAAAGTTAGTAAATACTTCCTGTCACTGGGCAACCTTTCTGCTTAGTAATGAACTTAAGTAATAGCAGTGTTATGTAGAAACATGAGTTTGTGTATTGATCATTTCCAGGTCAAATATATGTCATGATATTCTTGTTTTCACTTTCATAGATCATAGTATCTTGATATGACTCAGTATGTAAAATACAATTCAATATCTAAGTTATGACTGTAAACAGGTCACCATGTCTGGGCTTCCACCCTTCACAGAGTTTAAGTTTTTTAGGGCTTTTCACTTATTATTGTATTGTATGACTTTTTCCCAATCAGGCCTCCACAGAGACATGCCATTATATTTTACAAAATGAATAGTTTTTGTTTTTGTTTTGTTTTTTTTTAATTGTGATTGTTGAAAGGCCACAGTATTTGGAGGTATTAGTGATGAGGAAAATCCTTGTACTGGAACTGAAATATTCTACAGAGTTGGACCTGTCTGCTAAAAGAGGAAAGGACATTCTCCTTGAGTTGTTTTTCAATTCCTATAAATTAATAAAATGACTCATTTTTTTCATGATTTTACATGTAGGCATGGATGAAGTATGTGAATAAAGTCAATGATATTGATGGTGCCATGATTCAATGACTCCTTTCACTGAACTTTCCCCTCTGGTCCTCTGGTGTCTCAGCCATGGAACACTTGACAGTATTCACTTTCTGGACACTTGTATTTAAATCACAATTCATTCCAAGAAAAATTAATATAATTTGACACAATTAGAGGAGCAAAACATCTTAGAAGCAGTCCCTGGTAGGAGTCTCAACAAGTGTACATTTCATCAGCTCATCTCACAAATGTCCCCCAAACACCAGCATTCCAGTCAACTCTGAGTGAAAATGGTTTCTGGGTGCCAAAAGCCAGCTTGTGTGAATTCTCTGTTAATTGCTTTATTTTGAAACCCCTGTGGATTAGTTAATTGAGGTGACAAGTTCTTTGAGATACTTCTTCAGCTTACAGAGCTTATCCTTTGAAGAGTTTCTTTGAAGTAGCTTGAGTGCCCCTGTGAACCTTCAAATGTAGAGTTTTGGATGATTGTGAGTCCTTCAGTGAAGAGACAGGTGGCAGAAACTATGAAGCTTTAAAATCTGTTCTGGTTGTAGAATTCATTTTGATGATTTGACTGAACAGTGTTCAACATAAATCATTTCCTCCCTTCCATCTAGCTTCCTTCATGCCCCCCCCAAAACAATCAGGTTCATAGGGCTTTATAGAAAATAACAGACTATGAAAAACCCTCAATTTTTTCTAGTATGTTGATCTTCAAGATGATATAATGAAAGTTATATGCATTTGAATCTCATTAAATCCTCTTATAATACTAGATATGTTATCTACTTAAGGGATTGATAAGATATTTGATCAAATTTAGGGTTTCTAGAGAAAGGGACTGTATCTGAGTACCCATTGCTATATGGTAGTCTCAGTAAGAAAATTCCTTAATTCAGCAGCTTCTCAGCATATCATTGTCTTCTAAAGTAGAGGTGTCAAATTCCAGACAGGTCACAAGCTGTTGGCAAATCTCATACCTCGATTTCCTTATCTGTAAAATGGCAATAATGAAAGCATCTACCTCTGAGGTCTGTTGTGAGAATAAAAATGTGATGATTTGCAAAGAAAATTATAATCTTAAAGTACCATAGAAATGCTGGTTGTTGTTTTTGTTATTTAAGGTTAATAAGTATTAGTAATTTTAAAAGTGCCCATGGACAGACTATAGTTATTGAAGGCCACAGTTTGAATCAAGGTTTCTTAATGTTACATGGTTACCTCCCCACATGTGCATTCATGCACACATTCTATGTATTGCTTATCATCTACTAAATTTTCATTTCTGAGAGATAGTTTTTTATTCTGTAACTTTCATTCATTTTTTCTCTCGTATAAGTATACTGTTTTCATTGGTTGTAAAATGACATTATTTAAACATTAAGATATTGAGGTGACTTTGAAGGGAATTTATGGACCTCTTTAAAATTAATGGAAAACTCAAAATCTGATGCTTAGCAACATTTTAGCGCAGAAATTAAGTGAGTAAATTTACTGCTAGATGCCATCATGTTGAATGTGTTTCTTTTAATATAAAGTATAAAGAGTACTGGACCGGATTCTAGTCCTGGCTCTGTGACTAAGTAACTTTGTGACTTTGGGCAAGTGCTTGCACCTCTCTTAGCCTGATATTCTTAGAGCTCATCTGGATTGTCTCCAAGGTCCCTTCAAGTTTCTCTCTCTAATTCTATGAAGAAATGACATTTTGTGAGTTAGTTAATCTTTTGCAAGTGTTGTTTGACAGTTTTTCTTGATGATATCAGGGCAACTGGATAAAATCAAGAAACAGTCTAATTTTCCAAAAGATTAGCATTTCTCCCCCTGAGTAGCACACTCTGTTTCCCCCTACTGTTATATATGTAGTTATATTTTAATTTGCGATTTAACTAGATTTACTCACTGGGATACACAACCTTATTTTCATCCCCATGTTTTACTTGGTTCCTGGACTTTTATAACCCCAAAATTAGTCAATGAATGGCCATCCTTGGAAAGAGACAAATCACTAGGTTGTGCACTCCTGGGATCACTATGTCTTTTTCTTACTCCAAGGTACTTTACTTGCAGGCAGAGAATTTGATCTATAATTTTCTTTCTCTACTTTGACTATTTCTGGTTTAGGTATCAAAACCCTATTTGTATCATCAAAAGAATTTGGGAGGACTCATTCTTCAATTTTCCCAAATAGTCAATATAATATTGGAATTAACTGTTCTTTAAATGTGTAGTAGAATTCACTTGTGAATCCATCTGGCCCTGGATATTTTTTTTTTTCCTAGACGAGTTCATTCATGGCTTGCTCAACTTCTTTTTCTGAGATGGAATTATTTAAGTATTCAACTTCCTGTTCTGTTAGTCTGGGTAATTTGTATCTTTTAAAATAATCATCATCTCATTTAGATGGCTGAATTCATGGGCATACAGTTGGGCAGAGTAATTTCTTACCACTGTTTAAATTTCTTCATCATTGGAGATGAGGTTGCCCTTTTCATTTTTTTTTTTGACACCAGCAGGCAAAGTTTATTCAGCAAGCACTTATTAAACAACTACTGTATGCCAGGCACAATGCTTAGATGCTAGAGTTACAACCACAAGAATATGACATCATTTCTGCCCTCAAGAAGCTTAAATTGTATTGCGGATAGGTAACAACATGTATGCAAATTAGCGAATATAGGAACATTTCAGGGGTCAAGAGTGTGCTAAAAATTGGAAGTATCAGGAAAGGTCTCTAGATAGGAGTCTTTTTTTTTTTTTTGAGATGTCCTATTTATTTATTTAATTTTTACATTCATTTTCACAAATTTTTGGGTTCCAAATTTTCTCCCCTTTTATCCCCTCCCCCCACCCCAATACCCCAAGCAATCTAATTTTCCCTATCTCCAATCTGCCCTCTCTTCTGTCATCTCTCCCTTCTCTTGTCTCCATCTTCTCTTTTCTCCTGTAGGGCCAGATGACTTTCTATTCCTCATTAACTGTATGTCTTCTTTCCTAGTTACAACAACAATATTAAACAGTTGTTCCTAAAACTTTGAGTTCCAAATTCTCCCCATCCCTCCCTCCCCACCCATTCCCTTTGGGACGGCAGGCAATTCAATTTAGGCCCTATCTGTGTAGTTTTGCAAATGACTTCCCTGATAGTCGTGTTGTGTAAGACTAACTGGATTACTATCCCTCCTAACCTGCCCCTCATTGTTTCTCTTCTGTCTCTTGATCCTGTCCCTCCTCAAGTGTTGACTTCAAATTACTCCCTCCTCCCTTTGCCCTCCCTTCCATCATCCCCCCCCCTTGCAATATCTCCTTCTCCCCCACTTTCTTATACTGTAAGATAGGATTTCATACCAAAATGAGTGTGCATTTCACTCCTTCGTTTAGTCAAATGTGATGAGGGTAAACTTCTTGTTTTGTTTTGTTTTGTTTTTTTCTCAGCTCTCCTCTTTTTCCCTCCACTAAGAAAAACTCCTACCTGCCTCTTAAATGACATAGTTACCCCCTTCTCTTTCCCTCTCTTTCCTCCCCCTACATTTCTCTCTCCCCATTTACCTTAGTTTTTTTTAAGGTATGGTCCCATCCTATTCAGTTCAATCTGTGCTCTCTATCTCTGTATGTGTGTGCATGCGTGTACATGTGTATGTGTGGTCCCACCAACTACCCAGATACTGAAAAGTTTTAAGAGTTAGAAATATTGTCTTTCCCTGTATGAATATAAACAGTTCACTTCTGGTAAGTCCCTTAAGACTTCTCTTTGATGTTTCCTTTTTCATGCTTCTTCTCATTCTTGTGTTTGAAAGTCAAATTTTCTTTTCAGCTCTGGTTTTTTCATCAAGAATGATTGAAAGTCCTCTATTTCATTGAAAGACCATATTTTCCCTTGAAGTATTATGCTCAGTTTAGCTGGGTAGGTGATTCTTGGTTTGAGTCCTAGGTCCTTTGCCTTCTGGAATATCCTATTCCACGCCCTTCGATCCCTTAATGTAGAAGCTGCTAGATCTTGGGTTATCCTGATTGTATTTCCACAGTACTGGAATTGTTTCTTTCTAGATGCTTGCAAGACTTTTTCCTTGAGCTGGGAGTTCTGGAATTTGGTCACAATGTTCCTAGGAGTTTCTCTTTTTGGATCTCTTTCAGGTGGTGATCGATGGATTCTTTCAATACTTATTTTGCCCTCTGGTCCTAGAATGTCAGGGCAGTTTTCCTTGATAATTTCATGGAAGATGATGTCTAGGCTCTTTTTTTGATCATGACTTTCAGGTAGTCCCATAATTTTTAAATTGTCTCTCCTGGATCTATTTTCCAGGCCAGTTGTTTTTCCCATGAGATATTTCACATTCTCTTCCATTTTTTCGTTCTTTTGGTTTTGTTTGGTGATTTCTTGGTTTCTCGTAAAGTCATTAGACTCCATCTGTTCCATTCTAATTTTGAGAGAACTATTAAATTCAGTGAGCTTTTGAGCCTCTTTTTCCATTTGGCTCATTCTGCTTTTGAAAGCATTCTTCTCCTCATTGGCTTTTTGAACCTCCTTTGCCAATTGAGTGAGCCTATTTTTCAAGGTGTTAATTTCCGCAGCATTTTTTTGGGTCTCCTTTACCAAGGTATTGACCCAATTTTCATACTTTTCTTGTATCTCTCTCATTTCTCTTCCCAGTTTTTCCTCCACCTGTCTAACTTGCTTTTCAAAATCCTTTTTGAGCTGTTCCAGGGCCTGAGCCCACCCGCCACCCCCCTGGGGTGTCTGGGGTACTGAGGCCCCGCCCTCCACGTCTTTCCCTGATGGCAAGGATAGGTCCTCGTCATCATATCCGAAGGTCGGGATCATTTGCATTTGTTGGAAAAAACTCTCTATAGTCTTATTTTTCTTCCCTTTTCTAGGCATTTTCCCAGCCAGTTACTTGACTTCTGAGATTCCTTTCCACCCCTGCCTGGATCCGCCCAGCTAGTGCTTGGCCTCTGAGATTTAAATGGGCTTTCCTCCTGCTGGCTGTCAATCAGTGAGCTTTAGTTCAGGTGCTGGGGTGGGGGCAGGGCCGCCTCCCAGACTCTGATCCCTCGGGGGCTTTATGCAGAGACTTTCAGGAATGGAGCGGGTGGGGGTGGGGTGGGGGGCCCGCCTCCCAATCTCAGTTCCCTTGGGGGTTTTGAGGAGAAGCCTTCAGTAATAGAGCAGGGTGGGGGCAGGGCCGTCTCCCAGGCTCAGCTCCGTCAGGTTTTATGCGGGAATCTTCTGTAATGAAGATCCTGCCTGCTGCTGGGGGATTCCTGAGTCCTGGGCCGCTGCGGCCTCAGCCAGCGCCCACACCTCTGCCTCCGCCACTTCCTGCCCCCTCTCTGCCGCCACCGCTTCTTCCCGAGGGGGCCCGAGTCACGGAGACACCCTGCTTCCCCTCTCCTCCAGCCTGGGCTTCTTTCTCACTGACCTGTAGCTTCTGTGGGCGGAGGGACTTTCCTAGCTGCCGGAGCTTCCGTCTCTGAAGCCTGCTCGGATCAGCTTCTCTGGGGCCGCGGCCAGGGCAGCGCTGGGGGTGTTGTCTGCTTTCCGGGGCGTGCCGGACCCTGGGGAAGGGTCTCTAGGGCTCCCTGGAACGGAAATCTCCTCCACTCTCCTTCTGTACCCCTTGTATTGACCCAGAAGTTATGGGGGACTCTTTTTACATTAATTCTATGGGCTTTTGGTTTCGGAGCTCGTAAACGTGTGTCCTTCTACTCCGCCATCTTGGCTCCGCCCCTGCCCTTTTCATTTTTGATATTGGTAATCTGAGTTTTCTTCTTTTGTTTTGATCATATTGACCAAAGTATTATCAATGTTACCGTTTTTTTTTTCATAAATCAACCTGCTGGTTTTATTTATTTATTCAATAATTTTCTTAATTTCAATTTCATTAATCTCTCTGTTGGTTTTTCAGTATTGTTAATTTGTTATGTACTTGGGGATTTTCAATTTGTTCTTTTTCTAGCTTTTTCAGCTGCATGCCCACTTAACTGATCTCCTCTTTCTCTATTTTATTCATGTAGGCACTTAAAGATATAACACTTCACCTAAGAAGTAGTTTTGCAGTATCCTCTAAAATTTGGTAGGTTGTCTCATTATATTCATTCTTTTGAATGCAGTTGTTGATTGTTTCTATAATTTACTGTTTAACCCACTAATCCTCTAGGATTAGATTGTTTAGTTTCCAATTAGTTTTGGTTTATGTTTCCATGGTCTTTGGTTATATATAAGTGTATTGCATTATGATCTGAGAAGTATGCATTGGCTATCTCTGCTTTTCTGCACTGAATTGTGAGGTTTTTATGGCCTATGCTCAATTTTTGTATATATGCCATGTAGCACTGAGAAAAAAGTATATTTCTTTCGATCCCCATTCATTTTTCTCAAGAGATCTGTCATATCTACCTGATCCAGAGTTCTATTCAAATCCTTAACTTCTTTCCTGTTTATTCTGAGGTTAGATTTATAAAGTTCAGAGAGAGGGAAGTTGAGGTCCCCCACTAGTGTAGTTTTGCTATTTCTTCCCGTAACTCCCTTAACTTCTTCTCTAAGAATATGCATGCTACACCACCTGGAGCATTTATGTTTAGTAATTAAATTGCTTCACTCTCTATGGTGACTTTTAGCAGGATATAGTTTCCTTTTTTATCTCTTTTGATTAGATATATTTCTGCTTTTGTCTTGTCTGATATTAAGATTGCTACGTGTGCTTTTTTTACATCAGCGGAAGCACAATAAATTCTGCTCCAACCTCTTCTCTTGTTGAGTTCTGACCTTTTCATCAGGTAGATCTGGAAACTCTTTATTTCACTGAATGTTTATTTCTTTGCCTGAAATATTATACTCAACTTTGCTGGGTAATTAAACCTTGGTTGCAGTCCGAGCTCCTGTGACTTACAGAATTTTATATTCCAATTACTTCTATCTTTTAACATAGAAGCCACAAGGTCATGTATGATCCTGACTGTAGCTCCTCAGTATTTGGATTAACATTATTGATCATATCAACAACAAATAGAAACCACATGGTTGTCGTGTAGATGCAGAAACAGCTTTTGACAAAATACAACATCCATTCCTATTGAAAACACTGGAGAACATAAGAATAAATGGAACTTCCCATAAAATAATAAGCAGTATCTACCTAAAACATTAGGTGTCTACCTAAAACATCTTCAACAAACATTATATGAAATGGAGATAAGTTAGATACACTTCCAGTAAGATCAGTGGTGAAACAAGGATATCCATTATCACCACCATTATTTAATATGGTATTAGAAATATTAGCTGTAACAATGAGAAGTAAAAGAAATTGAAGGAATGAGAATAGGGAAAGAAGAAACTAAGTTATGACTCTTTGCAGATGATATGATGATATACTTAGAGAATCCCAGAGAATCAAGTAAAATAACTACTTGAAATAATAAACTTTGGCAAAGTGGCAGGTTACAAAATAAACCAAAACAAATCTTCTGAATTTCTATATATTACTAACAAAGCCCAAGAGCAAGAGATAGAAAGAGAAATCCCAATTATAGCTAGAGTAGACACTGTAATATTTTTCGGAGTATGACTGTCAGTACAAACTCAGGGGCTATATGAACACAATTAAACAACAGTTTTAGCACAAATAAAGTCAGATCTAAGTAAGTGGGAAAACATCAGTTGCTCGTGGGTGAATCTAGCCAATATAAACAAAATGACAATTTTACCTAGAGTAATTTGCTTACTTAGTGCCATACCAATCAAATTATCAGATAATTACTTTTAGAGCTAGAAGAAAATATCAAAATTCATCTAGAAGAATAAAAGTTCTAGATTATCAAGGGAACTAATGAAAGAAATGTTACGGAAGGTGGCCTAACTCTACCAGTTTTCATATCGTATTATAAAGCAGCAATTATCAAAACTACTTGGCTAAGAAATGAACAGTGGAATATGTTAAGTACCCAAGACACATTAGTCAATGACTATAGCAATCTACTCCTTGATATAGCCAAGGACTCCAGCTTCTGAGATAAGAACTCACTGTTCGACAAAAATTCCTGGGGAAACTGGATAACTGTATGGCAGGAATCAGGGGCATAGGCCAATGCCTTACACTGTACACAAGAATAAAGTTCAAATGGGTACATAATCTATGTATAAAGATTGATACTATAAGCAAATTAGTGGAGCAAGGAATAGTGTATTTATCAGATTTATGGAGAAGGTAAGAATTTTTGACTAAACAGGAGATAGAAAACATTATGAAATGCAAAATGGATAATTTTCATTACATTAAATTGGAAAGTTTTTGCACAAACCCAATGGGACCAAGATTAGGAGGGAAGCAGAAAATTGGGAAAGACTTTTTGCAACTTGTGTCTGTGACAAAGGCTTCATATCTAATATATATATATATATATATATATATATTATATATACATACATACATACATATATATGTAAATGAGCCAATTGTTCAAGAATACAAGTCATTCCCAAATTCATAAATGATCAAAGGGTATCAGCAGGCAGTTTTCAGAGGAGGAAACCAAAGCTAGCTATAGTTATATGAAAAATTGCTCTAAATCACTATTGATTAGAGAGATGAAAATCAAAACTCTGACATACCACATCACACCTATCAGATTGACTAATGTGACAAAACAGGAAGATGATAAATGTTGGAGAAGATGTGGGACAGTTGGAACACTAATTCATTGTTGGTGTAGCTGTGAGCTGGTCCAGTCATTCTGGAGAGCAATTTGGAACTATGCCTAAAGGGATACAAAAATGTTCATACCCTTTGACCCAGCAATACTGTTTCTAGGACTGTATTCCCAAGAGATCATAAAAATGGGAAACATTCCCTCATGTACAAAAATATTTATAGCAGTACTCTTTGTGGTGGCCCAAAATTGGAAATCAATGAGATGCCCAACAATTGGGGCATGACTGAATAAAATATGGTATATGAATGTAATCAAATACTATTTTCCTTTAAGAAATGATGAACAAAAAGGCTTCAGAGGGGCCTGGAAAGACTTATATGAACTGATACTGAGTGACAGTAGCAGAGCTAGGTGAACTTTATGCACAGCAACAACCACAGTGTATGAGGAATTTTTCTGGTAGACTTAGAACTTCATTGTAATGCAAGGACTTAAAAAATTCTCAGTGGTCTCTTAAGGTAAAATGCCTTTCACATCCAGAGAAAGAACTATAGTAATCGATCACAGAATGTAGCAGACCATTTTCTTTCGTATTACATTTTGGTTGTTTCATGGTTTCTCCCATTCATTTTAATTCTTCTATGCAAGATGACAAAGGTGAATGTATTTAATAGGAATGTACGTATAGAACCTATGTAAAATTTTATGCCATCTCAGGGAGGGAAGCAGGGAAAGAGTGGGAGGGAAGGTGTAGAAGGGGAAGGGGAAAAAATCTAAGTTATATGGGAGTGATTGTAGAACCCTGAAAACAAACAAAATTAAAAAAAAAAAAACAAAAAAAGAACAGTGATAAGTGATACATTGCTACTACTACTGCCTCTCTCAGGAGGGTGTTCATTTGTTCCATCCACCTTTACTTGCTTTCCTAGCTATAATATCTTTTTATGTATGTAATATTGTGTATATGTGTTTGTGGGATGAACAAGGAGATACTAACCAGTAAGACCCCAATTTTGTATAAGGAGGTGCAAAATCCCCATGGAAGTGAACCTGCTTTTGATTTCCCTCCCCATGAGTATGTACATGTAACCTCATACTGGTTCTTGTTTGGCTTACTGCATGGTTGATGATATGTATTTTAACTCACCTCTGAATGAAAATTATTTCTGTATATCAGTAATCAATAAATATGTATTAAGTACCTACTATGTGCTAGACATTGGTTCTACAAACAGGCAAATGGCAATGTGTGCCCTCAAGAAGCTTACCATCTTCTCTAACAAAACTAAAAGATTTGAATAAACTCTTAGTTTTCTGCTTGGTGGATGTTTAGGTGGCACAGTGAACAGAGGTCTGGTCCTGAACTCAGATGCATCTTCCTGAGTTCACCTCTGACCTCAGATACTTGTAATTTGACCGTGTTTGTCTCATTTTCTCATCTGTACAAGGAACTGCAGAATGAAGTGGCCTAGAGGTAAGCCTGGTGGAGATTTGAAAGAAAGGGGAAAGGGTCCAAGACAGTAAGTCTTTGCTTGGGGTGAGGGGTTGGGGGTGGGGAATGTTGTTTTGGAGCCACCACTTCAAATTCTAATGTACATTTTCCAGTGACCAAGTAGGTATCTTTGAAGGAGTTTGTGTTCACATTTATGAGGGGAGATATATTTGACCCTGGGCCTCACTAGAAAAAAACAAAAGGTACTTGGGACTCTCCTACAAAACAACTCCTCTAATCAAGCTTCACACGATGTGTAGGTCCATCAATGAGTGGAAAAGATCTTTAATCACAATATTCCATTAGAGGTACTTTTAGTAAAAAAAAAAAAAAAAAACAGCAAAATATTCTAATTTGATTGCCATCGCAGTCATTATATTAAAATTTGTTCAGTTTCATTTTACTACTCTGTTACATTTATGGCATTGTAAAGTTGTATATTATGTTGACTCAATTATACTTTCTTGATCTTGTATCAATTCTTCCCATTTTTTCTTATTTCTGTATAATTTCTTACGGAACATATATACATACATGTGTATTCACATATACACATTTACATCTCCTACACAGTTTTTATTGAAATATTGACTATAAAGAATTGCCATAAGAAATAATATAGTTGTATATATGTGCAGAAACATCTGCATATGTATGTATGTATAAATGTAATAAATGTATATATATACATACACACACATCTATAACTATATGGAGAGAGATTCCTTTAATATATTGAGATTTGTTTAGATATTGTTCAATCAGTGGGTACCTATCCTTTAATACTATAAAATGTTGGTATATATTCTACAAGAGCTTATTTTCTTTTATTCACCTTCTTAGGATATAGTCTAAGAGTTGAACTGCTGGGTCAATGTGTATAGATATGTTAATTTCTATGTCATCACGGTTTATCATTGCTTTTCTGAAGAAAAGGGCCAGTTCTCAGCTCCATCAATAGTACATCAGAGTTTCTATCATTCTAAAATCCCTATAGTATTGTATATATATCCATGTTGGATTTTTTTTGGTCATTTTTTTTGCTAACTTAGATATGAAAAGAATCAGCAAAATGGTTTGGTCTGGATTTCTACTAGAGTAAGTGATCGGGTGTAACTGTCCGTATGATCGTTAATAGTTTGCTATTCTTTTGAGAGCTGTTAGATTATATTTTTTGAGTTCTTAATTATTGGAGAATGCATCAAGTTAATATATTGCTTTAATTCTCCCCTTTGTAATATGAGTATAAGATACAAAATTCATGCAATGCAAAGTTTTTCTGATCTCCTACACTGCAGCAGTCTCACTTTTTGCCTTACTTAAATTATTTTAATTAAAAATCTTTTCCAATTTATGTATCCAAATTGTCAAAATTATATTTTTGTGAAGCCCTCTATCTCATGTCTAGTTATGAATTTTCCCTTAACTAGAGATGTATATCAATAGCAGGAGTTACCTCATTCCATTTTCCTCCCATTTGGAAAAAAGTGTTGTTGTTTTTTAATTTAGGCTAAATATCAATTTTTGAACTTATTGTGGTATGTGGTATAAATGTTACATTATCCATCCATCACCCTTCTCCATCTCCATCTCCATGGAGATCTTGTTGTTCCTGGAGATCTATAATTCTCTTTTAAGTAGGATGCATTCCTAGGGTAATAGATTTTTCAGAAGAGACATCTTTTCTCTTTTTTTCCTATTCCTCATTAGGTAATACATATTACAGTGTTTCTCTCTCTATTTGCATATACTCCCCTCCATCATCAAGAAAATGTTGTTGGGACCCACAATATACTTGTGTTCATACTCCAGCACCTCCTCTCCCTTTTCTTAACCTCATTTTCCCATTTTCCCTCTGATATTATTGCAAAACTGAAGAAATCACTCTCCTTACTTCTTGGATCTGTTTAGTGTGGCTTATGCTCCCCTCTATCTTTTATACTGCTCTGATAAAATTACTATTTCCTGACAAAATATTGATTTACTAAGTGGAAAGTGTGAGATGTTGTCCACAGAATGATAATACAGTCATTCCTTCATCCCTTTACTTGGCCATTTAAAATCCCCTTAGAATTTGCACACACATACACACACACACACACACACACACACACACACACACACCACATTCCTTGATAAATCTTTTTTTCTTTCTTTTAAATCTTAATGAAATTTATTATGACTAGACTAGAAATATGACAGAATTTATTATACTTTATTTTTTATTGTATTTTCTTATGTCTCCTCTCTCTTTAATTTACTTTGAAAAATCTCTATTAAAAATAAGTCAAATTAGAAAAGGTGTTTGAAGATTTGAATGAAATTCTAAAGAAGAGACAAAAGATAAACAAATGCAGTAATCAAGAAAAATTAAACAATATAATAAATTCTATCATTTCTAGTCCATTTAAAATTAATTTCATTAAGGGAAAAAAGAAAGAGGATTGTCAAGGTGTGTGTGTGTGTGTGTGTGTGTGTGTGTGTGTGTGTGTGTGTGTGTGTGTGTAAAATTTAAGGTCATTTAAATAGATGAAGGGATAGAAGTATGACTGAATTAATGTCCTATGGACAACATCCCACACTTTACAACCAATATTTTGTCAAAAAAACATTTTACCAGAGTGAAAGAAGCTCAAAAGACACCGGGGAACTGAAGATCCTTTAAGGAACAATTAAGTGGTGCAGTAGATAGAACACTGGACCTGAAGTCTGAACTCATATCTGCCTTGAAACGCTAGTTGTATGACCCTAGACAAGTCATTTTACCCTACTCTTTAACCTCTTGCCTCAAGTTCCTCATTTGTAAAGTTAGTTGGAGAAGGTAATGGAAAATAACTCCAGTATCTTTCCCAAGAAAATCGCAAATGGAGTCACAAAGAGTTGGGAGTGACTGAAAAACTGCCGAACAACATTTTTTTGTGTGCAAAAATGTGTAAAATGCCTTTCTTTTATTGGAGATCAATTTTAGTCCATTGAGGATTACACAGAAATTTTGAAAATATTTTCTAGAGTGTTCATTTTAAGCATACTTTTTCATATATTTTATTCCATTATTTTCTCTGGTTGATTACTGGGTAGTAAGCCTGCTTTCCTCAAATTGATATCCTTTCATTGATGAAGGCTTTTTTTCCTGGTCGCTTTGTTAAATTGCTACCTGATACGCGTCAGAATAAGAATCTGTGACAAAGTTAAAATGAGGTATAAAGATCTGACCACAAACAATTTATTAGGAAGGTTAACAATTGAGTATAAATACGATAAGAGCAGCTTTTTATATAGTTGGTTACATAAGATATCAATGATATACACTAACTTAAATTGTGATTGGTTTTACACAAAGATGAACTTTGGGCTTATATGTGGCTTGACTGAGAAAGGGGATTTGCAGAACTCGTTGCAATGGGCAAAACACAGAATTGATCAAAATCGTCAGGAAAATCTCATATCATTCACTACCTAGTGGTCCAGTGCTATGCAGAGCATGTCGTCCCTATGCTGACTCCTCTTCCTTTCCCTTCTTATTCCCTTCTATGGTGAACAGAAACAAACAGATTATCTTTTTAGTCAGCCTGAAGTTCATGGGAATAAAGGAATTAAATTCTTACAGGTTCTATCACTGAGGCCTATGGCACCAATATAAATATAGTCCATAAATATTGAATTACTTCAGATTTTGTGATATATTTCAAAAGTTTTATTTTTTCAAACTGCTAATTTTTTTCTCTGGAACTGACTGGTAGAATCAGTCCTTTCTACACAGCTAAAAGATGAGGCGTGTTATTTTATTATTGCCAACAGTATGGCATTATTAAGTTTTAAAAAGTTATCTATGAATTTATCTATTATGTCTGTTATCCATCTATATATAATTTATCATTTTTCCTAGAATATTTGTGATCTTTGTGAGTGTGTGTGTGTGTGTCTTGTCTTCAAGGTCAATTGCCTTGATTCATCTGGAATTCATGTGTTCTTTCAAAGTCCTTGTCTTTTGCCTCTTTTCTGCAATGTTTTCTTCTATTTCTGTGTTATTTAATACATTTATTATTTTAACATTATGTTCTCATTGAAGTTCTATATCTAAGTGACTAAGTTGTTAGACGTTAGCCAAAACCTCGTACTCTAGCACTTAATTATCAGTTCATAGAACCAGAATTCCAAAGACCACATTGGTTTCTTTCATATTGGTAGGCATTTTGATTGAAGCATTTCAGAAATGTAGTAAAGGATTTAATTTTACTCCTAAAGAGGCACTCAGAACTTCAGTTACTGAGAATGTTTCTCCAGTTGTCCACTGTATAGATACTGATTTCTTGTTCTTGAATATTTTTTCACAACTCCTGAAATTTAGGAAAAATATATTGTACTCCTATGTATTCTATATTTGTTTTAGATATTCAGAGAAATACCAAATTCTAATAATGCTGACAATCACAGAATTATAGAATCATAGAAGTTAAGGGACCTCAAAAACGATAAAATCTAACTTAAACCTAAGCAAGATTTGCTTCTGTATCATAATTAATGAGCGATCCTCAAGTTTTAATGTGAAGATGTACACATTTCACTATTGTAATGAAACATTTTTTCTGTCCCATGTAATAAATAAGTACAATTAACACAAAATGATCCAATACATTCTCAGTGTTCCAATGATATCCTTAATAATCAAGCCAAACCTTGGTTGGTGGCTTTACATTTTCTACTCAATGCTTTTTACCCTAACCCTTGGCCGAGAAAAAACAAAACTACAGCCTCTTTCATGTGATAGAGATTTAGCTACTCAAAGGCAGCTAGCTAATCATGAAGAAAATTAATTAAATGTCAATGTGCATTTTTATGTCAGACAGTGGGGTCATTAGAAATCTTAATAAAGGATAGTTCCTCTTTTCATTGAGATTACAATTGGCTCATTCTTACACATCAGCTGATAGAAATTTAAATTTTGCCTTTGTCAACAACTACTTACATTCACTTGTGCTAGTCACTCTCCATTGCCTAAGGTTCTCTGTGAAACAATGTTTGTTGCAGACTGTGTTCTCAGAAAACAATAAAGTGATAAATAAGTGAATTGAATATCACAATTTCTAAGTCCATTTTCCTTATCTAAAAATTCTATAATTCACCAAATGCAAGCTATTCTAGCTCATGTTTCCATATAAGAACTACATAGTTCATCAGAAGTCCTGTCAACTTTACTATCTTTTCTCTGCTCCCTCGTTCCATCAAATTTTTTGCCTAAATATTTACACAGGAGGAATATTATGGTTTTATTTCATCCAAGTCAGGGGATATTTGTTTTTTTTTTCTTTCATATGCATATATATTCTCCCTTTATTTTAAACTCCTCTTCTTTTGGTCTATTTTAATCCCCCAACCATACTGTCTCCTAGTTCTACTAACCTACAGAAAGAGAGACTTTCTTCCTTCAGTACAAAAACACTTACAGAGTCAAGGGCTGTGGTTGGAGAATTTTGAGTATTTACACATATAAACATGCAAGCTCCTCTTATCTCTAAGCAGTTGTTGGCATGAATGACACTTAGCATATGGGCATTGACTGAGTTCAAGAAAGCATGGAGAAGGAAGTAGAAGCTACCCTCTGGCTTTGAGGTCCCTCCTTTGTTGCCATGAACCATGTTTAGGTGTTACATTTGAGAGAAGTAGTTTTCACTAGAAAAAACACTTTCTTTGCTTTGAAGCTCAAATACAACTGTGTCAGAAAGTATTTTGATGTTATGTCTTTCATGGAACTTGAGTGTAGGTGAAAATTATTGGTTTTACTTTTCGCATTGATTTTGATGAGAACTAGTGAAATTCATATTATGTCCTTACTTAGAAGGGAGAAAATATCCTTTCGTGAAGGAGGGAGAGAGAGAGAGGGAAGGAAGGTGGAAAGAAGGACGGAAAGAAGGAAGGAAGGAAGGAAGGAAGGAAGGAAGGAAGGAAGGAAGGAAGGAAGGAAGGAAGGAAGGAAGGAAGGAAGGAAGGAAGGAAGGAAGGAAGGAAAGAAGAAAAAGAAAATGCAGGTACAGAGTAGAAACCTCTAGTTAGGTAAGTTCTTGAAATCAATTCAAGTACTTAAGAAGAAATCTTATTTATTTTCTGTTGTTTTATTTTTTTAAAATGCAGTAGAAGAAAAGAAGGCAAGTGTTTTTACCACCTAATTCCATACTCTTAGTGAGAGATGAGCAGTAGAAACAATGATTTCACTTTTTTCTGGAGAGGCTACCATCACATCTGAAGAGGTGGAAAGCACCATGTAGCTCACAGCTCTTGGCTGGAAGAAAATGTTTTCATGAAAGGTGCTGACTTATTTCAGTGAGTTATGGTATTGTAACTAACATTAGTCAGCTGGCTGGGTAGCAAAAAGTTATATTCCAAAACAACAGAAAGTGAAGGAGGACTATGTTAGTGAGCCAGAATGAATTATGATGCTTGCAGCATCGATGTTATAGCAATTCCTGATTCCTCATGCATTACAAAGGTTATTGAAAATAGAATTTTCTTCCCCAGGATGGATATTTAGATTGAAGAAAAACAATAACCCCACTGAAAGCCATTGCCATGGATGAGGACTTCCCATCCAGCAGGTGTATTTTTCATCCTATTTTCTCAATACTTAAAATGAAAGCTTGGTATATAGAAAAAGTTCATGTTGAAATATCATAAAAAGCAATAATCTGTGACCTTGAAATTCTTGTACTAACAAGTATTGCTTTTCTACAAAAACAAAACAAGCAGAAAAAAAAAAAGTTTAATTGAATTCCTAAGGAAAAAAATAAAGTAAAATTGAGTCCTTGAAAATGTAATTCAATTTAGTTCAGTTCATTGCTATTAACATTTTGGAGGTTAGGTACCAAAGCACTGAATAACACTAGGATAACAGGACGGTTGGATAAAATAAAGTCCACATCCTCATCTACCTTAGCATCTAAGAGAGGTAGAAAACAAAATATAGATAACTAGAATGTATTATTGTTGCTAAGAATTAAATAGTATAATAGACTATCTCATGGAGTAAATGTCTCTCAAGAGTGAGAATAGCTTCTCCAGAAATGTTCTAATACTTTACATAATATACTTAAAGAAAACAAAAAAAAATAAGTTTAAAAATAACTCAAATGGCCTAGTTGTTCAAAGACAACCAGTATGCAAAAAATCCCACATGGTATGGCAGACTTAACAATGATGATTCGTTTTAGATCCAATGATCTGAAGTTGTCATTTTTCCTTTGTCATAGACTCAGCTAAGTATTTTTCTCACATAGCACCAATTTTATACTTTCTTATATCTCTCCATATGCAGATTGCAAACAATAGAATATGGTAAGGTTCCCACTGCAATCTTCCAAAATTGTAAGTTTCTGGGTAAACGGAAGCAATATTATATCAAGAAAGCAAGTTGAAACAAGGTTGACATTAAAGGCAGGAGACATCAGGTTCCTGGAAATGACGTTTGGATAACATAACCTAATCACATGGAAGTGAAGATTGTAGAAAGGAATGCAATAACAAAGTTGGAGGGAAATAAAAAAAACAGATGTTGTGCTGAACTTAATTCATTGGAAGCAAATAACTAATTTGCTTACCATCTTCTAGTACTTTGAAATGGTCCCTTAGGAACTCAGGAGTGGCAGTGAATATTTAACCAGGGTACTTACAGGTTTTAGTGATCTACCAGAGGGGCAGTTTGCTACAATAAATGCAATCCCAGTTGGAATACAAAGGAGGCAATGTTGCAATAGCATTAGCATAACATATAGCCCCAGATAACAGTGTTCCCAGGCAGCAAACAGAAAAATGTGGAATTATCCATGTTAATTTCTTCTACCTTTAACGACACAATTCAAAAGTCTAGCTGTGTATAAACACTGTTGTTGCCAAGGCTGTCAGTGAAATGAATCCTTTCATAGGAAGCTGAGTTTATGTGCTATCTCCTAGATAGGAATAAAACTTTGGATTTTAATTTTATGTTGGAACCCTCGATTTTGAAGTGACTCATTTTATTATTTTTAGTTTTAGTTGTTCTTTTAATTATGACCTTAATACATTTCAAAAGATAAAAAATGGGTATTGAATATGAAACTGCACTTCTGACATCTATAATTTGTTTTAAAAGGTGATATATTAAATTTAATAAGATGTTGCATATGACCATGTTTATTCTCTTATAAGTTCCTTTCCTTTCTGTATATTTTTGATTTTTTATTGATTATTTTTCTTTTATCCTTCTTTCCTTCTTCCCTCTCTTCCTTCTTCCTTTCCTCCATTTCTTTCTTTCCTCTTCTTCCTCCTCCTCCTCTTCTCTAAGCTCTAATTAAGCTCTATGACCTTGGGTAAATCTCTCTCTGAGTAATGATCTGCACTCTGAAAATCAATTTCTTTATCTGTTAAGTGAAGGGGAGTTAGATTTTAAACTTTAAAGTTTCTTCCAAATTCCTGATCCCATTGAACAGTGAATACTTTCTGCCAGGAGAAGACTGATCATTATACACGATCTGTTTTTCCCAAAGATGGATTCAGGAAAATTATTCTCATAAAGAGAAAAAGGATACAGATTCCATTCTCAATAGAGTTGTTACACATGAAATAATATCAAGAAACTGAAAAGCTAGACATGAGAATACTTTTAACCTTCAACAGGAGTAGGAAAACACAGAGGGTCATAATATATAGTCAGGAACTTGTATGCAACTCCAGGGCAAATCTTCCCCATGGTGACTCCCTCTGGGGTGGTATGAATGAGGAAATTAACCTTAAGTGAGTAACAGTATCATACTATTGTACTGAAGTATCCCTGGAAATAATCTGAAAATGAAATGGTCATGACAATTATCCTGGATTAATAGGTAACTCGGTATGAATTGCTTGAAAAGGCTCATCTGTTGTCCTCCCCTCTCCCCACCCCATCCATATTAAAGAATGTTCTTTTATTTGAAGCCTCTTCTAATGATTTGTTTTTATCTTTATGGAATTGGTAATTAAAGCCTGAATGCTTACTTCAGTTAGTTAAAGTCAGAGGAATTAAAGTGATTCCCCATTTCCACCTCTCAATCAATAGATTAGGGGCATAATTTGAATCTCTAAAGAATATACACAGATGAATTTTAATACACTTTTCCTTTGTCACCAACCCATAGTACAAATAATGGCCAAATTCTAATAATCATTCTTTAGGAAATTTCTGTAGTCTTCTCCTTCCTTTCCATTTCCACTCTTACCACTTTATATAGTAACATTAGATAGAATAATTAATAGAGGATTGGATGTGGAGAGAGAAAGTTTGATTTCAGATCTCATCAGATACTTTCTAGCTGTGTAAACCTTAACCACTTAAATTTCTTTTTTTTTAATTTTTAACAAATTTATTTATTTAACTTTTTACATTCATTTTCACAGAATTTTGGCTTCTAAATTTTCTCACCATTTGTCCCCTCCCTCCACCCCAATACATCGAGCATTCTAATTTGCCCTACCACCAATCGGCCCTCTATTCTATTATCCCTCCCTTCCTTTGCCCCCATCTTCTCTTTTATCCTGTAGGGCCAGATAACTTTCTATTCGCCATTGCCTGTATTTCTTATTTCCTAGTAGCAAGAACAATACTCAACGGTTGTTCTTAAAGCTTTGAGTTCCAATATCTCCCAATCCCTCCCTCCCCACCCATTCCCTTTGGGAAGACAGGCAAGTCAATATAGGCCATATCTGTGTAGTTTTGCAAATGACTTCGATAATAGTCGTGTTGTGTAAGACTAACTATATTTCCCTCCATCCTATCCTGACCCCCATTGTTTCTATTCTGTCTTTTGATCCTGTCTCTCCCCGAGTGTTGACTTCAAATTGCTCCCTCCTCCCATTGCCCTCCCTTCCATCATCCCCCCCACCCTGCTTATCCCCTTCTCCCCCACTTTCCTGTATTGTAAGATAAGTTTCCATACCAAAATGACTATGCATTTTATTCCTTCCTTTAGTCGAATGTGATGAGAGTAAACTTCATGCTTTTCTCTCAGCTCCTCTCTTTTTCCCTCCACTAAAAAGTCTCCTGCCTGCCTCTTCTTTGAGAGATAATTAGTCCCATTCCATTTCTCCCTCTCTCTTCCCAATACATTTCTCTCTCACCATTTATCTTAATTTTTTAAAAATATGATGCCATCCTATTCAATTCACTCTATGCTCTCTGTCTCTGTGTGCGTGCATGTGTGTATGTGTGTATTTGTGTGTGTGTGTGTGTGTGCAATCCCACCAACTACCCAGACACTGAAAAGTTTCAAGAGTTACAAATATTGTCTTTGCATGTAGGAATGCAAACAGTTCAACTTTAGTAAGTCCCTTATGACTTCTCTTTGCTGTTTACTTTTTCATGCTTCTTCTCATTCTTGTGTTTGAAAGTCAAATTTTCTTTTCAGCTCTGATCTTTTCATCCAGAAAGCTTGAAAGTTCTTGATTTCAATGAAAGACCATTTTTTCCCCTGAAGTATCATACTCAGTTTTGCTGGGTAGGTGATTCTTGGTTTGAGTCCTAGTTTCTTTGACTTCTGGAATATCCTATTCCATGCCCTTCAATCCCTTAATATAGAAGCTGCTAGATCTTGTGTTATCCTGATTGTATTTCCACAATACTGGAATTGTTTCTTTCTAGCTGCTTGAAATATTTTCTCCTTGACCTGGGAACTCTGGAATTTGGCCACAATGTTCCTAGGAGTTTCTCTTTTTGGATCTCTTTCAGGCAATGATTGATGGATTCCTTGAATACCTATTTTGTCTTCTGGTTCTAGAACCTCAGGGCAGTTTTCCTTGATAATTTCATGAAAGATGATGTCTAGGCTCTTTTTTTGATCATGGCTTTCAGGTAGTCCCATAATTTTTAAATTGTCTCTCCTGGATCTATTTTCCAGGTCAGTTGATTTTCCAGTGAGATATTTCACATTATCTTCCATTTTTTCATTCTTTTGGTTTTGTTTTGTGATTTCTTGGTTTCTCATAAAGTCATTAGCCTCCATCTGTTCCATTCTAATTTTGAGAGAACTATTTTCTTCAGTGAGCTTTTGAACCTCTTTTTCCATTTGGCTAATTCTGCTTTTGAAAGCATTCTTCTTCTCATTGGCTTTTTGAACCTCTTTTGCCAATTGAGTAAGCCTATTTTTCAAGGTATTATTTTCTTCAGCATTTTTTGGGGTCTCCTTTCACAAGGTATTGGCCCACTTTTCATGCTTTTCTTGCATCTCTCTTATTTCTCTTCCCAGTTTTTCCTCAACCTCTCTAGCTTTATTTTCAAAATCCTTTTTGAGCTCTTCCATGACCTGAGCCCACTGAATATTTATTTTGGATATTTGGGATTCAGAAAGCTTTACTTCTATGTCTTTCCCTGATGGTAATCATTGTTCTTCCTCATCAGAAAGGAAAGGAAGAAATATCTGTTCACCAAGAAAGTAACCTTCTGTGGTCTTACTTTTTTTCCTTTTCTGGGCATTTTCCCAGCCAGTTACTTGACTTCTGAGATTCCTTTCCATACCTACCTCGTCTCCAGATCCACCCAGCTAGTGCTTGGGGTCTGTGATTCCCAGCCTCAGGGGTTTCAGAGGGGGCAGGGCTGTTATTCAATATAAGATTAAATTCAGGTTCTCAGGTGGGGACAGAGCCACCTCACAGGGCTCAGTTCCCTTGGGGGCTTTATGTGGAGATCTTCAACAATGGCCAGGAGCTCCTGCTTGCTTTGGGAGCCCCTGTCAGCTGCTGCTTCCCGAGGGGGCCTGAATTATGGAGACATCCTGCTCCCCTCTCAGACAGCCAAACAGTCCCTCTCACTGACCTTTGAGCCCATGGGCAGAGGGAACCGTGCAGCTGCTGGAGATTCTGTCCTTGAAGCCTGCTCAAATCCGCTCCTCCCAGGGCCATGCTGCCAGGGCAGGGCTTGGCTGGACCCTGGGTCCTGTGTGCAACAGGCCCTGGTGTCGGTTTTTCTGGTCTCTCCAGAACAGAAATCTCCTCCGCTCCATTGTTCCATGGCTTCCTCTGCTTCAGAACTTGTTGGGAATTCCTCCTTACAGGTATTTTATAGGCTATGGGTTCAGGAGCTAGCGTATGTGTGTCTTTCTACTCTGCCATCTTGGCCAACCACTTAAATTTCTTAACCTCTCTGTGCATGAGTTTCCTTATCGCTAAATTGGTAATGGTAATAACAATTAACAGAGCCATTGTGAAGACCAAAAAAAGATTTTCTCTGAAGTGCTTTTCAAACATTAAAAATCTATTGCTGTCTTGATTGCTATCATCATTATCAGCCCTCAGTATTTAAATTCCTCATTGGTTTTCTAGCCTTTAGTCATCCTCTTCCCCCAATCCCAAAAACATCATATATATATATATATATATATATATATATATATATCTATATATATATATATATATATATATATATATATATATATATATATATATATATAATCTTCCAGATAGTCATTCTAAGGCATCATTTTATTCATGCCACTATCCTGCTCCAAAGGCTTCATTGACTTCCCATAGCCTGCAGAATAAAGCATATATTCTTTAGCACTAGCTTATTCAGTTTGGTTTCTACTGACTTCTCCAGTTTTATCTCTCATCATTCTATCTAACTTGACATTTCTGCTCTAAAACAAAATTGATTTACTCATTGTCATATCTCCTTAAACACATCCTACACTTTCCTTCCTAGGCTATTTTTCTTCTGTTATTCCCCAAATCTAGAATCCCTTCTTTTGTGTCAGAATTCTCCACATCATTTAGCAATATTTCAGTTTTCTCCATAAAATCTTTTCTACACTGACCTTATTTTATGTAATGATAGTCTTTATTGAAATTCTATTACCCAGACCAACTCCCAGATTTTACATTACTAATGAGAAAGTGAATTCAAGACAGATAAGGTGAAGTCTCTGATCTCACAGTAATGAGTTGCAGAACTGGATTCAAGCCCTGATCTTCTAGACAATCCTAAATCCAAATTGACACCAAAAAGTGAGAAACAGACTTTCAGGGAGAGTCATGAAATTTCCAAAGTTCACCCAGCTAGTGAATGAAAAAGCAAAACAAAACAAAATTATGGGTTTTTGCCTTCAATAGCAGTATTCTTTTCTCTCCAAACCTATATTATCTTGTATATCTTCCATTGTAATTTCTGTTTTCATAGGAAAAACATATGGTAGAGTGGAAATATCTGACTCTGGAGTTGGAGAATCTGAGTTCAATTACTGCATGTGAAAAAATATCTGTTTAACCTTGAGCAAATCGTGTAACTTTCCTGGTCCTCAGTTTCTTTACCTGTAAAATAAGACAGTAGATTAGATAACCTATGAGGTTCCTTCTAGCTCTAGATCTGTGATCTCTATGTTTTAATACTGTAGTAAAACATTAAATGTTCAGAGAAAGGAGGAAGTATTTCTAGATATTTGTACTTCGGCCACTCCTTCACAGAAGCCTGGAAGAGACCTCAAGGCTCTGAATCACTGGTCCATAATTTCCAAACTTCTCAACTCACAAATGTCAAAGACAGCTTCAAAGATCAATTGGAAAGGTTTCTCATCTGGTAAGAGAGGAACCTCATCTGACCCTAGCCCCAGTTACAGTCCCAGTGGCAGCTACTGGAGCTCTCTGCCTTCAGAGAGTGGGGGAATGTAGCAGCTGATATGGGCTCCAGTACTAGGTGGCAGCTTGGGGGAAAGGAGGAATAGAGATTGGCAAAGCTGATGGCAGTTGTGGAGAGAGAATTCTACTCTTAGATCCAGGGCAGCAAAGAATACTTGTAGTTGATCACAGACCAGAGTGCAAGTCAGGAGAGGAGTAAACACATCTCCTTTGATAATACCACTTTGAAGGAGCTGAGAATTTACAGGTCTCTGGAGATATCACTGAAATCAACAAAGCCACTGGAACTTGGGGCAGTACACCCTCCACTTAACAAGGGGATAAGTAGTCAAGTAATTGGCTGGGAAAATGACCAAAAGGGGAAAACATAAGACTAAGGAAGGTTACTTTCTTGGTGAAAAGGTATTTTCTTTCAATGGGGAAGATCAAAGCACACAACTGGAGTCAGATAAAAGCACAAAACAAGAGAAAGACAGCAAGGTCAAGGATCTAACATCCTAAACCTCTAGGAAAAAATATAAAACAGCCTCAGGCCATGGAAGAACTCAAAAAAGGATTTTGAAAATCAAGTAAAAGAACTAGAGGAAAAATTAGCAAGAGGAACAAGAGTGATGCAAGAAAAGCAAGAAAACTGAGTCAACAGCTTGCTAAAGAAGACCTCTCCTAAATGCTGAATAAAATAACACCTTTGAAAACAGATTAAACCAAATGCCAAAAGACATCCAAAATACCAAGGAGGAGAAGAATATCTTAAAAAAACAGAATTGGTCAAATGGAAATGGAACTCCAGTTCCTCACTGAAGAAAATAATTCCTTCAAAATTAGAATGCAGCAAAGGGAAACTAATGCCTTTATGAGAAATCAAGAAATTGCAAAAGAAAACCAAAAGAATGAATAAATAGAAGACAATGTAAAATATCTTATCATAAAAAAAAAACTGATCTAGAAAACAGACCCTGGAGAACTAATTTAAAAATTATTAGTCCACCTGAAAACCTTGACAACAACAACAAAAAAAATGTTCAGACAGCATCTTGCAAGAAATTATCAAGGAAAACTGCCCTCATATTCCAGAGGTCAAAGGAGCTAGGATTAAAAACACCAATTCACAACCCAGTAAAACTGAGTGTAATACTTCAGGAGGGACAATAGAATTTCAATGAAATAGAGGACTGCCATTCATTCTTGTTGAAAAGACCAGAGCTGAATAGAAAATCTGGCTTTCAAATTCAAGAATGAAGAGAAAAATGATAGGTTAAAGAGGAAAGAGAAGTCATAAGGAATTCATTAAATTTGAATTATTTACATTCCTACACGGAAAGAAAATATTTGTAACTCATGAGACCTTTGGGTACATACGGGAAACACACATGCACACACATATACAATACACATGTCTGTGTATATACATATATACGCATGTATGTATATACATACATGCACACATGCATATAGACATACATGTATTAATATAAATATATATGCATATATATATACATGAACATATATATTCATCCGTGCAGATATGAGTATATGTGTGTATATATACATATTTACACACATATTTCTTTATATATACATATAAATACAAATATACATACACACATATTGAGTATGTATGCATGAATACATGTCAGTGTACATATGTGTGCATTCGTATCTATGTGTTTATGTGTGCATATATATGTGCATTGAGAGAGGGGAGAGAGAGAGAGAAAGAGGAGAGAGCGGGAGAGAGAGAAAGTGAGCGAGAGAGAGAGTACAGAGTGAACTGAATATGAAGGGAAGATAACTAAAAAATAAAATCGTATTGAGAGAAATGTAATAGGAGAAAGAGAAAGGGAGAAATAGAATGCACTAAGACATCTCACATAAAATATGCAAGAAAGAGCTTTTTACAATGGAAGGGAAGAGTGCAGAGGTGAGAGGGAATAAGTGGACTTTACTGTCATCGTATTTGGCTAAGTAAGGGATCACATACATTCATTTGGTTATGGAAATCTATCTTACCCTGCAGGAAGGCAAGATTTAGGAGATTGAAGAGGGAGGATAATAGAAGAAAAGGCAGTTTGGGGGAAGGGGTAATCTGATGAAAACACTATTACTGGGGCACAGGGCAAGGGAGAGAATGGAATAAATGGAGAGCAGGACAGAATAGAGGTGAATGTGGTTATTCTTTTTCAACATGACTGTTATGTTAATGTTTTGTAAGGCTACTCAGGTATGACCTGTATCAAATTACTTGCTTTCTCAATGAGGGCGGGGAGGGAGGGAGGAAAGGAGAAAATGTGGAACTCAAAGCTTTAAAAATGAATGTTAAGAAATATTTTTGCATACAAATGGAGAATAAGTTGAAGAGGCAGTGATGTATAGAAATCTATCTCGCCATATAGGAAAATAGAGGGGAGCACAATAAGAGAGGGATGGATGAAAGAAGTGAAGACAGATTTGAGAAAAGGGTAGTTGGAGTGCATGCTTTCCTGGGTAGGGGTAGGAGAGAGATGGGGAGAAAATTTGAAATTCAAAATCTTGTGGAAGTGAATGTTGAAAATATAATAAATATATTATATTTTAAAAAATGATATATAGTCAGAAGAGAAAGTTCTACTTTTGAAAATGATATAACATTCCTTGTTGTCTTTTTACTAGAATAAAATGATTAGTTAAACCCACATTACATCTTCTGACATCAGATTTTCATACAGTACTGTGAATAAGATGTTCAACAAACCAGCCTAGTAGACATGCCTCCTAGAGAAGGCTAATAATTCTGTGTTTAACCTTCAATCAATTATATAGTCAAAACTCATAACCAGCATTCTTAATGACTGTCATGTGAACTAACCAAAATCACATTGACTCCTCTCTCATCTCTCCAACTCATGGTTCTTTCCATTTTACCAGTTGTCTTTGATTCCTAGAAGAACGAATTTAACTTTCAAATTAAAGAATAATAATCTATAATGCACTAATAAAATATGAAAGGTTTTATAGTTTATATCTTACATTTCTCCCCAGGATGAACAGGCTCTAATGGAAAATAAATGAATTACTATGATGAATTTTAAAGGCCAGTCAGCAAGTTTTTTAACCTGTGAAAAGTAAGCATAATAATATCTGGATATTTAAAAACCAAATTACTGCTATATCTCTAATGATAAATTAACAAGAAGTCATTAAGGAGAAGTGTTATGAAACTAATTAATAAGGAACTTTACCAGTTAGACTAAGAGATGACACATATGTCACTGATGTACAGAATACATACACCATCAAATGGCTCTTAAAATAGAAATGAATGTCATAAAATAGAACAGCATGCAGCCTTTCTGAATTTTATTGGCTTAAGGACAAAGTGAGGAATTGCCCAGCACTTTTGATCAGAAAGCCCAAAACATAAGGAAGCTGATTCCTCAGAATCTCAATGAAAATGCAAAGCCAATGAAAGGAGAGGGTATCAGAATCTAGAATAGGGATGAGGTTATTTGGTGCAAAATTATTATCTCTCATTCAATATTTCAATTCTTTCACAGATTTTCACAAAGAAAATGGTCTTTAGAAGACATAAAATTAAACATAGAATTAAACTAGAATTCCTTCTATAATCTTCTCTTTCCAGCCTTTACTTGAAGACCTCCAATAATGAGAAACTTTCTTGCAGAGGGGGCACTACATTCTACTTTTGCACTGATGAAATTGTTATGGATTTCTCACCTTTTATGAAGTCTAAATTTGCCTTTTTGTAATTTTCAACAATATATTCTATTGGTTAACACAGAAAGTAAATCTTTATTTTCACCTGATATTCTTTCAAATGTGTGAAGAAAATTTTCACATCCCTTGTAAATCATCTCTTCTCCATGTTAAAACATCAGCATATCTTTCAACAAAGTCTCATATAAAACGAATTAAAAACTCTTTACTGTGTTAATTATGGTACTCTGAACAATCTCCAGCTTCTCAACATCCACTCTAGTCCTAGAGACTGTGGCATTCTTAATACAGGCTAAGAATAGGATAGTTTTCTTGGCTATCATTTCACACTGTTGACTCATATTGTGGTCCCAAGTCACCTAAAACTTCCAGATAAATTTCTATTAAAAATCTCCTTCAAAATAATAAAAGATATAATGAGTTCTTTAAATGGTATCCATCTCTAGGATGAGAAGGGAGGAGGGAAAAATGGGATAAAGGAAGAAAAAAAAAGAAATGCACATGGTAAATTTATTATATATTTAAAAGGAATAGCAAGTCATACCTAATAGATATGCCATTTATATGCAATAGTTTTAAGTATTATACTATGTTGTAGATGCATAAATTAAAAATAAAAGAAATACAAATTAAAATAATACAGTATAAGGGATATAGAATAATTTCCAACAGTAAATCAACATGCCACTTGATGAATTTGATCTTTGGTAAGTAAAGATTTAATCACGGTTTGGGCCAAGATGGTGGAGTAGAAGCAGGGACCTCCTAAGTTCTCTGCTCAAACCCCTCAAAATCCTGTAAAAATGATTCTTTACAAATTCTATATAAGCAGAAGCCATAAAATGACTGACTGAAGCAAATTTCCAGCCCAAGACAATCCGGAAACATAACAGGAATGGTCTATCACCCCCAGCCCAAGGGTGGCTCCAGTCACTGATGAAACAGTGGCTGCCTCTGGAGTCCTCCACTTAACAAAGTTCAAAAGTCAACTAATTGACTGGGAGAATGAGAAAACAGGAGAAAAAGAAACAGACTATAAATTCTCATTTTCTCAGTGAAGAGGAATCTTCTTACATTTTTGATGACAAGGAAGACCAAATCCTAGAGCCAGAAGAATAAAATAAAGCTAAATCTCCTGTATCCAAAGCCTCTAGAAAAAAAAATATGAATTGCTCTCAGGCAATGGAAGAGCTCAAAAAAGAATTTTGAAAATCAAGTAAGATAGGTAGAGGAAAAATTGGGAAGAGGAATGAGAGTGATTCAAGAAAATCATGAAAAACCAGTCAACAGCTTGCTGAAGGAAACACTCAAAAACGTTGAAAAAAAATAACACCTTTAAAATTAGACGAAATAAAATGTCTAAAGAGGTCCAAAAAGTCAATGAGGAGAAGAATGCCTTAAAAAGCAGAATGGGTCAAGTGAAAAAACAAAAGAAGTCCAAAAGAACACTGAAGAAAATATATTTTTTTAAATCAGAACAGAGAAAATGGAAGCTAATGACTTATGACAAATCAAGAAATTATAAAACAAAACAAAAAGAATGACAAAAATAGAAGACAATGTGAAGTGTCTCATTGGAAAAACAACTAACCTGAAAAATGGATCCAGGAGGGACAATTTAAGAATTATTGGACAACCTAAA
This sequence comes from Bettongia penicillata ogilbyi, assembly GCA_023548195.1. Lineage (NCBI taxonomy): Eukaryota > Metazoa > Chordata > Mammalia > Diprotodontia > Potoroidae > Bettongia > Bettongia penicillata. Next base: position 981,270 of record JAJHZJ010000959.1, on the reverse strand, counting down.
AGCTGTGACAAAAAAAAAAAAAAAAGAGTCTAAGCATCATCCTTCATGAAATTATCAAGGAGAATTGTCCTGATATTCTAGAACCAGAGGGTAAAATGGAAATGGAAAGAATCCAGCAATCACCTCCTGAAAGAGAACCCCCCAAAAAACTCCTAGGAATATTGTAGCCAAATTCCAGAATTCCCAGGTCAAGTAGAAAATGTTATAAGCAGCCAGAAAGGAACAATTCAAATACTGTGGAAATAAAATCAGGATAACTCAAGATTTAGCAGCTTGTGTGATAAGGTATTGAAAAGCTTGGAATATGATATTCCAAAGGTCAAAGGAGCTAGGATTAAAACTAAGAATCACCTACCCAACAAAACTGAGTATAAGATTTCAGGGGAAAAAAATGGAACTTAAATTAAATAGAGGATTTCCAAACATTCTTCTTGAAAAAAACCAGAGCCGAATAGAAAATTTGACCTTCAAATACAAGAATCAAGAGAATCATGAAAAGGTCCACAGGATAGAGGATGTATTAAAATTGAACTGTTTGCATTCCTACATGGAAAGATGACATTCATAGCTCACGAGACCTTTCTCAGTATTAGAATAGTATACATACATACATATATATATGTGTGTGTGTATGTGTGTATACACATGTACACATACATACACATCTATACATATACATGTATATACATATATGCATATGAGTATATATACATATACATACAGAGGGAGGTATATACATATATGCATATGTGTATATGCATATGTGTATATACATACATATATACACATAGAGGGAGAGTGCAAAAGGTAAGCTGAATATGAAGGGATTATAAAAACAGAAAATTAGGGGTTGAGAGGAATATACTAGAAGAAAGAAAAAGGGAGAGGGAGAATGTAGTAAATCATTTCACATAAAAGAGACAAGAAAAAGATTTTAATATGGAGGGAAAGAAGGGGAATGTGAGAAGGAATAAGTGAAACTTCCTTTTATCAGACTGGTCTTCAGGAGGGAATAATACAAACACTCATTTGGGTATGGAAGTTTATTTTATCCTACAGGAAAATAGGGGGGAAGGAGATGAGGTGGGTGATATTCGAAAAGTCATTAGATTGGGGGAAGGGATAATCGCAAGCAAACACTTTGGTAAAGGGACAGTACCACGGAGATCATTGAAAAACTGGAGGTTGGGACTGGATAGAGGGAAATATAGTCAGTCTTTCAGAAGATCAATGTTATGGAGGTGTTTTGCATAACCATGCGTGAATGACCTTTATGGGATTTCTTTCTCAATGAGGGCAAGGGAGGGAGGGAGATAAACCTTTAAAAATGAATGTTAGGGGTTGTTTTTATATGCAGCTAGGAAATAAGATATATAGGCAATGAAGTATAGAAATCTATTTTACTTTACTAGATAATAGAAGGAAAGGGGATAGGGGAGGTGATAGAACAGAGGGCAATCAGGATGGGGGAAACGACAGTCAGAATACATGCTATCCTGCAGTGGTGGAAGGAGGGAGATGGGAAGAAAATTTGAAATTTAATATTGTAAGTGAATGTTAAAACTGAAAATAAATAAATTTATGTGAAACAAGACCCCTCATGAGAGCCTGTGATTGCACAGTTTGTTTGAGAGGCAAACATGCTGATCTTGTGAAAATTGCCACATCTCTTCAGTTTCCTCATCTGTTCCTCATCTGTTAAATAAAAGAATTGTACTCAATTATCTCTAAGATTCATTTTACCTTTAAAATGATATGAACCTATGACTTAACCAAGGTCATACAGTTTCTTTGTTACAAAAATAGGATTACTACCCAGGTCTCCTTTCCCATCATGCCATATAATACTTTATTCTTCAAAATTTAAAAGTCATCATTAAATCACCCTTATATCACCACCAGAAATGTTTGCAAAGAATAACATAATTAAGGCACATAAAGAGGAAGAGAAAGAAGGAATTTTTTTTCCTGGAATTAGCTTAATTTTGTTGCCTGATCATTGGCAATCCTTGGCATTCAGGGTTTATTAATGGGAAATACACACTGGAAATTCTTAGTTTTATTAAATGGCAAACTATGGAGGTCTCCTTGGTTATTCAAATTCTGTTTCACAAACTATAGTGCAAGCTACTGGCTTTTAGACACAAATTAGTAAGTGAAATTGAACAGAGGACCAGGTGGAGGATGAGATAGAGTCACCAAAGTAATGCGAAGGGAATGATTCAAAATGTATCTGTAAATTAATAGATGAGTAGAAACTTCCTAGAACAAAAACAGCTGAAAGAAAAGGAAAGGAGAAGCTATTTCCTGAGGCACAAGACTTAATGTCATGGAAAATACTGCTAACTATATATTTGTTTGCTTTTTATGTAACTTAAAACTTTTAAATGATTAATTCACAGACATATCTGGATTTATAATGAGATTATGGTTAAATACATATTTTTTGTATTTCACACTTTTTATATTTCTAGCTACAACAGCTTTGAGAAAAGAAACCAATGGAGATTGTGGGAAGATGACAGTATATTATGACCTAAATGAGATCAGATGCAACATAAAAGCCTCTAGTGAAAATCCAAAATTTCAATAATTATAAAGTAATAAGAAAAATCATATATGTGTACATATACACACATATACATACATATATATACACATACATATATACAAACATATATATATGCACAGATATACATATATATGTGCCTATACATATACATACTGCAGATCTGCAGTTCTGCAGATATCTTAAAATAAAGAAGAAGGGGTAAGGGGAATCCTCAGTGCAAAAGAGCCCAACAGAAAGGGCAGCTGCAAGGGAAACTAAGAAGAAAACAAATGTAGTCAGTAGCCCACAGTGGCAGGAAGATTCCAGACAATGCCCAGCAAGGGGGCAGTGCTGAAGCTTCATGGCAAAAGAAATTCCCAAAAAAAGAACTCAGTGCAGTAACAGCCCTAAAATTTCATAGCAATAAAAGGACTAGACAGAACCCAGAGAGAGCCCAGTCAGGGGTTTCCTGCAAGTCTGATGGCAATGGGAGAAATATTCCAAGCAGAACACTTTATGGGCAGCCTGGAAGTTCATTAAGCAGAAAGAAAAGGCTGAGGCCATTAGCAAGGCTACCAAGAGCAACAGCCAAGAAAGAAGAAAAGCTCTGAACATCCTCCAGGAAAGTCCTTCCCAACCTAGAATCCTAGAAACCTGGACCTAAAATACATCAAGAAGAAAAGGCAAAAAATTCCCTGAAGAATGCAAAAACTAATCTTAGCCACCACAATCAGAGCCAAGAGGACTTGCCCACACCATCCACAAGCGCAAAAGCAGAGTTTGATATGAGCACAAGCTCCCCAACCAAGACACTGAAAGCACTTATATGAACAAAACAAACAGAAAATAATACCTGAAGAAATCTTTTGAACTAAGAGATATCCAAGTTGTAACCTCAAGAAACAGTAACCACCCAAAAAGTCCAAAGAGAAGTTCAGAAGGGAAAAAAAAAAATACTTGGCCCCAACGATCATAAGAGTACCTGGAGAAAATGGAGTATTTTGGGTGAGACAGAGCCACAGTGGTGAAATGACAAGAAGTAGTATGATAAGCTACCTGCCACATTTTTTCTCTCAAATAGGTCTAGAAAATGTATCACCCTGTAATCTGATGGTGACATCCAGAAAAAAATCATAGTGTCCAGTCCAGAAACAGGGTGCAGAAATAGGAGAAAGACATGAAGATTTACAAATACTGAAGAAAATGTCAGGCCAAGGTCATATACTGCTTCTGCAGGGCTCAGGAACATACTGTGCACCAGGGCTAGAGGAGATTTGAGATTCATTCCAGGGAACTCCCAGCCTCTACTAGAGCATTGACTGTAGGAACATGTATGAACTGGCAACTTTGTTCAGCACTGAAATAATTCCATTCTGCAGATGCAGAGATCTGATTTTGTTGCTGTCCAAAAATCTTTACTATAACAAGGAGGAAGAAAGGTAGTTTTTGTAGCTTCAGCTGTCACAGCAGCCTGGTAGGTTTGAATTTTCAGCCCTTGGATTGGACATATGGTTTGGCATGTCTGTGGCAAGTGCTAGGCACCTTCCCAAGATGTCTATACACCTAGCAGCCCTTTTGGGCACCAGACAGCAGGACAGTACACCAGCCTTTGGGTGAGCTCATGGCCAACTGACCAAAAGTGAGGAACTTCCTATCAGCCTTGCAGATGCAATTTCAGATATTTTTAGTAACATGTAGGCTATATGTCCTCAGCATGGAGATATCCTGAATCCTCACATCATCTGTTATAGTCCCAGCAGCCAGAACTGCCTTGTTTTCCCTTCCCTGGCAGCTTTATTTTCCTGATCATTGAAGACAATGACAAGGGGGTCAGTTGGTGGGCTCTATCTTTTACAACATAACTATTATGTAAGTGCTTCATATAAACAATTTTGCATTGCTACACATGCATGACCTATATTGAATTGCTTGTTTTCTCAATGAGGGTGGGTGGGGAGGGAGGAAGAGAATATGGAACTCAAAACTTTAAGAATGAATGTTAAAAATTGTTTTAGCATGCACCCAGAAATTAAACTATAAAGGTAATGGAGTAGAGAAATCTATTTTGCCCTACACGAAAATAGAGGGGAGGGGTGATGGAAGAAGGGTGGTTAATAGAAGGGTGGACAGAGCGGAGGAAGGGGTGGATGGGATGCATGCTGTCCTGGGGTGGGAGGTGGGAAGAGATGGGGAGAAAATTTTGAATTCAAATTCTTGTAGAAAAGTCAATGTTAAGAACTGAAAAAAAAATTATATCTTTCTAAAAAGTCCCCTTTCTCAACTTTACCTTTTGGAATCCTTTTAGAACTCAATACTTTGTTCTTCATGAGACCTTGTCTAGTTTCCCAGTCTCTAGTGCCTTCTCCCTCAGTTATCTTATGTTTGTTTGGTATTTGTCTGATATGGAGCTCCCATGGGAACAGATGTTCCTTGAAGGGTAGGAACTGTATTCCCCATGTCTTTGTATCTGTAATGTTTAGCACTCATCTAGTAAACATTTAATAAGTGCTTATTGATTGAATTAAAAAAATAAATGGTTATATTCAATGAACATGAATAAAATACATAATTTCACCTGTCTGAGTAGTAAAGATAATTGGTGGATTTCAATTATTAGGGGAAATTAGATCTAATTGATATTATTTAGGATCATAGATTGAGAGTTAATATCGACTTGAGAAATCATTTCATCAAACATCCTCACTTTCTGATCAGTCATTGAGGGCCCTGAAAAGTTTAGAAAATTCCCCAAGGTTACACAGTTACTAAGTATCCAAGCTGGAATTCATATTAATTTCCTTTTACTCTACATTAATTAAGCTTCCAAATTGAGCTGGCCCTTGGAAGTAAGGAATATTTGAAAAGGAATAGTGATGACGGTGATGATATTCTTAAGCAACTGGGAAAAAATGAACCTGTGAAAAGATGTGTAAGTGAGCATGTTCCAAGAATGAATAGAGGCAGACTGTGGTGGAAAAGGAAAAGATTTAGGGTGAACAAGAAGGCAGTGGCCATGCATTGTCCAGGTAAGCAAGAAGTATAACTAATGATTGAATTGTGTAAGAGAAAAATCAGATCCATTTCAAGGATTATTTCCTTGACAAATTCTTCTTAGATATCTAGGTGTTGCAGTTATGAGGATCTCAAATCTAGCTTGTAAATACAAAGCCTGATGAGGGATAGAGGGTTACTCTTGATACTAAGGGGCTAATTTATGGATTTTTTAATAACTGATTTTGTTTTCAGTGGAAATCTGATCAAAAGAGAGAGGATCAGGCTTTCCATGAATTTCTTTGCTTATTATTCCCCCACCCTAGAAATTTTAGGGAAAATCTCTTAGTTTCATTATAATTCATGCCTAGGGTCTTCCTGAAAGGGATTGGTAGGTGTATTTTTCTAGAAACAGTATTAATATACAAAATAACAAATATTTATGTGATATTTAGTCATTTATTTTACAACACAGAGGAGAATGGAGGGGAGGGGGAAGTGGGAAAAGAGGACTGAGTTTACCCCACTGAAAGTCTGACTAGTCAATCATTGACATAATAAATCTTCTGAAAAATTAAGAGAAGTCTAAAGTCAAAGTCCAATGTGGCACACCTTTTTATTCTACCATTCATCAGTGTCCATATTTTAGATACTCTAAACTATTAGTATACACATATCTATCTTCCCATTTTCTCACTGAAGCCTTCCATTTCAGTGAACCACAGAAAGTTTGTTATGAGGGTTAATTATATTATGAATTTGAACTTAAATGTATATAGCTCTGTAGGAAAATTCTGAGTTACACAAACTATCTGTATCACTATTAAGAGTTTAATAATGCTAAGTATGAAGCAGCCCTTCTTCCCACTAAGTCATGTGAAATATAATACAGAAAATTAAAAGTCAATAACAAGCAAAATTTAGAGCGAAAATTGTATAACGTAAAAGCAAACACAACAAAGTGGCATTAAGATCAAACATATCTGCCAACAAATTAACAGGCATCCAATGCCAATAATCCAGTCAACCTAGGGCTGCAGAGACTTCATTTCACTGATTCCTTTTCTGTTTCTTTTTTAGTTTGGTTTTCATGGGAATCACTGTGTGTGCGTGTGTGTGTGTGTGTGTGTGTGTGTGTGTGTGAGAGAGAGAGAGAGAGAGACAGAGACAGAGACAGAGAGACAAAGAGAATTTTCTAAATTTTTTAGCCTAAGGGAAAAAAATATGCTAATACATAATGCAAAAGTAGGAACCAAGAATTTCTTGGAGAACCATTTTTTAATTGATGAAGCTAATGTACTGAATACTGTCCTCCCCCACATATCACATGGGTTTGTCATTTTGTGGCTACAAAGGAGGCAAATTACTTATCTCTATCCTTTTCTTTTCCTATAATTCTCAAAGGAAGACTTCAATTCTTGTCAGGAGGAGAAACAGCAGGTGAAAGATAGAGTCTTATCAGTTTTTCTCTTCTCAGAAAGAAGGGGTATTATAAAGCTTGAGTTTTATCCATCTGCCTCCTTATATATTGTTAATCTAGGGGATATAGTTTTCAAGTTCAGGCTAAATTTCTTATCCTTGCTCACTAAAGGGGGAAACAGGACCATAAGCTTTTTGTCTAAGACTTGATATCTTTCCTATTAATGCCAGTTCTACAATACACATAATAAGTAGTAAAGAAACCCATTTATCCAAGTCAATTATGACAGAGAGATCCAACAAAGGTTATATAGCAGACTATATCAGACAATACCCCCCCTCCCAAAAAACAGCTCTGCCATTAGGATCAAGATAAATTAGCTCACTAGAGAGACTCCCAAACCTTATCCAATGAGTAATCCCTTGAAGTGTCTAGTATAGCAAACTGAGTATATGTATATGATAGACTGCTAGATCCTCTTATATCAGCTTCTCAGTCTTTTCCTTCAGTCACCTGAAATGGGTATATCATTGTCCATTTTCTTTCACAAAGTTCAAAGTCTGAAGACACCAAAGAAACTGGTGAGCCAGAAAAACCTGAAGAAACTCAAAAGTTCTCTCTCCTCCTCTCCCCAACACCTCCCCATTCCTCCCACAAACAGGCTTGACATCTATCACTGAGGTAAAAGTTACTTACTAGTGAGCTTCAGGATTAATTTACACAAAAAAATGTGGCATAGGCCAAACCAATAAGGTTTCCAGAGACTAGGGAAGACAGGTGCTACCTAGACTTATTGCAGAAAGGACAGAATTGTATATGAACATTTTGAGGCAGAGAGTTCTGTTTTCCTCATGACAGAACATGGAAAAAGCTAAAATGCCTAAAGGAGAGAACTCTCCAGCTAGCTTACTAGGAAGAATATAATCATTGTTCGGACTGTGAAATTGGAATGTGTTACAAACAGATTTTTTGGTTTTTCCTATAGCAGTTTTACAAAAAGAATATAAAACTCTGAAAAATTTAACAAGGTAGACTGAGTACCTAGGAAAATTCATACAATTAGAAAAGAGAGTTTCTAAAGAAACAGGAAGCACTTAAAATGCTAACCTTTGGGGCTACTTTATAAGTAATGATTGTAAGTAACAAGTAATTTTATACTTAGTGATAATTAAACTAAATTCTCTTGAAAGGGGTCCAAACAACAAATTCTACAGAAGAGAAAATGTTGTTATTTTGAGGTTATTTTGTAATAATTTTCTAATTATAACTTCCTGAGTAAAGTTCCTTTTATTGGAAGACAGAACCAAAACATTTATTCAGACACCAGAAAGCCAAATTCCAACACCAGAAAGTCAAATCCATCTCATAGTAACAAAGAAATCTATACACAATAACAAAGCAGAAGGCAACACCATTCCCAAGCCTTCCCTCTATTAGGCTTCCCAGAAGACCAGCTCCCTTAAACAAATGACAAACAAGCTTTCTCACTCACATTAGCCAGCTGTTTTTCCCAGCTCTGATTGCTCTCTAATTTCCTCTCAGCTCTTCCCTAGCTCTGCCTCTCCCTGTTCAGCCCTTCCTGCCCTACCTCTTTCTATTCCACATGACTCAAGCTTCCATGTCACTTAAACAGGTCACATGGGCCCATTAATGGATGGGAAAGATCTTCCCACTGAGAAGCAAAATTAAATTAACAACGAACAAAAATATGTTACCAATACATTTGACCCCAAGACCTTGCTTATCCATTACATAGGTCAATGGGGCAACTGGTATCAACAGAACTTCAACAGAGATACCAGAAAATAAGCATGTAAGACAATATTTTAGGCAACTGGTGTCAACAGAACTTTACAACATAACAGGGATCATACAAAACAAGCTCATAAGACAATATCCCACAGGAACCTCATCATTCCCTGCTCCAGCGAATGGGGTCTAAAATCTTGGGGCAAGGGATAAAGGTCTTTTCTTCCATTGTAACTTCCTGCTGAAATTGGACATAGAGCTGTCCCCATCCAAAGATGTCCCATTTCAGGGGTCAGTTCCTTACCTGACATCTAGAGCTTAGGTGACACCAGGTCCAGGAATGACTCCTCACAGTCATGGACAGGGAGTGACATCTGGCTTAAATGATCATGCATCAACAGGTGGAGGGTTCTAAGCCTGCAGAAAACAAATGCTGTCCAGTTCCCTTTCCAATCTCTGATTGCTCTCTGACTTAGAGTAAAATTTCTTTAGGTTTTTTTCTAACAGGTCTCCTAAGACAATTGTCATAATGCATAATTAATTGTTTTCTTGATTAAAAATCATATGGGACCTTATAGGATAAAAGCAAGAAATCCTGGTTTGTTCTCATGCCAATAAATAGCTAGTTGCTAAGTAGACTGTCAAACTTGAAGTCAGGAAGATATGAGATCAAATCTCATTTCAGATATTTAATATCTATCTGAAATTGGACAAATCACAACCTACATTTGCTTAGAATTTTCATCAATAAAAAGGAGGCTAATAAATAATACCTGCCTCTTTCATGTCTGTTATGTGGAAAAAATGAGACAATATTTATTGAAAACCTAAAAGTGCTATGTAAATACTATATGTTTTGTTACTATTGTTATTGCCAAAAAAGATATAAAATGGGTTTCACTACTAAAGCAAGGATCATTGTGCAGTAAAGATAAGATAAGGCAGAATATATAAATATGGCTATAGATTTACCCAGAAAAAAGCAGAAAACTTTATAACAGCATTCAAAAATTGAACAAAATTTCAAGAAATATTACAAGGTCCTTCAATATGAAAGATACAAGAGAAAGTGCTTAGAATTGAAATGAAGAGCAAAATTAGGTGATCTTGGGAATTCAATCACTGGTGGAGATAAATTCTCATCTCCGCTGACAGAGAGCTCTAATTTCCATGACTTTCTTGCACAAGTTTTGTCCTTATTTTCTCATAAATACCCCTTAGACTATCTACAATGTTTTAGAGATTCTCTCATTCCTTTTGTACACTCATGTATGTACAAATTTTCTGCACAGACTGTTGCATGATTAACTTTGAAAAGATATATAAGGAATAGGAAAGGCTGAGACTTAGTTCAAAAGTAACAAAATGAAACAAGGCCCCGAAAAGGAAATGAACTTTATATCTTTGCCCACAAAAGTTAGCAATGTGGATATCTTGGGCACTCTCTGGAGAAATTTACATTGCCCATTATAATTAACTTTTCAATGAAAATGTCTGAATTTTTGTTTTTTTATTTACTTTGGGGGTTTCACATAGTAAACTTAGTATGACATGACTAATATTTTCCATTTGAGATTAGTGTCTTAAAAGGAATTCTTTACTATAGGTAGTCTGAGACCATAGGAAGCAACTAGCACCTATTTAAAAAGGGAATTTCTGTGACTTTTAAAAATATCACCAAATTTTAAACATGAAAAGAATCTCAAAGTTCATATAACCAGGGGTCAACAAACTACTGCCAGCAGGTCAAATCCATTAAGAATACATTTCAAATTTTAAAATGAATCCTCAAAAAATTAAAAACTATTCTTAGTTCTTAGACTGCCCTTAAACAAGTTCAGATTTCATCCCTGTGCCTTAATTTTCTGACCCCTGAGGCAATCACCAAAATAACGAAGAATCTGCTATATAATTTAACTGACAAGTAAGTTATACCAACTTGCTTGGAGCTCTTCCTGCTAGGAGGGGAAAGCCATTACAACAAAAGGCCATTATATTCCACTTTGGTATAGTTTTGCTGGTTGAAAAGGATTTTTCTTACAACAAGCCTAAATTTCCTTCCATCTGTTGTACATAATTTTGTTCCCTGGGACAATACAGAGCGATTCTAGTTTCTTTTCCACATCATACCACTTCAAATAGTTAGAAACCTGTTATACCCAAACTCCCTGACTCCCTAAGTCTCTCCTTCAGACTCTGCAATTACAATTTCTTCAACACATCATGAATATCATAAACTTAAGGCCCTTTGTTACCCCTGGATTTTATTCAGTTTTGTCTATGACTTTCTTAAAATATAACTCCTAGAACTCAAGATGGTTTATGACCAGACATGAGCACAATGTGTCAATCACTTCCTTAGTCTTACACAATCTATCCATCCATCCATCTATCTCTCTCTCTCTCTCTCTCTCTCTCTCTCTCTCTCTATCTATCTATCTATCTGTCTGCCCATATTTCTCCATCAATTCTTGAAACTTGAAAAGACAGGACTAAACAGACAATTGCAATTATGTAAATGAAGATAAACATTTAATATTTATTAACTCAGCTCAAAACTCATCAGGTTATTTGCATAGTCAGTGTTATGAAAGAGGTGAGATTGACTTCCTTTCTCAATTAGGTTTGGTCAGCAGCCAAGATTTCTTGAAAATGTCATTTTTCTTCTTGAATTAGCAACTCAAAAATATCTTTCACATCATGTAGGTTTAACAACAGAGAAAATAATGATTTACTTAGTGTAAGAAACAATTAGAAGCGGTAAAAGATTCTTTTTCCTCTTTTTTATAATGGCATGCTCACTTCATTAAGACTTTTTCACTCTTTCTTCATCATATACACCCAACCCCACAAAATGATCTTTCTCACAGGTTTCTTTTCTTTTCCCTGACTGAAATTAAAAGGGTTAATTTAAAATCTGAATTTAATTTTATTTAAAATTAATAGAATTTCATTATTATAAATTAAGGCAAGTTTAATTAGCTTAATCCTGCAGATGATGTGCCTCAAATGGCCTCTTACACTGTTGTGTGTTTATGTGTATGTATGTGTGTATCATCTGAGTATTCTGAATATATATATATATATATATGTGTGTGTCTGTGTCTGTGTGTGATATGTATATTTTTCAGTTCATATACACATACGCATATTAGAAGAGGCAGATCAACTAATCAGTACTTCCTTCTACTTCTAAAGCATATTAATTTCATTTGTCTTATATTGCTCTTCACTAAATCTTGTATATATCATTATACCATCAACAAAGGAAATAAAGATCATATCAAAGTTATGCTGGGGCAAAAAAATAAAGAGGCAAAAGAAAAAAATCAGAAACTTAATAAAATGTCCTTAATCAACTTGTGAGACACTAGAAGAGAATCTATGGTTAAAAAAGCAAAACAAAACATAAATTTTCCTGAGGATATTTGTGCTAGGAACAATTTTATAACTAATAGAGCTTCAGGGGCTATTTTTCTCTGAGCTACATGAATTTATTATATCTTCCTAATTAGGTCAAATTGATTATGCAATTTTTCTACTCAAAAACCTTTAGTGACTATTCATTAAATCTAACTTCTTTAACGTGGTATTTAAGGACCTTCACTATTCTATTTCAACTTGTTTATTTAGGCTAATTTTCTATTGCTCCCTTCCTGAATGCTATTAATTTCTCCAGTCTTCCCTGCCCATCCCCAATAATGGTAATAGGAACAAAGCATCAGCAACCACTAATTTGTGTGTGTGTTTTTTAATTTCTATGGACTATTTGAGAATAATCTATGGATTCATTGAGGATATAACTGAGAAGGAAACATACAATGTTTTGCACAAAACATTCTATAATAGAAAATATCCACATAACCACAATATGGTTATTTTCATTAATTATGAAATAAATCTCTTTGATATCATGGAGAAAAGCATAGTTTTAGAGGCTCTTCTCCAACAAAAGTCTCCCAAGTGACTATTAAGATTACGTATGCATATGTATATGTGTATATGTGTGTGTGTATGTGTATATATATATATATATGTATATATATATATATATATATATATATGCATATACTGCTTGTAGGATTGTACCCCAAAGAAATCATTTGGTATATACATATACCATCAAATCAGACTAAATCATCCCGCCAAAAATATGTATCATGATCATGAAACTTGTTATATGCAAAGTCCAAATAGAAATGGGAATATCAAAAAAAGTTAAGACTTTTTAGATGTTCCTGAATTTTGTAAATACCATCATGGTGATCAGATAGACTAAGCCACATAACAGTTCAAATATTCCTTAATGAAATCCATGCTCACTTAAAAGACATTAGCCTAATAAAAATACATGAAATTTCCAAATAAATGCAGAATATATTACATGAACTATGATGGGCAACCACTAAGTTAATATATCAATATTTAAAACTTAGGTAGATGTTGTAGATGGAAAAAGAATGGAACTCAGAGAATCAGATCAAATGAAAATATAAAGTTTTTAGGTATCTGATGTTATTCCTGACTGCAAACAAACCAAAACTAATAAACAAATTAAAATCTTTTCTTTGTGACACATATCTCCTCTCCAAGATGATTATTGACAATGGGACAGTGTAATATTGCAAAATGAAAAATAACAAGGTGACACAAAGATAAACAGAAATATACCTGGTAGGTTACAAATGAATTGTTAATACTTTATGAATTTTGGCTTGCTCTCAAGAAATGGCATATATGACTTTTTTCATTTTTTTATTTTTAGTTTTCAACATTTTCTTCCAGAAGTTTCAAAATTTCTTCCTCTGCTTCCCCAAGGTAGCATGCAATATGATTGGGCTGTACACATTCCTATTAAGCATAATAACACATTAGTCATGTTGCATAGCAGAATTATAGTGAATGGGAGAAACCATAAGAAAGAAAAGCAAAAAAGAAAATGATTTCTATGGGGTACAATCCTACAAGCAGTATTGCTGGGTCAAAGGGTATTCAAAGTTTTATACTTTTTTGGGCATAGTTCCAAATTTCTCTGTGGAATGGTTGGAATAGCTCGCAGCTGCACCAACAAAGAATTGGTGTCGCAACTTTCCCACATCTTCTCCAACATTTATCATTTTTCTATTTTGTCATTTTAGTCAATCTGATAGATGTGATATGGATTGTTTTGATTTGCATCTCTCTAATCAATAGTGATTTTGAACCTTTTTCAATATGAATATATATATATCTTTAATTTCTTCCTCTGAAAATTGCCTGACCATATCCTTTGACCATTTATCAATTTGGAAATGTCTTGTATATTTGACTCAGTTGTTCATATATTTTAGAAATTAGACCTTTATCAGAGACACAAGTTGCAAAAATTCTTTCCCACTTTTCTGCTTCCCTCCTAATCTCGGTTGCATTAACTTTGTGAAAAACCTTTTTAATTTGCTATAATCAAAATTATCCATTTTGCCTTTCATAATGTTCTCCATCTCTTGTTTGGTCATAAATTTCTCCATTCTCCATAAATCTGACAGATAAATTATTCCTTGCTCACTCATTTTGTTCATAGCATCAGCCTTTTTACCTCAATTGTATACCCATTTAGACGTTATTTTGATATACAGTTTCCGACTTTGGTCTGTGCCAGGTTTCTGCCGTACTATTTTCAAGGTTTCCTTGTAGTTTTGGTCAAATAATCAGTTCTTATCTCAGAAGCCAGCGTCTTTTGGTTTATCAAACAGTAGATTGCTCCAATCATTGACTACTGTGTCTTGTGTACCTAACTTACTCCACTGATCTACCCCTCCATTTCTTTGCCAGTACCAAGTAGTTTTTGATGATTGCTGCTTTGTAACACAATTTAATATCTGATATGTCCGAGCCACCTTTCCTAGCATTTATTTTCATTAATTCACTTGAAATTCTGGGTCTTTTGCACTTCCATATAAATTTTGATATTACTTTTTTGATTATATAAAATAATTTTTTGCTAGTTTGATTGGTATGGCACTGAAGGAATAAATTAATTTAGATAGAATTGTCATTTTTATTATATTAGCTCACTCTACCTAAGAACAAGTGATGTTATTCCAGTTATTTAGATATGACTTTATTTGTGTTAAAAGTGTTTTATAATTGTGTTTCCATAGTTCCTTGATGTTTTTTATTGTCAGGTAAATTCTCAAATATTTTATCACTTCTATAGTAACTTCAAATGGAATTTCTCTTTCTATCACTCGCTGTTGGGCTTTGTTGGTAATATATAGAAATGCCAATGATTTGCGTGGGTTTATTTTTAATCCTGCACCCTTGATAAAGTTATTTATTATTTCAAGTAGTTTTCTACTCAGTTGTCTAGGATTCTCTATATCATTATATCATCTGCAAAGAGTGGCAATTTAGTTCCTTCTGTGCTTGTTATCATTCCTTCAATTTCTTTTTCTTCTGTTATTGTTAAAGTTAACATTTCTAGGACCATATTAAATAACAGGGATGATAATGACATTCCTTGTTTCACCCTCAATCTTATTGGAAATCTATCTAGCTTATTCTTATTACATATTATGCTTGTCAAAGGTTTTAGGTAGATGCTATTTATCATTTTAAGGAAGATTTCATTTAGTCTTGTGGCCTATAGTGTTTTTAATAGGAATGGATGTTGCATATTTTCAAAAACTTTTTCTGCATCTATTAGGATACTCATATGGTTTCTGTTAGATTCATACAATATATTTTTAAGGACATTTGTAAGTGAAAGAAAATGATAGTTCAAATAGCGAGACTAAGCAATGACAAAAGGATTGCTCAAGTGATTCACTACTATGGAATACATATAAAAAATTAGCCAAAAATCTTCCAGCACACTGAGAAAATTCTCTATGGAAGATTAGTGAAATGATATGGAAAATACTTATACAGGATAAGGTAGTGTAAATAGGTTGTGATTTGAAACTGTATAAGGAGTACCCACAACAACCGGCTCATTGAAATATCAAAAAGGCGCTCTCTCTCTCTCTCTCTCTCTCTCTCTCTCTCTCTCTCTCTCTCTCTCTCTCTCCCCTCTCTCTCTCTCTCTCTCTATATATATATATATATGTATATATATTATATATATATGAAAAATATGACAAAGTAGCGTATTAGTCATTCTCTGAACTCATCCTGTGATTTTTTCCGTATCTTCTGGTGAAATACTTTTCATTCACTATATCCCAACAAATTTTGAAGTGGAGAGGCAACATGCATTCAACTATATGGAAACATATATTTATAGACAGGAAGAAATATGTATACATCTATTGATATATCTATCTATCTTTTTGTCTATCATTCTGTCCCTATCTCCCTACTCAAAACATTTTCAGTGGGTATCTTCCAGGCCTAGAATGCTCTGTTTCATAATCTCTGCCTCCTAGCATCCTTAGCTCCTTTCAAGTTTTTGCTAAAATTCTACTCTCTACACTAAACCATTTTCACTACTCCTTAATCTTAGTACCATCAGTGAGATTATCGCCCCCAATATATTATTATTTATGCATAGTTCTTTGCATGTTATCTCCCCAGCTGGACTGTGAACTCCTTCCAGTCAGTATACCTCAAGAGTCTGGCATAGTACCTTGAGAACAGAAGGTGCTTTAAAAACTGTTACTTCACTGATGTATTGAGACATAAGATTGAGAACCTTGTCAATTGTGAAGATGTTTGTGTCCACATACAGAAGTTTAGAAGAGTTGGAGTTTGATGTAAAGGACAGCGAATGCATTTACTCAAAAGTGAGTAAAAGTGAGCTTAAGGTGCCATGTAAGGCTTCCGGACAATAGAAACTTTGGGGCTTTAGAAACAGCTATGAGTATTATATGCAAAAAGATGATAATGGAATACGTGAGAGTTGATGAAATTATCAAGCAAAATATCATAGAAGAAGAAGAAAAGGCACAAAGACACATGGCATGACTTTGGAGGACACTCATGCTTAGCAGATGTGAACCAAACGAAGATCCATAAAAGGCAATTGAGAAGTACTACTTAGAAAGGTAATATGAGAACCAAGTGAGAGAAATCCTGCAAACCCCCAGAGAAGAAAATATAATTAAAAGAGAGTATTTGTCAGTATCAAAGGCAGCAGAAAAGTTGAGAAGGAAGAGAACTGAGAAAAATTCATCTTATTTGGCAATTGAGAGAACTCTTTTAACTTTGGAGTGGACAGTTGTCTTAAATAAAGTAATCATAATTAACAATGCAAAACGTTAAGAGTGTGAGATGGAAGGAAACAGAAGCATAGAGTATAAAAACAGCTTTCTCAAGAAGTTGAGTACAGGAAGGAGAAGATAGGTATTACTATAATACCTAGTGGATGTAGTTGGATCAAGTGAAGGATTTTTGAGCACAAGTTCTGAACAACCATGTATTAGACATGTAGTATCTACAAAGCATTTTGCAAAATACATTACAACTACTAAGGAATCAGCTAGTAGACAAGCAAAGACTATTTGGAAGCAATTATCATGTCCCCCTAAGTCCCCTCAACCAAGGTAAATAGTCACTCTTTTTTTACCCTTGTGATGTCATTAATCCTCTTTGATGAACAACAGCTGATCATTATATGTTATGGACTCAAGGCCATTAGAAACAGTTGCCTGGTGAAGTAGTAGAAAGAACACAAATGGTAATTCAGTCAACAGACCTTTACTTATAATTTATTTTATTTGTTATTACCTTCTGTGTTCCAGCACTGCGTTAAGTGCTAGAAATAGGAAGACAAGTAATAATACTGTCCCTGTCCTCAAGAAGCACACATTCCATTATGAGAGACATCATGTAAATAACTATGTAAGAAAAAAAGAAGGAAACCTTAAACATGCCAGACATAATACTCACCAGTTTAAATGTATTATCTCTTTTGGTCCTCAAAATAACCTTGGCATGTAGGTGTTATTATTATTTTTATTTTATAGAAGAGGAAACTGAGACAGACAGTTTAAGGGTCATAAAAATAGTAAGTGTCTAAAATCAGATTTGAACTTAGGTCTTCCTAACTCCAGGTCCCCTGCTCTGTTCATTGTACCACATACTTCCCTCCACTAAGTAGATGCAAGGCATATATAAACTAGACAGGCAATTGCAGACTACGAAGACAATTTCATCAGAAAAGCACTAATAAGAGGAGGTAGTGGAATGGGAAAAATGTGGGGTTTGAGTTTTTTTCTTGAAAAAATCCTAGCAAAAGGCATTGATGAAGACAAAGAAGACTTCAAGCTTAGGTTGCAAGTGGGGGCAGCTAGACAATGGGGTTGAGATGGAAGACTGACCATTGTGGAAAAAGAAAAAAAAAAGTTATTTAAATTGTTGAAGAGAGAAAAGAGTAAAATGAAATAAAATTGGAAAGGTATGGCAGGGTTAGTTTGCAAAGGGTTATATACATAAAACAGAAGAATTTATATTTGTTCTTTGAGGTAACAGGAATTAAATGAAACAATTTTATGTGTAACTTAGGAAAATGTCTTTACAGTTGAGTGGAGGATAGATTGGAGTCAGTGGTCTTCATAAATTGTGGTGCCAAACAAAATACTTCAAATGTACTATGACTAGACCAGAGTATATCTTGGCCATGTGTATCTATAAGATTTGTCCTTTTTTAATCACAGGCTCTATGCGTGTGCCTACTCTTCACACTGATATTGTATGTTTATGTGGAACAGAGATTTCAAGTTTTCCCAAAGTGAGAATGCTCTATGACTTATGTTTGTATTATGTCATTTAAAAAAATAAATACCTTCGATTTGAGTGAAATTCTGTCAAGCAGAATCCACCAGGGGAAATGTATATGCTATAACTGTAGGACTGCAGACCCTACAGAGTACCTTGATCTTGATGTAAGAGTCACTATACCTGGTGACCCCAGTCTGTGAGTGACAAGTTTATATGTATGTGTGTGTACAGGCATGCAGGTCTGTGTGTGTGTGTGTGTGTGTGTATGAGAGACAGAGAGAGAGAGGAAAAAAAACATCAGAGAAAGCAGGGAATAAAATGAAGACAAAATTGTCTTTATTAAATATTTAAAATTTTAAAGAAATCATTCAGTGGGAATCTAAGACAATACTAAAAAATTTGGATGCCAGTGCAGAAATGAAAGGAGTAAATGGGAATAGTATCTTCTTTAGGATAATTAATATGGATATTTTACTACTCTTCTTCACTTAGAAAGGGTTATATATCTATTTAAATAGATAAAATATCATTGCCTAGTGGTATTTGTCCTTTCCCCACTTAAATGCTATTTCACTTGATCTTGCAAGGAACTAGATCATACTTGATGATTTCATCTCCAATTCTGAAAGTCTGAGAAAATACTGACTTATAAAGACTCTAAAGTTCCCTCACTACTCCTCATTTCCAAGCAGCACCAATAGGTGTATGTTCTGAACTGTGTTCTTCATAAATCAGAATTCATCACAATAGCAGGGCCAGTAGATTGGAGTCTACATTGTATCCTTGCAAAGTTTTTCAGAGTGTTTGGGAAGCTGCAACTGAAAACTAATTCATTCAGTGCTCTACTAGAGAATATTAGGCAATTCTGAAGATTACAGCTTTAGACAGAGAAGGAGAAGAGACATTTAGCCTCAAGTGAATTCTGTGTTGGAAAGTGCATTAAGAACTCAGAGATGAGATGACTGCTTGGGTTCCACCAATGTAAGAAAGGGAGAAAAATGAATAAAAGGGGTTGACTGATTTCATTCACCTTAATTTAATGTGTTTTTCCTCCTCCACAGAAGGAAAGCCAGGGCTGTCCACTGCAACACACTGACTCACTCATGTTGCCTTCCAGTGGAGGGGATGTGGTGAGGAGGATAGAGGGACTATACTTGACTGGTTGAACATGCTCCTGCTGAGGGCACCTTGCTTCAAGTAATGAATAAGCTTCTGGAAAAGGACTCAGTCAGCCTAGATCTTCTTTCTTTCTGAAGAAATTTTACTGGATGGTGTGGGGAGGGGGAAGATTTATATGTCTCTAAGCTCTACCAAGCAAGGCTTCATTGGCTGTTGTCTCTTCTTAGATTCTAATAAAATGTTCCAGAAGTTTCAATCTATATTCATGTCTTCCTAAGTTATATGAAGTCCTTCTGCATTGGAAACATGGGCGTTGATGACAAAGCGTTCAATTTAATTCAATGAATACTGGTAAGATTCCTGTATTGCATAAGGTATTGTGCAAGATTCTAGAATCTGAGTGGAATTTGGGGATAATATACAGACAAACAAAACAGTTCCTACCTTCAGGTAGTTTCCTTTTTTCTAAGAAACATGTAACATATTCATAGTTAAGTACATTCAGATCGTATTTTGTTCAAATGTTTCAGTCATGTCCAATTCTTTGTTACCTCATTTGGGATATACTTGTCAAAGGTACTGGGTAGTTCTCCATTTCCTTGTCTCACTCATTTTACAGATTAGGAAACTGAGGCAGAGTTAAAAGACTAGCCTAGAGTCACACAGCTAGTAGTGTCTGGAGTTGGATTTTGACTCAGGAAGATGAGTCTTTCTGACTTCAGGCAAAACACTGTATCCACTCTATCACCTAGCTTCCTTAAGTATATCTATCAGACATATAGATCCCATTAAAATGTAGAACCAAAATGAGAAAAATAATAACTAGGAAAATCAAGAGATTTTGCTCAAGGGTGATGTTCTGAAGGAAACAAGGAATTTTATAAGGCAGAGATGAGGAGATAATTTGAGAAACTGGGTCCAAACTATGCAAAGACACACTGAGTCAAAAGAAGGAATGTTGACTGTAGAGAATCAGTAAGTAATCCTAGTTGCCTGGAACAGACAGTGTGCAGCATTAACCTGGGTGCATGGATGTGAGACATTGCAGATGGTTTTAAATAAGGGACAGAGGCTTTTTTATTGTAACCAAGGGGCAATAGGTAACTACTGAGGACCTCTAAATAAGCAGGAATATAGAGAAATATTGAATAATACAATGAGCATTTCCTCTGTAGTCTGAATAATCTGGTTAAAGTACCACTTACTATTTATTGCCTTTGGGCAAGTTACTGAACTTCCATGGACCTGAGTTTCCCCTTTTATAAATGTGATGGTTGAAATAAATGAACTCTGAGGTCTCATTTAACCCTAAACGTGTGATGTTATGATCAGAATATGTTTTAGGAATATTGAACTGGTGATGTGTAGAGGATATATTACAGAAAAAAGAAGGAAGAAACTGTTTTAAAGAAAAGCAAGGAGGACAGGTAAGGGCTATTGTAGAGGTTCGGGACAGAAGAGATGAAAGTATGAAATAGGAAAAAAGCTGGGTGAGTAGAGAGAAGGTGATGTGAAAGATATTTTAGAGTTGTCCTGATAGAAGTTTTTAATTAAATGTTTATGAAGAAGAAAGAAGGAAATAGTCTATAATTCCCAAGGTTGCAAAACTAAGTGACTGTAATGTTTGTGGTACCCTTGACAGAAGTAGGGAAGAAAAAATGTTGAGCACTGAAACAATTAAAGAGGTATTGAGAAAGAAATTAGTACAAAAGCAGATTATAAGCATAAAACCCTATCATTAGGCACATTGTTATGTCAATTATTTGGCTATATTGAGAAGCTTATCACAAATGCCCATGTACATCATAATTCATAATAACTTTTCCACTCTATAAAAGAGACATATTTTAATGTGAGTGCCCTGACATCAACGTTACAGTGAGTTTCTAAAAAAGGTTTGATTGTTTTAAAATATCATACATACATACATATGCATATAAGAAACTCCTGAGTCAAACTCACTCTCTATTTCTACCTCACGCTTGTGCCCCTTCCCCCTCCTGAGCTGCTCACTTTCTGACCTTCTGCACCTGTAGACCTGGTACCAAGTATCCTAGGATGATGCCACACTATGCTTATAATGATCAGTGAATACCAACCTGGAACCTCTATAATTGTAAAGGCCCAGCTATGCTATTCACTCTTTTGCCTAATTAACATATAGATAAGCGTCTTGGCCCCCTGAGGATGATAATGTCCCCAAATTCCTTCCATAATTATTAGCTTATTATCACCTGATAATGATCTCTTCATCCTAGTCATTCTGACTTGCCAGTTGCTATTAAACTCCATTGTCTATGCACAACTGAGTATTCCCTTATGCCCATCTCCATCACACAACCTCTTTACCCATTGTCCCCACCCATTCACCCATCCCATTTTGAAACTTCCTAATTCTTGTTCCTTAGAATCTGGAATGTCGGCTTCATAGGTAACAAACCAGAGTTCATCTGATTTTTTCCCCTTTTTTGTTCCCTCCATTTTATTGTATGTTCTGATACCTTACTACTTCCTAATGACACAGTTGAGTTGCACTTTCATTTACACCCTCAAGACGGTCATGTTACAGGAAGTGAAATCCTCCTTGTCCTCATTTATACCTCTAATCTCAGCCACTGTCATCATCACTCCCACTTTAAGGATAAGTCAGTCTGTATTTATTCACCAGTCAAAACTGTTGTAATTGTTGTCTACTGAGTCCCAGTACAACATCTTTCCTTTCTTAATGAATTCAATGTTAGCTTAAAGTTTTTCTTTTATCAACTTCTTCCCTCATACTAGGTTTCTTGAATTGTCTTGTATTGCTATGTCCTCAAACACTCTGACTTTCCTGTTTTTTAATTTAATCATTTCTCATGACATACTCTACCTCATCATCTAAGTTATAATCAGAGAATGCCTTATCTCGGGTCTTGCTATCACCTACAATTGTTCCATTTCATGTTTGTGAACTATGAATTTCTTTTACCTGATCATACTAATTTAGTATTGCACTTCTCCCCTCTGCTTTATAACCTCTAACCCATTTATTAACTCTAACCAAAATTTCCTATCTCAATACATTACATTCTTTCCCAAGCTATGAGTCTTCTATTTCCTCCCCTCTTACTCTCTTTAAAACACTCTCCAATATGGTCCACCCCATCCCTCAATGCTTTGTTTGAACCCTTCTTCTCTCTCTCTCTCTCTCTCTCTCTCTCTCTCTCTCTCTCTCTCTCTCTCTCTCTCTCTGTCTCTCTGTCTCTGTCTCTGTCTCTCTCTCTCTGTCTCTCTCTCTCTCTCTCTATATATATATATATATGTATATGTATATATACATATATATATATATATATATATGTACTCCCCTCCTGCGTACTCTTTGATCTAGTAATGCCACTACTAGGTCTGTATCCCTAAGAGAAAAGTAAAGAAATGGAAAAGCACTCATACATACAAAAATATTAATAGCAATTCCCTTAATGGTGACAAAGAATTGGAAATGGAAGGGATGCCCATCAATTAGGGAGTGGCTGAACTAAGTTTTGGTATATGAATGTAATGGGATACTATTGTGATGTAAGAAATAATGGGCAGGAGGATTTCAGGAAAAAAAAAACTTGGAAGACTTAACATGAATTATTGCAAAGTGAAATTGGCAAAACAAGGAGAACATTGTACACAATAACAGGAAAATTTTATGATGATCAGCTTTGATTGATTTAGCTCTTCTTCACAAAATGGTGTTCTTAGACATTTCCAAAAGACTCTTGATGGACAATTATATCCACATGGAGAGAAAGAATTATTAGTATGAATGTAAAATGAAGCATACTATTTTCCCTTTTTGTTTTTTTTTTCTGCTCTTTCTCCTGGTTTTGCCCTTCTATTCTGATTCTTCTTTTACAACATGAGTAATGTGGAAATATGTTTAATATGATTTTATGTGTATAGCCCATATCAGTTTTTTTCCTGTCTTGGGGAAAGGAAAGGGAGAGGAAGGAAGGAGAAAAAATTAGATGTTGAACATGAATTTTGAAAACTCTCTCTACATGTAATTGGAAAAATAAAATACTATTTGATGGAAAAAATTAAATGTCACATTTTATAATAAAAATAAATTAATTATTATAAAAATTAATCTACATTAAATTAGTTCCTCAGTTCCATCCCAATTAAGTTGCCAAATACTTACTTTGCAAAGCTGGATGAAATAAAAAATATCATATGAGGGACAAAATAAAAGATCATAAATACCACATGAATCAGTGGTGAAAAAAGAAGAGAAAAGACCAAGCAGTACGAGATCTCAAACTCTATTAGAGAAGTAATCATAAAAAACAATTTAGTAATAAATAGAGAGGTTGTTGAAAAGCAAGGACCCCAACATACACAGGAGGGCCTGCTATACAGGTTCTTAAATCTGCTTTTCTAAAAGGAAAGCAAATCTTGAGTCCTCAACTATCTATTTAAATCCAGCACATGTATCATCCATTTACTTTAGGCGAAAAGTGAACACCCCTGAACTTCAGAGAAAATACAGAGAAATAACAGCCAAAACACAGGGCAAGTTTCCAAATGTCTGACCATACATCACAGATGAACAGACATATTCAACTGTCTGAGCATATGTACATAGTTACCAGAGAGAGAAGCAGCAACATCTGAGTTTTCAAAGCTGGGGGCAGGGGCAGTGCATCCTTAGTAGCTACCCAGTCTCCTCTGGTCAAATAAACACTTGAAATGAGTAAGCCCCAAAGAAAAATCTCACATTAGAGTATAAATACATATGAGTGTATATACATATATGTGTATATGTGTGTATATGTATATATATACATATATGTGTGTGTATGTAGATAGATAGATAGATACACACTTTTCAGAGCCAGAGGGCAACACAACCCTTGAGAACTGGGGCCTCATTAGAAATTAACAAAAGGTGTGGGCCTTCCAACAAAAACAAAAAAAAAATCTCTTCTAATAAAGCTTCCCTTAATAGGAAGGTCCATTAATGGGTGGGGAAGATCTTTAACTCTCAGTAGCATTACAATTGGTCAGTGGAGCAGACTTGGTACACAATATGCATAAGCAAATGAGCACAGTAATCTAGTGTTTGATAAACCCAAGGTTCCCAGTTCTTAGGGAATAGTCTGCTATCTGATTTAAAAAAAAAAAAAAAAACAAAACTGTTGGGAAAACTTGAAAGTAGTCTGGCAGAAACTAGACACAGATCAACATCTCACCACAGTCAAGGTAAGTTGACAATAAGTACATTATTTTGCCATATCATAGACAAATATAACATGGAAGAATTTATCTGTTAGGTATATGTATATGACCCCAAAAAAGATAGAAAATTTCATGCGAAGCAAAATGGATCATTTGGATTATACAAAATTAAAAGGCTTTGTAGAAATAAATTCAATGCAGCTAAAATGGGAGGAAAAAATAGAAACAAAAAAAAATCCTTGTAACAAGTTTCTTTCATAATGGTAGTTATTTCTAAAAAATACAGAGAATTTAGTAAAATTTAGAACCATTCCTCAATTAAGAAATGGCCAAGGGACAAGAATAGACTCTGTAGATGAAGTCAAAGCTATCAATAACTATGTGATAACTTTCTCTAAATTAATTATAATGAGAGAAATCAAAATTGAAATTACTCTGTTGTACCATCTCACATCCATCAAACTAAGATAAAAAAGGAAAATAACAAATGCAGAAGGCATGAGCAAAAACAAGTACAGCAATTGATTCAACCATTTGTGAAAGCAATTTAAAACTATTTCCAGAGCTATATCAAACTCCACCTACCTTTTGTCTCAGTAATATCATTCTGGAAAACGCCCATATGTACGTGTGTGTGTGTGCATGTGTGTGTATGTGCGCTGTAGTTCTATTATATAGATAAGTAATATACATATACATATACATATAGAAGATCTATTTACAGTGGCAAAAAATTATGAACTAAGGATATGCCCATCAATTGGAGTACAGATGGAAAAGTTATAGAATATAAATATGATAGAATATTGTCATGCTATAGGAAATGATGAAATAGATTTCTATAGGAAAAACAATCAAATTGGGAAGCTTCTGAATTGATGCAAAAGGATGAGAGTAGAATGAGAATGATGATTATATAGCGGTACTATAATGATATCAACTTTGAAAGAGTAACTGAGCACTACTGTGGCCAACCACTATTCCTTAGACTAATGAAGAAATATGCTGTCCACCTCCACAAAAAGAACTGGTGGACACAGAATGCAGATTAAAACATTTTCTTCTATTTCTTTTTTTTTCTTCCTTTTTTGGGGAACAAGATTAATGAAATATTTGTGCTTTCATGCGTCTATATGATCTAATCTATAAAGTTCCATAAAATATACATATTTGCAATGAATTCTTTTTCTTGCTTCTCAATTTTTGAGAAGGGGAGTTTGGAAGAGAACTTGGAAATGAAAATAAAATAGAAATAAGAAAAAAAAATCTCCTTGAAAGCAAAGAGAGTATTTTGGCTTCTATCTCTAACTCCAATCACTTGACACAGCTCAATTCCTGGCATATAGTATTTAATGAATGCTTATCAACTGACAAAAAAAAAAGTTATCTCAATATAATTTGGACACATTGCATGCTTTGCAGCCACAAATTTGTATCAAGAAATATCAGAGGATCTATTGTTCTTTTCTCTTTTTACTTGTTATAGCAAGAGAATTGTTTATAAATAACATCTATTCAAAGTAAGCATGTTTGCACAATTGTGTAATGATATGGAGGCAGAGCATAACGCTTTCCTTTCTTATTGTGAAATATGTTGCTGTTCTCCCACAACAAAGTTCTTAAAAGATGCTTTAGTTAAAATGAAGAAATGGTCATTTTTGTTGATAAAAATAAAGAAGTAATAAATTCATTTCAGAACAAAATTACTTCCTGAAATAAATCACTTGGTAATAGTTTTTGGTTTTGTTTTGTTTTTTTTTTATAAACTGAGTATTATAAACAAATCAAAGGTCCACATGCACATTCCATGATGGAGAAAAATGCAACTAACACACACAAAAAATTAGAGCTGTTGATAATGTATCTGACAAATAACATTTCCATATATTACCAAATTTTTTTAAAAAGCCTACCTTATAAAAAAATTAGAAGAAATAGAAACTGCTTATTAATCTTTCAGTCATGATATGCAAGGAATTGCCATCTTATTTTAAATAATTTAAATAAGAAAAAGGCCCTTCATGTTTCTAAACACAAAAGACAATTTTAACAAATTGTGGATACAAATTAAACACAGGATCTTACTCCATTTGAACATGAATAGTAAATAGTAAATAATGCCTTATGATTTTAGGTTGAAAGGAGTCTTGGAAATTTAAATTCTTATGTCTTGCCTATGGATGAATAACAAGTCCTATTGTTTATCGTTCAAAGTAGTACTAATTGTATTTCTAGTCAAAACATCTTAGTACAAAATGACTTCTTTTAATGACATAACTGTTAAAAAGACATTTTAAAAATCTCAATTATTGTTCAAAAAAGAATTTAAAATAGCAATATCAACAATGATACCACTTTATGGAAACTTTTCATGAGAAAACACATTTATCCACCATTATAATACAGTAATTAATGTCATTACTTATGATATTTATTTTTATCTTGGTAATTATAAAGCTTACAAATTCTTAATTATTAGTGATTTTATGGGTAAATTGTTGCTAGCCTTATTTGATGTAATTGAATATTTCATATTTTGATATATTTCATAAATTGTACTAATTCTTAATTTTATTTGAATAAAATGCAAGCTAAGGTCATAATCTGCATAGATTGTGTTATGAAAGTGTGGAGCGATATGACACCAATTTTTAAAGTTAAGCATCTCTCCATAAAGTTGAAAAATTCATAAATTAGTCTTTGTATGACCCAGTGACCCAAGCACAGTTCTATGAATTTTACACAAACATTTATTAAACTCTTATTCAATGAAAAACATTATGCTAGGCTCTAGAAAAGATGTACATTTCAGTTGCAGTGGGGAACAGGGTATAGTAATGCAATAAGAATCAAATTCAGATAGCTATAATTTGTAGCATCAATTGGCATAGGGCTTGGCACACATTAATG
The DNA here is from genome assembly GCA_023548195.1 of Bettongia penicillata ogilbyi. NCBI lineage: Eukaryota > Metazoa > Chordata > Mammalia > Diprotodontia > Potoroidae > Bettongia > Bettongia penicillata. The sequence goes on along the minus strand of JAJHZJ010000959.1, from coordinate 953,620 downwards.
TGATATATGTATATCTATATATACATATATATATAATATGTATATCTATATATATACATGCACATATGCACATACCTACATATAAACATTTATATATTTACTTCATTTTTAATGTGATCTTGCGAACAGATTTACATCCTTGAGATTTTTAGGTCAGAAAAAATATCATTTATTCTAAGTCCTGAGAACAATTTGTGACTATTGAATTCTTTGAGCTAGAAAGAAGAATTAAATTCTTTGAACTAGAATTAGCACAGGAGTCATCACTGAGAGTTCTCAAAGGGACATATTTCTTTGAGAAAGACTGAAAAGGAGTGGGGATGTCAAGAACTGAGCAGGAGAATTAAAGGATATCTCCCACCCACGTTGCTGTTTTCAGTTATAGAACAACATTGTTCATTATATTCATGTTCAATGACACATTGAATTTTTCAAACATATATTCCAAAGTCCTTTCAAGCTTTCCCAATTAGCTGGAGTTGTCATGACTCTACCTGAGACAACTTTATTTAATACGTATATAGTTTGACGAAGACAATGCATGACAAGTTGTCTGGTTCTCTCTTGATCATAATGACTATGATTACACCAGAGCTATAATATGGTATATATTACCATATAGTAATATGGTATATGCATTATGCTACTTTATATTTTATTGGAAAAATGAAAAAGAATAAAAGAGAAAACAATATGTTGCCAGATAGCTCTTGCATATGTCTTCGTGTCACTGCTCCTTTTCACAAAGACTATAATACAGCTGGTACTTAGTGAACACGTGTGATTTATTGATGATAAATATATAGATACTTGAGATCTAAAATTTGAAGCTTGTGCTTTATAGTTTAGAGAAAAAATTCCTTCTCAACCCTCAGAAAAATATGTGACTACCATATTCCTTGAATTAAAGAGTAAATTGAAGTCAGACATTTATGTAATTTTTAAAGGTTGATAAAGATAAGAGAGAGATGGAAAGAGAGTAAAGAGCAAGAATTGGTTGTAAGGAGAGAGAGAGAGAGAGAGAGAGAGAGAGAGAGAGAGAGAGAGGAGAGAGAGAGAGAGAGAGAGAGAGAGAGAGAGACAGCATTCACCCATATATTTGAGGGCAAAATATTTGTCCAGATGAGTGGAGTATAGATTCATAGAGGATATTAAACTGGATAAAACTGAACAAAAAGAGTAATGGCAGTCTTTGGAAGTTTTCAGTGCCAGTAAAATGAGTATGAATGAATGAATTATACTGAGCAAGCAATAGTTGGTCAATAAGTACTCACTGGATAATTGATAGAAGGAACTCCCATTGTCCATGACTACTTAGAAGAGTTTAAACTTATCAATGTATTTTCTTTGTAATCATATAGAGTATTACTATATATGTTTAAATGGAGAGCAGTTAAATGTGAGAAAATACTCCAAAGGAAAACATATCTTCAAATTATACAGAAATGACTACTTAAAAGTCAACTTGGGGGCATATGTCATGGGACACAACTATAATTCCTGCTACTTGGAGATTGAGCTGGTGAACCTCTTGAGACCCAGATTTCTTAGCATCATGGGCTAAGCTAATTAAGTGTCAGCACCAAAGACAACATTGACATACTAAGCCTCAAACTCGGTGGCTGGGACAAGGTAAGAGGAAAAACACTTTGACTAAGGAGGTTTATGTAAGACATGGTCAGAAACCTGAGCAAGGCATGGCTTCTTAGCAATCAGACTTTTACCAGACTTAACAGCCATTGTACTTGCAGCCTTCAGACAGGGGTGCTCAGGCTTTAAAACAAAATCAGCACCACCAGCAGCAAGAAAAACTCAACTTGCGGATTTCATCCATGTAATCCAGTGTGCTGTCAGTTTCCTCATCTCAACAATAAACAGTATGGTGCTATGGACTATTTTACATTACATGATCTGAGATCTGTTTCAAAGTCACTTACCTCTTATTTTCTTATCTTATATCTTTCACTTTTTTTTCTTCAAAGGTTTTGAAGGTTGTTTCTAATTTTCCAAATTTCTTTTCTGTTTTTCACTTCAAGCAAAGCTTTCCTTAAAATGGACATGATAAATGACATTTAAAATATCATTATAAGAGAAAAGAAATTCACTTAGAAGTCAAATTAGATTTATTATTTTTCAGACATGAATACACTTTTCCTACAATCTCTGCATAGATATGGAGATGGAACTGGCAAACGGAGTACAGATGGAATGGAATCATTGAAAAATAATTTGTTGGATTCCTACTATATGCAAGTGCTTTGCTAGAGAGGAAACAAGGTGGTTATAGCCATTTATGTCTGATCTTAATTTCCCTAAGCAGTGTAATGGGGGACTTAGGAAAGAGGAGGATAAAAAATGCATAATTCTATTAATTGATTGATCAACTAACCATCCATGAGTATGGAAAGAAATTTTTTGTCAATGAAGGAATTTACAAACTTGGTCCTCCCCTAGTTCTTCTTTCTAGTTCTAGTTAGCTTGAACAAAACATAGTTATAGAATTTGGTCACGTATTTTCTTGCTCTTATTGACTTCCCTGTTTGCCTCAGCTTTTTCTTATGTGACTACTTTTGTTTCTATCATTGATTCAACTTATTGCCCTTTAATTTTCCCATTCTTCAGAAAGAAAGTAGCAGACAGTCATATAGTTTTTAAAGATTAATAAAACATGTAAATTAATTAGAGCTTGTGAGCCTCAAAGTAACCATTTAAATATTGTACTATTTGTATCCATATTCCCATCAACAAATGAGAACCTCAGGCATAATGATATGGTCATAAAACAAATAATAATATTTTCAGGGCTTATTTGAACCCAAGTCTCTAGTGACTCCAAGTTCTTCATATGACACCACATTACATCTTATTAGTAATTCCTTCACACATATGTAACTTCTGAGACCTCTTTTCTGTGAATGTGTGATTGCTTTCTTAAGCCAGAAATTACTTTTTACTTCCCCATTCTGGAGAAAATGCAAGGTCACCCTAGCAAATTAAAATCCAAGACTGAATTGAGTCATTTGGATCCCCCTCCCCACCCTCTCCCCCTCTGTCTCTGTCATTGTTTTCTCTGCTTTCACCATCCTGAAAGATTCTGCTTCTCACTGCTTCTCTCTCTCTCTCTCTCTCTCTCTCTCTCTCTCTCTCTCTCTCTCTCTCTCTCTCTCTCTCTCTCTCTCTCTCTCTCTTCCTCTCCATCTCTCTCTGCCTTTTTCCTTCTTTTTCTCCTTTACATCTTTTTCTCCCTTATGTCTCCTATATGTTAAGAGTTCATATGTCCAGTTCTTACAATTGTACCCAATTAGTCTAGTTGTCATAGACAGTTATCTTGGTCACACTGTAGAGCTCAATATGCTCTCAGATCAGGCAGCTTAGAATACCAGCCCATAATTTTTAAGCCTTCATTATTTGGAGAATCAGCTTATAACAATCATATTTCCCAGTGAAACTATGTAAAACAATAAGTTTATTGCAAAAAGAAGTTGAGGATTTTCTAAAGATTGGCTGCATGGCTCACCTCTACCAGAATGTTCCAGAACATTATGATCCAACTACAAGCCTTTCTACCCACCTGAATGGGGTAGAACCAAAGAGGAAACTTTCACCAATGTCAATTGTCTTTTCTCTTAGTTTATTCTTAACTACTATTTGTTACAAATAGCACACCAGTCCTAGAATGATCTTTCCATTCAAATATTAGCAGAAATTCGCAGAAACAATCTAGTCTTACCTTATCAAGGATATTCACAGATCTATCAAATCCATTTGGCTTAGGCAGTTCAATGATTCAATAGTTTCTCATTTGACTCAGAACTAAGGGAGCTGCTCTAATGCTTTCATTTTACTAGTGAGAGTTATTTCCTGTAAATCTCAGGCAGTCTTTTCTAAATACACTCCCAGGTGGTTTTCTTGTAAGGTCTTCTCTTAAATCACATGCAGTTCAGCATAGCCTTTCATGAAGTTAAATATGTTTTACAGTTTTCAGACCCTATGTGATTCCATTCAGCACTGAAGTAGTTCTTCGGTTGTTAAAGGCTGAATAGAGTTTCTGGAAACCAGACCTAGAGCAACTGTGGACTAATTTATCTTATGGTATGATTTTTCTTTCACCATCCTGTATAGGTAATGCTTCAGTTATAATGCTTTAATTCTAAATTTTAAAATTACCTTTGTTTTTTCTTGTCTCAGACAATTTATGAGTAAAATGAAAAATCCAAATAAAATTCTACAGAGCCTTTCATTTGTAAGGGATAGGTAAATATATAGGCAGATATAGAAATATACACATGTACATGTGTATGTACATGTGTATGAATATGTACATATGTATGTGAAAGTGTATATGTGTATATATGTGTACATATATGTGTGTATATGTATATATAAGTATATAGATACAGATTTTTATATAGTGATAGATGTATATTTTCTGTGTATATGTGGGGATATAGTATGATATGTGACATGATTTCATATAATGCAATGTGATGTATTATAAAATAATGTCACAATAAATGGTTTAAGGTCATAAATTTCTATGGTGGGAACTCTTGGCTGCTCTGCTCTGTTGGCCTTCCACATGGATTTTTGGAAGCAAATAACAACTGACCTTGTCTAAATTAAATTTCAGTTCATGCACATTCTTTTTCTGCTAAAAATAGAATATTTTTGAAATATAAAATATTAAATATTATGACCTTGAAAAGGTCAATATGTTTGCAATTTTACAACCAATATTCCGGACAGATTTGTACTATTGTTAACCTATCAAAATAATATCCAAGAGTTTATTGGAATTTCAAAAATATAATGCATTTGTAATGTAACTATAAAACAGTTTTCAAATGGATCTTCCAGAACCTTCATTAATTTTTCTTTGAAAGAAATGAGATTTATTTTTATGTCCAGAAAATAAAATAGTTCCATTTTTCTCTGAACTCCCTTCTGGCTTTTTGTAAACCTTACTTGTCACCTAAAGTGTAGGGGAAAAATATTTCTCCAGGTGACATCACATAATAATCATGAGAACTGCACAAATATTAGTATGTTTTAAAATTCTAAGTTGGAATAAAATGTACTTAACCTGACAATTATGATCTTGTCAACCTTATAAAATGGATGTATCAGAAATTGGTTCAGTGAATGAGAGAGCTCAGCATATGTTGGAATCTTGAGGAAAATGTTTTAGACACGGTGTGAATCTGAGCAAAGGATCAAGACATTTTAAAAACTATCATTTACCAAAACTCAATAATTAGAACTAAACCCAAAGGTCTTGTTCCTTTATCCTAATTTCTGATTATTCTTAACTGCCACAAATTACCTGCCATAAAAGCAGAGATAAGATTAAAATACCTCATAGAATGCTTTAGCAAATTAAAATGAATTAGGTAAGAATGTTCCATTTCTTGGATTTTAACATCTTTTCAATAACACTTTTCTTTCTGTACAAAAACAAAAGACACTGTATATTAGGTCTTTTAATCTGCTACACAAATATTTGATTTAACACTCTACCTTACTGTCACATGTTGATATATCCTTCAAATCTGGGAGAGAGTAAAAAGACTGCTGTGAATCATCTCCAGGTTTCAACTAGGTGGCAACCAGGTTTCAATTCACTTTGCTACCTAGTTGATTGCTGGATTTGGAATCAAAAAGGTAGAATTTTGAGGCCCATCGTAGATATTCAGTAGTTGTGTGATCCTGGGCAATTATCTAAATCTTTTTCAGTCTCAGTTTGGTAAAATGGAGATAATAGCACCCACCTAACATAAACATGCTTTCCCTCCTCCTTTTTCTCATCCAGAACAAACGCATAAATATTTATACTGCAGTTTTTTTTTTTCTCCTGGTCCCAAATAGTCCATGGTCTTGATAAAACCTCAATGCTTATGCATAAGCTTTTCATTTACACTCCCCCAAAATGTAAACACTTTGAAATTATGGCAGTGTAAAGTTTTATAAAACAATACTTCCAAACCAACAGAAGTTGTTATTCATCCTTATCAACACATTTTCAAATCCAAATATTGTTGATATTATGATCTTTTTAGCAATTCATTCAGTACATGAGGAAATAAAATAGGAGAAACCTTTAGATGGTTAAGAGGTGCACTTGGAGTTTCCATAAGTTTCTGTTGCTAGGAAACAACTTTTCTGTCAGACCAGGGTTTCAAGTTGGAGCATCTGCTTCATTCAGAATCTGGCTTCCAGGCAATATAGATTGCATTGAGGATTGGGAGGGGAAAAAAGAATGAGAGAAAGAGAAAAACCAATTACTTCCTGAAAACAACAATATTGTTTAAAATCTTGAGAGTAGAGAGTCTTATACTATATTTATAATTATTTTCTCAGGAAAATACTGCTGGCAGGGCTGTCTTTTAGATAAGCCACAATCCTGTGGTCCAAGCTGAGAATTAGAATCATTCAAGTCTTAGCATGGCTGGAGACCATTTGGAAAGTTGTAAAATGTGATATCAGAATAAAGTTATCTTCAAGTCAGGCAGGAAAACCCAAAAAGATAATTCTATTTATTTGGGCATTTTAATCATTTGTGGCTCTCAAGTCTTATTTATAAAGTACTTAATATCAGGAAATTGTATTGCAATTGGAATAAAACATGTATGTGGAGTCTAAGTTTATTAAGCCTAATTTTCCCTAAAATTACTAGTTAGTATTTTACTTTTTCTACACTGATCGACACAGAAACTGCACTGCTTATGAATTCAGGTTTTTTTCAGACGTTTTTTTCCAACTCCTTCATTTTATGAATGAGGGAACTGAGGTAAAAGAGAGTAACTGACTTGCCCAAGGTCACATAGACAGTAAGTATACTCTGATTCCAGCTCTTTTTTTTTTTACCTTGTGGCACACTTCCTCCCAATTTTTCTTGTGCTCCTAACTTTTAAGGCTCAGAGCATTTCAATCATCACAGTATCACATTTTTCTTGTGTCAATCAGGAGAAAAGTTCAAGTACAGAAGTCTGACTTCCTTCTGGCTATAATTAAGGGTGAGAGGCTCTTACATCTAGTTAGCAAATCAAAAAACAGAGATTTTTATCTGCCCAAGAATTTCAACAGTAGTACTATTTATACTCACTTCCCTGGCATTGGGTCTCTTCCTCAGTGGTCTAGGCTTATGAAGATTTCTATTTCTTCCACTTAGTCTTAGTGAAATTCCCTGGTCTCTGGTTGATGCCTCATGCACCTATAACACTTATCCCAATATTCAAGCCTTACCTTTTACTCAGGTACTAATAGTCTTGCTTTTCCAAACAGACATATTTAGCAGCAGAGTCCTGATTACACAGACCTTTGAAACTGATGCTACTTGACCAGTTCTTTCCTTTTACTGCCTATACTTGAGAATGACAACCTTATGTCCCAAAACAACGTGAGAATGAAAAGACAGTGAAATAGATGATCTGAGGACACCATGAACATCCACATCTAACCAGGTTGTTTGGAGCGAACAGCTCTGTGAAGCTCAAATGCATGTTATTGATATGCTTATTATTCATTTCAGCTTTAACTAAATGCAATGATGTTACTCTCTTCCAGTTCACTCCTCCCAAGCAAGACTGGAAGATTCATCACTATTAAGACAGCTAAAGTAATTTGACAATTTCCTTCCTGGCCAAAGCATCCATAGTTAACTGTTTGATTAGTAGTCTGAAATAGTTGACAGGTATGACAATGAAGATAAACCTCATTAGGCAAGTATTGCTAAAGGAAATTAATTATTATGTAAATACAGCACTGGTATTTTCATATCAATCAAAGAGATTTAAACAGTCATAAAAAGAGGTGTATTTTGGAATCTACCACTTTGCCAGATATAGGAAAGTAGGTCTATTAAAATGATCATTTTGATTTACAAAAACTTCCATTGATAAAAATGTCAAATTTCTTGAGAAAGAAAGGTAGTGCAGAGCATAGGTTGCTGGAATTGGAGTAAAAGAAAGGGGGGGGGAGGAGTTTAAATTCCACCTCAGATATGAGCACTCTGCATTATAGTGTTCAAGTCACTTAAAATCTGACTGTCTCAGTTTCATTATCTATATGTACATTGAGGATCCTAATAAATGACTGAGTTGGTATAAGGGCAAAATTTGGAGAGTGTTTAGCAAAATTTAATATGCTTTATGGATGCTGGTAGATTTTAGAACATTCATTACTTTAATTCGTTTGAGAAAATTTTGAGGGTACAGAGGAGACCTAGAAAGTATCAATGGAAGTATGCAAGATATCTAAATGTGCATCAAAAAAGGGGTGGGTTTCTTTAAAAGTTTGATTACATCATCCTAATCATAGGTGTAGCCAAAGGTTCATTTTAGATTAGATTTTAAAATTAATAAGATCTGATGTTTATATTGTATTTAGGATTTCCAAAATGCTTTATTTCCACTGTTTTTATTCATTTTGACAGCATCTTTCTCAGGGAAATATTATAAGCCTTATTCCACAGATGAAGGGAATGAAATTTAGAATGTTAAGGGACTTGCTTTTGATCTTAAGTAAATGTGGGAGACAAGATTGGGACAAGATTCAAGCCTCTAAAGATGTCATGTCTAGCTCTCTTTCTCTTTGATTCAATACTACTTCCCAGTTAAATGCCAAATAAAGACCAGAGAGGAAGTCTCTGTTATCCTTTTAAACTCAGTATGAATTGTGGAAAAGGTATAAGAAAACACATTTGCTAGCTGATTCCTCTGATAGCTAATGACTTTTTTTCTTTTTAAATTTCATTTTCCTTCTATTAAGCTTTAAAAACTTGTCAATATAACATGTAACTCAAAATCATCATTTTCCTTTCTATAAAGAATTAATTTTTATATGAATTCCTGGAAAAAATCCAATAAGAACTTAAAGTAATATTTGTTAAACAAGATAACTTTTTTACCCCTCCAAATGACAAATATTTTTATCCATGTCTCCTTCAGGTTCTATCTAAAATACTATAAAAAGAAAAAAAAAACAAGATCCAATATCACCAATAAATTATTTTCAAGGAGAATATAGTAGCTACAGAAGAAGGAAAAGCAAAGGCAAGAAAGGATGATTTAATTTTAGAAAACAAATGGCACACTGGACTGCTATCAGTATGACAATCCTACATTTTGAAGAAGGGCAATGTCATTTGACATTTTGTTCTCTATGAACAATTTTTACTATTCACTGATATGCATGAAATTGAGACCTGGCTGAAATCTTAGAACTGTTTATCAAGATTCTATTTCAATGTTAGACACACAACCATGAATTTGTCAAGGAGAAAGCTAAATCTGAATATATTAAGAGACTGATCATAATTGATGGGCCTGCCCATTGTGGGAAGTTTGATTAGGGAAGTTGTATTGTAGGAAGGTACCAAATACCTTTTGTTTTTTCCACTGATACACTGGGTCAAAGGGTTGTGATACTCTCTGACTCTAAGAAATGTATAAATACTCTGAGGGTGATGTTTTACTTTGTGACTTAGCTTTTGGTAAGAAGGTTTAAGTGGCAGATGAGGACTGTGGGAAGCCTCTAAGGAACACTGCTGCTTTGTCCTTGCTTCCCTCTCTGATATGGTCAGACAGTTGTACCTCTCTGTTGAATTATGGTCAGGCAGAACAAGCCATGTCTGTTGATTACTTTGGAGTTTACTGACTGGAAGTGTTTGTTTGTTCAGATGAGAACTCTGGGAAGTCACTAAGGAGCCCCCTGGCTTTACGAACCCAGATGTGGTGCTTCCCTCTCTGGTAATTATGGTCAGACAGTGGCGTCCAACTGTTTGTTGAATTCAGGCAGAGGAAGTCATGACTGTTGACTTTTAATTTCTCTGTATTTTCTTTGAAGTTCAGGGTGCTGTCTCCCCTGAACTAACTGAATGACATATGTTTTTGGTTAAAGGAATGATACATGTGCTTTATTAAAGTGATTGCTAACCCCTTGAAAGTTACTTTCCTTTTATGAATGTAGATCTAAGAACCAGTTGTAGTAGGCCCCCCTGTGTATGTTGGGGTGCTTACTGATACAGACTCATATCCAAGTATGGGCAAAGTCAGTAAACAGACCTTTATAAACCCCTTCTGACCAGTTATTCTATCCCCTTACCATTCATAGGTTGAGAGTTAGTCCCTCCCAAGGCCTGTTCCTGGTTTGCTGGAGCTGGGGCTGGCGCTGAACTGCACTTCTTTTTCACCTAGGTCCCAAAGATCTTTCCTACTTTCTTCTTGACCTTCTAAGTTGTCTTTGTCATTTTGGAATGAGAAGCTTAAAACTGCGTCATCTGCCAGTGATTCAGTCTCCTGAGGCCTGCTCCAGGTTTGATGAGGCCCAGTCTGCCCTGGCACAGCCTGCACTGGACTGTGCTCTTATCTCAGTCTGTATGAAAGATCTTTTCTGTCAGTGTTACAGGTTGTCTTGGCCTAGACGTGTTTCACTCTTTTTTTGGATTCTTCTACTCTAGAATTTGTTTAGAGTTGTTTTTTACAGGAATTCAGAGGGGTTGGGGGAGAGCTCTGGTGAATCCCTGCCTTTATTCTGCCATCTTGGCAACACCACAGGAATGAGTCTTACTTATTTCTATGAATTTGACTCAGTTTTTTCTATATTTGAGAAATGAAGTCTTTATCAGAGAAATTCAATACATATATATATATATATATATATATATATATATATATTTTGCAGTAGTAATTACCAACTTTGTATTTCCCTCTATCCTGTTTTCCCTATTAATCCTACTTTTTCTCTCCTTTTAGCCTGTCCATTCTCAAAAGCATTTTGCTTCTGACTTGTACATCCCCCAAACTGGCCTCCTTTCTATCGGTTCCCCTCTTCTTATTTCCTTCACATCCTACTTTCCTATATGATAAGATAGATTTCCACCCCCAACTCAGTGTCTATATTATTCTCAATTTGAGCCAGTTCCATCAAAATTCATGTATTCTCTTCTTTGCTTCCCACATTTTAATTTCCATTGTAAAATCTCTTTCAGGTCTCTATTAGGTCAGATAATTTATCCCATTCTACCTCTCACTTTCTCCCTGTCCCAATGGATGGCTGCATCTTATCCCCCACTTTTATTTTTAAGGTAATCATACAACCACATTAATATCACACTTCTGCCTTCCATCCATGCACAATCCTTACAACTGCTCTAATAATGATAAGTTTCTAGGAATTACAAATATAATTTTCCTGTATAGGAATATAAGCAGTTTAACCTTATTGAATTCCCTATGATTTCTCCAACCTGTTCACCCATTCATGCTTCCCTTGCATCTTCTATTCAAAAATCAAATCTTCCAATCACCTCTGGCCTTCTCATCAGGAATGCTTAAAAGTTCTCCATTTCATTGATTGCCCATTATCCTCTCAAAGACCACTCTTGGATTTTAATGGATAGTTGAGTCTTGGTTGGAATCTTAGCTCTTCTGCTCCTGAGTTTTACATTCACCAAGCCCTTTTATTCTTTAACACAGAAGCCACTAAATCTTGTGTTATTCTGACCATGGAACCACAATATTTCAATTATTTCTTTTTGAATGCTTGCAGTATTTTTCTTTGATCTGAGAAGTCTGGAATTTGGTTATAACCTTCCTGGGAGTCTACATTTTGAGATCACTTCCAGAAAATGGTCAGTAGATTCCTTTGTTCTATTTTACCTTCTGGCTCTAGAATCCCAAGGTAACTTTCCTTGATAAATTTTTGAAAGGTGATATCTAGTTACTTTTTTGGATAATGACCTTCAGGTAGTGCAATAATTCTTAAATTATCTCTCCTGTACTAATTTACACATAAATGATTTTTTCCAATGATATGTTTCAGGTTTTCTTCCAATTTTCTTTGCTTTGATTTTCTTTGATTGTTTCTTGACATCTCATAAAGTCTTTAGTATTCACTTGTCCAATCACTCCTGATTCATTTGCCTGGAGGCCTGATCCTAGTTTCCTTAAGCCCAGTGTACACTGGTGTACCCTCGGCTGGACTACAATCCCCTCTAATCCTTGTGCAACAGACCTTTTCTGCCAATGTGTTAAGCTTTCCTGGGCTGAAAAATCATTTAACTTTGTCCATTTGTTAGTTCTGCTGCTACAGAACTTGTCCAGAGTCATTAATTAAAGGTGCTTGGAGGGATCTACAGGAGAGTGCAAGTGAGTCCCTACCCATACTCCACTATCCTAGCTCCAGTTTCTCATTAGTTCTTAATGCTTATCTCCTACTACCATGTTTTACATTAATTTTCTTTCCATCTATTGGTTTTATATCACATGCACACATATCCCTACACATGTGCATACATGTACATGTAAGTAAATGTGTATATATATATATATTACTATTACACATATTTGCATAACTCAATAAATAATTAGAACACAAAAGCACATAATGACAAGAAAACTTACTCTTTATTTAAAGCAAGTCATAGAAATGACAATTTCAAGAATAACGAATATAAACCATGATATTTTTCACCAATACTTTTTAAACCTCTTATATTCCTATCTAGCCTTAAGTTTATCATCTTCTTTCTGAAATATATCATGACTTTCATGTAAAAAAAGGAAGTTAGATGAAACAATGTTATTAATCATTTACTGTATATATAAGACAGTTTATCCAGATTCAGTTCTTTAGACAATAATCATTTTGAAAGTCCTCACTGGGAAAATTACAAAAAAATTCCCACTGTACTAGGGCATAAAAATCTCACAATTGTATCCAGAAAGGCAGAAATATTAACTGCATTGTTATTAGATCATATTGCAATAAAAATTACATGTAATAAAGGGCCATGAAAGACAGAATAAAACTTAATTGAAAAGTATGTAATCTAGTTATAATAAATGATACAAGCAATAAATCACAAAAACAATTGACAACGTTCATCCAAGAGAATGACAATAATGAGAGAACATACCATAGTTTACAGGATGCAGCCAAAAAAATTTTTAGGGAGCATTTTATATATCTAAATGTTTACATGAATAAAATAGAGAAAGAGTGGATCAATAAATTGGATATGCAACTTAAAAAAACCCAACAAATTTAAAAACCCCAATTAAATAAAAAGTGAGAAATTCTGAAAATCAAGGGAGAAATTAATAAAATTGAAATTATAGAAACTATTGAACTAATAAATAATATTAGGAGCTGGTTTTATGAAACAAACAATAATAAAATAGATGAACCTTTGGTTAATTTGATTTAATAAAAAAAGAAAATTGAATTACTGGTATCAAAAACAAAAACGATGAAGACACTACTAAAGAAGAGAAAAATAACCAATGATTAGGAGCTATTTTGTCCAGTTGTATGTCAACACATCTGACAATCTAAGTGAAATAAATAAGCGTTTGCAAAAATATAAAGTGATCAAGTTAAAAGAGGAGGAAATAAAATATTTAAATGATCACATTTTAGAAAAAAAGTAAATTGAACAAGTGATGAGTGCACTCCCTAAGAGAAAATCCCCATGGCCACGTGAATTTACAAGTGAATTCTACCAAATCTTTAAAGAATAACTAATTCCAGTGCTATATAAACCAGACTAAAACATAGAAGAAAAAAGTGCCCTACCAAATTATTTTTTTTATGAAATAAATACAGGGTTAATACCTAAACTGGGAAGAGCCAAAACAGAGAAAGAAAATTAGAAACTAATCAATTTAATGAATATAGATTCAGAAAGTGGAGCCATTATGGCAGAGTGAGAGCACATACTCACCTAAGTTCTACCACAAAATCTTTCAGATACCTCTAAAAAGAGAATCTGAGCAAATTTTAGAGTGGCAGAATCCAGTAGGAGACAGAGGAGGGCAGGTTTCCAGCCAAAGACAGCCTGGAAGGTCAAGGGGAAGGATCTGTTACGTGGAGTGAGAGAACGCAGAGCCCACAGTGCACTCCACTCCATAGAAAAGCTGAGCAGGAACTATCAGGACAGACTGAAGCAGATGTAGCAGTTCATATTCTCAAACATATCAGTCCAGGATGGAAATTCAGCAGAACCGAGTGAAAGAGAAGTGCAAGACCCCCAGTAGTAGCCACTCCTGAGATGATCAGCCAGCAGATTAAATGTCTGTAAGTTACTTACTTGAATTTCTGAGGGTCAAGATGGTGGAGTCATCTACAAGTGTTCTCCTCTTTCCCTAGTTGACCTTGGAAAATTCAGAGAATATTTCCCCAGAAAAAATCCTGGAATGGTGGGATCAGCTAAAGCAGTAAACAGTCCCTTAGCTTGAGAGGCCAGGAAAATCATTAAGGAGAGATTCTCTTGCTGTGGCTGAAGGGGACCACTGAAAGACTGGGGATGTTCCACACAGTCCCACCTCAGCAAACCTGGAGAAGATCGTGAGATCCAGCGGGGTGGAGCCCATAAATGCCAACACCAAGACCCCAGGTGTGCCTTAGCACAGTCAAGGGAATCAGAAAGACACTAATGCAGACCAGGGTTTACCAACCACTGATCCTGGTTTTCTCTAGCTCAGGAAAGGAGATCTCCTGTGGCCAGACCATCCCTCCCCCAAAATTCACACAGCAAACTCCAGTTTAACACAGGGGAAATTCAGAAAAACTTCACTTGGTCTCTTCCAAGGCACACCAGTCAGCTCAGCACCAGAGAAGTTGTAGCATTCTAGCCTCTAGCAAAAAAAGAAAAAAAAAGGCCACAACACACAAAGTCTGAAGTTCTCAGTACAAGAACCATGGGACAGAGGCCCTGGTACCCCAGAAGGAGAGATACACTTTAAAAGTGAGAAAAAAGGCAACCATAATGAGCAAGAAGAAAACCAGAAAAGAAAAACCATAGAATTTTGCTATGGGGATAAAGATCAGAACATGAATACAAAAAGTCAACATTGTGACTTTAAATTTCCCATCTGAAACTTCAGAAGAGAATATGAACTGGTCTGAAGCCCAAAGATCATTCTGGTAAGAGCTCAAGACGGATTTTTTAAACCAAAATAAAGAGGTAGAAAAAATTGGCCAATGATTTTAAAAATACAGGGAAAAAAAACAAAATAAAAAATACAGAAAAATAAAAACAAAAAACAAAAAAAGTAACTCTTCTACACTGAAGAGAACAGATCCATAGAAAGGGAAAAGGGAGCACAAACTTAACTGGAAATTTTTTTACAAATTGAAAAGGAAGTACAAAACCTAACTATAAAAAAATCACTCCTTAAAAGGAAAAATTGGAGAAATGGAAAAGGAGATGCAAAAGTTAATTGAAGAAAACAATCTATTAAAGATTAGAATTTTGCAAATAGGAGGTAATAACTCTATGAGACATCAAGAATCAGTCAAATAGAATCTAAAGAATGAAAAAAAGTAAAAGAAAATTTAAAATATCTCATTAATAAAACAAGTGACCTGGAAAATAGATCAAGGAGAGAAAAATGTAAGAATTATCAGTCTACTGGAAAGCCATAATGAAAATAAGAACCTGGAAAAGATCTTCCAAGAAATAATCAAGGAAAACTGCTCTAAGATTTGACAACCAGAGGGCAAAAGAGTTGTCGAATGAATTCACCAATCACCTCCTAAAACAGAACTCCAACTGAAAATGCCAAGGAATGTTGTTTTCAAATTGCAGCTTTATGAAGTTAAGGAGAATATACTGCAAGCAACCACAAAGAAACAGTTCAGATATAGAGGAACTACAGTCAGTATCACACAGGACCCAGCAGTTTCTACATTAAAGGACTGGATGGATTGGAATATTATACTCTGTAGGGCAAAGAAGTTTGGCTACAACCAAGGATCAATTACCCAGTAAAACTGAGCATACAATTTCAGTCAAGGAGATGGACATTCAATGAAATAAGGGATTTCCAGACCTTCCTGATGGAAAGGCCAGAGCTCAATACAAAATTTGATCTTCAAATACAAGTCTCAAGAGAGGCATAAAAAGGAAAACGGAGAAAAAGATCTTGTTATTCAATATGGGCAAATTGTTTGCATCCCTATATGGGAAGAAGATACTTGCTAATCTTGAGAATTGTATATTTATTATGATATTTAAAAGGGATATATATATATAGAGAGAGAGAGAGAGGTAGTGGGTATAAATTGACAGATTTGGTGATAAAAATGTGATTTAAGGGCAAGAAGGGATTGTAACAGGAGATGTGAAAAGGAGGGAGCAGAACAGGTAAATTACATTACAGCAAAAGGAACAAAAACATGTTATAGTAGGGGGAAAGAGGTGAGGGAGATAAGTACCATTTGAGATTTACTCTCATCTGATTTGGTTCAAGGAGGCCACAACAAACTCAGTTAAGCATAGAAATCTAAATTTGCCTTTCAGGCAGTAGGAGGGGAAAGAAGAAAGAAAAGGGAAGGAAGATTAAAGGGGAGGGAAAAAGTAGTAAGGGAAAAGAGGAATAAAAGATAGGAGTGCAAATAGAAGGAAGAAAAGACTGAAGGAAACCGTGGTCAAAAAATTAAAACTCTTGTGGAGGGGATGGGGTAAGGGAGAACTAAAAGCACAAAAGGGGAGAGGGAATAGAATGGAGAGAAAGACACAGATACTAATCAAAACTGTTACTGTGAATGGGATGAACTTTCCCATAAAATGGAGGTTGGTAGCAGAAATGATTAAAAGCCAGAATTCAACAATATATTGTTTACAAGAAACACATTTGAAGTAGTGGGATACATACAGGGTGAAGGTAAAAGGTTGGAGCTGGATATATTATGCATCAGCTGTTGTAAAAAAAAAAAAAGCAGGGGTAGTAATGTTAGTCTCAGGCAAAGCACAAAACAAAAGTAAATCTAATCAAAAGAGATAAGGAAGGAAACTATATCCTGCTAAAAGGCACCAAAGATAATCAAGCAATACCATAAACTAAAAATATATGGATCAAGGGCTATAATAGTCACATTCTTAGAGGAGAATTTAAAGGACTTACAGGAAGAAATAGACAGCAAAATAATACTAGTGGGGGAACTCAACCGCCCCCTCTCAACTTGATAAATCTAACCTCAAGATAAACAAGCTAGGAGGTAAATAAAACTCTGGATAAGGTACATATGGTAGATTTCAGGAGAAAATTGAATAAGGATAGAAAAGAGCATACCTTTTTCTCAGTGGTACATGGCACATATACAAAAATTGACCATGTACTAGGACTTATGAACCTCACAGTTGAGTACAGAAAGGCAGAGATAGTCAATGTATCCTGCTCAGATCATAATGTAATAAAAATTATATGTAATAAAAGCCCATTGAAAGACAGACCAGCTATAAATTGGAAATGAAATAATATAATCAAAAGAAAATGAGTGGGTTAAACAACAAATCATTCAAACAATCAATAACTTCATTCAAGAGAATGACAATAGTGAGTCAACTTACCAAAACTTCTTAGAGGTTGCAAAAGCAATTCTTAGAGGAAGTTTTATATCTTTGAATGACTACTTGAATAAAATAGAGGAAAAGGAGATGAATGAATCAGGCATGTAGATGAAAAAGCTGGTAAAAAACAAATTGAAAATACCAAGTAAATACGAGATTGTAAATACTGAAAAACAAAGAAGAGATTAACAAAACTGAAATTAAGAATACTATTGAACTAATAAATAGTAGAAAGGTTTGGTTTTATGAAGAAAACAATAAAATTTTTGAACCTGAGGCAATTTAATTAACAAAAAAGAAAGAAGGAAAACAAATTATCAACATCAAAAATTAAAAGGTTGAACTCACTTCCAACGAGGAGGAAATTAAAACAATAAACAGAAATTACTTTGCCAACTGTATGGCCATAACCTTGACAATCTGAATGAGTTGGATGAATATTTTTAAAAAATACATAAGTTGCCTAGATTAACAGAAGAGCAGGTTAAATTCTTAGATCACAGCATCTCAGAAAAAGAAGTTGAACAAGTGATCAGTGAACTTCCTAGGAAAAAAGTCTCCAAGATCTAATGGCTTTAGAAGCAATTTCTATCAAATATTTAATGAACACTTAATTCCAACACTATATAGACTATTTGGGAAAACTGATGAAGGAGTCCTAACAAATTCTTGTTATGATATAAATAAGGTTCTAATACTTACATCAGGAAAAGCCAAAAGAAAGAAAGAAAATTATAGACCAATTTCTCTAATGAATATAAATGCAAAAGGTTTAAGTAAGATATTAGCAAAAAGAATACAGCAACTTACCACAAGAATAATACAGGATGATTAAGTAGGATTTATACCAGGAATGCAGAGCTCTTTCAATATTAGGAAACCTATCAGCATTATTGATTTGTCATATCATGACAAAACAAACAGAAACATATATGATTATCTCAATAGATGTGGAAAACACGTTAGAAAGATATAATACCAATTCCTACTGAAAACCCTGGAGAGCATAAGAATAAATGGAACATTCCTTAAAATGATAAGCAGGGTGAGGAGCCAAGATGGTGGAATAGAAAGATACACATATGCTAGCTCTTAACACACAGCCCATAAAATACCTGTAAAGAAGAACTCCCAACAAATTCTGGAGCATATACAGCCATACAACAACGGAGTGGAGGAGATTTCTGTTCCAGAGAGACCTGAAAAACTGACATGAAAGGTTCGTTGCACACCGAACCTGGAGCAGAACCCAGCCGTGCCTTGGCCATACGGCATCGAGAGGAGCAGATCTGAGCAGATTTCAGGGACAGACTTTCCAGAGGCAGCACAGGTCCCTCCACCCACAAGCACCAAAGGTCAGTGAGAGTCTTTTTGACTGGCCAAGAGGGGAGCGGGATATCTTCATAACTCAGGCCCCCTCAGGAGGCAGCAGGAGAGGCAGCAGCAGACAGGGGCTCCCAAAGCAGATAAGAGCTCAGATCCATTGTTGAAGATCTCTGCATAAACCCCCTGAGGAAACTAAGGCCTGTGTGGCCACCCTGTCCCCACCCCAGCAGCTGAATTTAATCTCACACTAAATAGCAGCCCTGCCCCTGCTGAAAGCCCTGAGGCTGGGGAGCAGCATTTGAATCTCAGCCCCCAAGAACTAGCTGGGCAGATCTGGAGGCCAGTTGGGTGTGGAGAGTAATCTCAGAAGTCAAGTAACTGGCTGGGAAAATGCCCAGAAAAGGGAAAAAAATAAGACCATAGAAGGTTACTTTCTTGGTGAACAGATATCTCCTCCCATCCTTTCAGATGAGGAAGAACAACGCTTACCATCACAGAAAGACATAGAACTCAAGACTTCTGTATTCCAAACATCCAATATAAATATTCAATGAGCTCAGGCCATGGAAGAGCTCAAAAAGGATTTTGAAAATCAAGTGAGAGAGGTGGAGGAAATACTGGGAAGAGAAATGAGAGTGATGCAAGAAAAGTACTGAAAGCAGGTCAACACCTTGCTAAAGGACACCCAAAAAAATGCTGAAGAAAATAACACCTTGAAAAATAGACAAAAGATGTTCAAAAAGCCAATGAGGAGAAGAATGATTTCAAAAGCAGAATTAGTCAAATGGAAAAGTAGGTTCAAAAGCTCACTGAAGAAAATAGTTCTTTAAAATTAGAGTTGGAACAGTTGGAGGCTAATGACTTTCTGAGAAACCAAGAAATCACAAAACAAAACCAAAAGAATGAAAAAAATGGAAGATAATGTGAAATACCTCATTGGAAAAACAACTGACCTGGAAAATAGATCCGCAAGAAACAATTTAAAAATTATGAGACTACCTTAAAGCCATGATCAAAAAAAGAGCCTAGACATCATTCTTCATGAAATTATCAAGGAAAACTGCCGTGATATTCTAGAACCAGGGGGCAAAACAAATATTGAAAGAATCTACTGATCATCTCCTGAAAGAGATCCAAAAAGACAAACTCCTAGGAACATTGTGGCCAAATTCCAGAGTTCCCAGATCAAGGAGAAAATATTGCAAGCAGCTAGACAGAAACAATTTAAGTATTGTGGAAATGCAATCAGGATAACACAAGATCTAGCAGCTTGTACATTAAGGGATCGAAGAGCATAGAATAGGATATTCCAGAAGTCAAAGGAACTAGGACTCAAACCAAGAATCACCTACCCAGCAAAATTGAGTATAATACTTCAGGGTAAAAACTGGTCTTTCAATGAAATAGAGGACTCTCAAGCATTCTTGATGAAAAGACCAGAGCTGAAAAAAAAAACTGACTTTCAAACACAAGAATGAGAAGAAGCATGAAAAGGTAAACAGCAAAGAGAAGTCATAAGGGACTTACTAAGGTTGAACTGTTTACATTCCTACATGGAAAGATAATATTTGTAACTCTTGAAACTTTTCAGTATCTGGGTAGTTGGTTGGATTACACTCACACACACACACACACACACACACACATGCACATGCATGCCCATATGCGCACGCACGCACAGAGACAGAGAGCACAGAGTGAATTGAATAGGACGGGATCATATCTTAAAAAAAATGAAGTTGAGTGGTGAGAGAGAAATGTATTGGGAGGAGAGAGGGAGAAATGGAATGGGGCAAATTATCTCTCATAGAAGAGGCAGGCAGAAGATGTTTTAGTGGGGAGAAAAAGAGGGGAGGTGAGAGAAAGACATAAAATAGTAAGCAGTATCTAACTGAAACCATCAACAAGCATTATATGCAACAGGGAGAAACTAGAAGTATTTCCAATAATATCAGGGGTGAAAAAAGATGTCAATTATCACCACTGTTATTCAGTATGGTACTAGAAATCTTAGCTTTAGCAATAAGCAAAGAAAAAGAAATTGAATGGATTAGAAGAGACAAAAAAGAAACTAAGTTATCACTCTTTGCAGGTAATATGATAATATAGAGAATCCTAGAGAATCAAGTGAAAACTACTTGAAATAATAAACAATTTTTGCAAAGGTGCAGGATACAAAATAAACCCACACAAATAATTGACATTTCCATGTGTAACCAACAAAGTCCAATAGCAAGAGATAGAAAGATAAACTCCATTTAAAGTTACTTTAGACATTAAAAACTATTTAGGAATTTACTCGCCAAAAAAAAAAGAAAAGAAAATGAAAACAAAAACCCAGGAAGTGTGTGTATATATATATATATATGTGTATATATATATACACATATATATATGTATATACATATATATATATACAATTACAAAATACTTTTCAAACAAATAAAGTCAGATCTAAATAACAGGAATAACATCATTTGCTCATGGATAGGCCCAAGTTAATATAATAAAAATGGCAATTCTACCTAAATTAATTTAGTTATTCAGTGCCATACCAATCAAACTACCAGATAATTTTTTTCTAGAGATGGAAGAAATAATATCAAAATTCATCTGGATGAACAAATGGTCCAAAATATCAAGGGAATTAATAAAAATATATACTTTGGAAGGTAACCTACCATATCAGATCTCAATTGTAAAGCAGGAGTCACCAAAACTGCTTGGTACTGGCTAAGAAATAGAGAAGTAGATCAGTGGAATATGTTAGGTACTCACAACACAGTAGTCAATGAATATAGCATTGTATTCTGTTAAACCCAAGGACTCCAGCTTCTGGGATAAGAACTCACTGTTTAACAAAATCTGCTGGGAAAACTGGATAACAGTATGGTGAAAATTGGGCACAGACCAATGCCTGACACCATACACAAGAATAAAGTCCAAATGGATACATGATCTAGGCATAAAGGCTGATACTATAAACAAATTAGGGATGAAAGGAATAGTGTATTTGTCAGATTTACTGAAAATGGAGAAATTTATGACCAAACAAGAGATAGAGAACATTACGAAGTGCAAAATTTGATTACATTAAGTTGAAAAGTTTCCACACAAACAAACCTATGCAACCAATAGTAGTAGGGAAACATAAAACTGGGAATTAATTTTTGCAACTAGTGTCTGTGATAAAGGCCTAATTTCTAAAATATATAGAGAACTGAGTGAAACTTTCAACAATACAAGTCATTCCTGAATTCATAAATGGTCAAAGGACATGAATAGGCAGTTTTCAGAGGAAGAAATTAAAGCTATGTATAGTCATATGAAAAAATGCTCTAAATCACTATTGATTAGAGAGATACAAATCAAAACAACTTTGAGATGCCACATCACACCTAACAGATTGGCTAACATGACAGAACAGGAAGATCATAAATATTGGAGAAGATATGGGAGAATTGGAACACCAATTCATTGTTGGTGGAGCTGTGAGCTAATCCGACCATACTGGACAGCAATTTGGAACTATGCTCAAAGGGCAGACATTTTTACATGCATACTCTTTGACCCAGTAATATCACTTGTAGGACTGTATCCCAAAGAGATCATAAAAATGAGAAAGGGTCCTACATGTACAAAAATATTATACCAGATCTCTTTATGTTGGCCAAGAAGTGGAAATCGAGGGTATGCCCATCAATTGATGAATGGTTGAACAAGTTGTGGTATATGAATGTGATGGAATAATATTGTGCTATAAGAAATGATCAGCAGGCAGATTTTAGAAAATTCTGGAAAGACAGGAACTGATGTTGAGTGAGGTAAGCAAAACTAGGATATCATCATACAGAGTAACAGAAACATCAAATAATAATCACCTTCAATATATTTAGCTTTTCTCTTCAATAAAATAACCTATGACAATTCCAAAAGATTAGTGATGAAAAATGCTATCCACATCCAGAGAAAGAAGTATGGAGTCTGAATGCAAATCAGTGCATGCTATTTTCTCTTTTATAAATTTGTTTTCTTTCTTGTGGTTTTCCGTTTCTCTTCTGAATTTTCTCTTACAACATCGCTAAGAAGGAAATATGCTTAATATGACTGTTTAGTCTATATCAGATTAATTGCTCTCTTGGGGAAGAGGGAGAGGAGGAAACAGGGAAGATTTAGAAGTCAAAAGTCAATGTTGAAAGTTAAAAAATTGACAAATAGATATATAAATGAATGAAGTCCTCACCACAAGGTTGACACTGTGATGAGCAATATGGATCCAAAGAGAAAAAGGTAAAAGCAGTCTCTGATTTCAAGAAGCAGTATTCCTAATGAGAAAGACAACATGCAAATAACTGTTTCTCACTGTCTTTCTCTTTTCCTATCTCATCATTCAAAGTGATGAATCTCATGTGCACCCCATACTCTTCTGCAGGAGCACAGGAGCATACTGAATAAAACACTTTTGAGCTGCTTAAAATAAAACTTTTTTTATTCATCTTTCAATTTTAACTAGAATTTATATACACTATATATGATTATCTAATCATAAAGAAGTGAACATATTATAGCATGGCTGAGCCATTTCAGTTATGACATCCTTGTATCCAGGATTATTAAAATAATTGTAAATGAACAAAAGTTCATAGCTACTCTGAGGAGGTATAAAAAGTACTTGCTAGTAGTTCTGGATGGGTATATAATCCCTTACATGATCAAAGGCAACAAAAACATGATTCCATGATATATTTGGTGACCATTTATAGCAGCATTAATAATAAGTGATAAATATGCAAAAATAAAGAAATACATGAAAATATGATTTCATTTTAACCAAAAAGAAATTAATTTTATTTGATAGTTACCCATGAATTAGCTGATTATGTATGGTCAGGACACCAAATTTTCATATATTTGACCAAAATTAATAGCAAGAAACAGTTAATGAATGTGACCCATAAACCAAAGTTACTTGTTTAAAATCTAGTTAATCAGAAAGAAAAAAAGTCAATGAAGTGACACCAACAATTATTGTAATTTAATCGGGAAAAACAGGCGATCCCCTATTCTATTTTACATTAGACTACCTCCTGTGGGTTCTGACTCAATGGCTTAGTTTGGCAGCTACTAAGAAATGGTAACCCAGAAGACTTTGAAGATGACACAACTTCAACTCTCTCTCTTTCCTTCCTTTCTCCAGAGTGGGGGCATATATGTTACTTTGCATTATGTGAGGATTCCTTTTTTGCCCTGGCACCTATGGCTGCTGTCCATACCTGACAACTGGATCATGTGCTAGTCTAGATGAGACTGGGTGAAGACCTCAAGACCCTGATTTATGTTTCTTTACTTGAGAAAAGGTGACCAAAGCATGATCCTGAAATAGATATTTCAAGACTCAAGAATCTGAAAGATTGGTAATCCCAGGATCCCTTAGTGTATCTAGATATTCTACTAAAGGACATTCACACATTTACAACAATGATTTTCTGAGGATAAGATAATTCTTTTCAAAAAGATGGATCAAAGCACTGACCTGGCTAGCAAAATTACATAAGGCAATATAGAGATGAAGAAAGTGTGTATTCAACAGTTGAATCAAATTGTCAAAATATTTCAATTTTATGAATCATCCAGTAGAGAATAATAAGAGGCTTAGCATATGTTATCATGTTACCTTGTTGTTAATGTGTATTTGTGATTCTATTGTGTTCTACGTATCTATTTTATGTCCAAGAAAGAGATACCTGTACTTAGATCTGAGATATGAGGCAAATCTAAAATTAAAGTGATTTCCCCCAAGATTTTGTGACTGGGGAGTAATGAGCCAGAAACAATTTTTAGAAGCCCACATTTTATGTATAGAACTCAAGATGCCCAAAGCCCAAAGCTGCTATTCATAAACTTAGAGTAACAGCTCCCTTAGAGAAAGAAAGGACCGGAGAACCCTGTGCGTCTATTATTACAATAATGTGACTAAGATCTTTTTCCATCTTATGTTATTTTTTCCAATTACATATAAAGAAATCTCTCAACCCTTACATCAGCAAGATTTTTAATTTCAAACATTTTTCTCCCTCCTTTCATCCCTTCCTGCCTCCCCAAAAAGACAAGTTTCTGACATCAGTCATAAATATAAAATAATATTATACATAGTTCCACATTTACCATGTTATGAAAGAATTATAACAAAAGGAAAAGATCAAGATAAAAAAAAGAAAAAAAGGTCAAATAGTATGCTTCAATCTGCACTCAGACTCCCTATTTCTTTCGCTGAATGTGAATAATACATTTCCATCATTAGGCTTTTGGAATTGTCTTAGATCATCAGTCAAATTTATCAAAGTTAATCATCAAATAACGCTGCTGTTACTATATACAATGTTTTCCTGGTTCTACTTATTTCACTTAGCACCAATCCATATAAATCTTTCCAGATTTTTTTTTCTGACCTTCACCTGCTCATCATTTCTTATAGCAAAATATGATTCCATTATATACATATACCAAAACTTGCTCAGCCATTCCCTGATTAATGGACGTCCCCTCAGTTTCCAATACAGTGCCATCTCAAAAAAAGTTCTGCTATTAATATTTCTGTATATATGAGTCTTTCCCCTTTTTATGATGTCTTTGGGATACATACCCAGTAGTGGTATTGTTAGATCAAAGGATACGTACAATTATATAGGCCCTTGGGCATAGTTTCACATTGAAATCTAGAATGGTTGGATCAGTTCACAACTCCACCAACAAGATATTAGTGTTCCAATTTGTGCACATCTTCTCCAAGATGCATCATTTTCATTTTCAGTCATATTAACCAACCTGAAAGGTGGGAGGTAGTACCTTAGAATTGTTTTAATTTGCATTTCTCTAGTAAATAGTGATGTAGTACCTTTTTATATGACTGTAGAATTTCTTTTATTTCTCCATCTGAAAACTTCTTTTTCATATCCTTTGACCATTTATCAATTGAGAAATGATATATATTTTTAAAATTTGACTCATTTCTAAATATATTTTTAAAATGAGGCTTTTATCATAAAAACTGGAAGTAAAAAAGCACATTTGCTAGTTTTCTGCTTTCCTTCTATTCTTGACTAGATTGTTTTATTTAGGCAAAATATTTTAAATTTAATATAATCAAAGTTATCCATTTTGAATTTCATTATGTTCTCTGTTCTTTGTTTGGTAATACATTCTTCCCTTTTTCAAAGGAGAAAAAAGGGAGGGGAGCTGATCAAAGGGAGGGCAGATGGAGGGAAGTGGTGGTCAGAAGCAAAATACTAGTGAGGAAGGATATGGTGAAAGGGGAAAGAAATGTATAAACGGGGGAAAAATAGGATGAAGAGAAATACTCAGTAATTATAACTGTGAATGTGAATAGAATGAGTTCTCACACAAAACAGAAGTGAGTACCAGAGTGCATTAAAAACTACAATCCTACAATATGTTGTTTACAAGAAACAAATCTGAAGCAAAAAGATACAAATAGAGTCAAGATAAAATGCTGGAGCAGAATATAGTTTGATTGAGCTGAAAGAAAAAAAGAAGGGGTAGCAATTTTGATATTAGACAAAGCAAAAGCATAAATAGATCCAATTGAAAGAGATAAAGAAGGAAATTATATCTTGAAAAAAGTTACCACAAATATTGAAGTAATATCAATAATAACATATATGCACCAACTTGTATTGCATTCAAACTATTAGAGGAGAAATTAAGTGAATTAATGGAAGAAATAGTAATACTATTCTAGTGAGGGGCCTCAACCTATCCACCTTAGAATTATATAAATCAAGTGGAACCAAGATGGCAGAATAGAAAGATGCACAAACACTAGCTCTTCCCCCACAGCCCATAAAGAAACACTCTCAACAAATTCTAAAGCAGCAGAAGCCACAAAACAATGGAGTGGAGGAAATTTTCAACCTGGAGCGACCTGAAAGGCATATAGGAAAGGTCTGTCACACCAGACATGGAGCAGAGTCCAGCACTGGGCTGTACCTTGCCAGGAGGAAGACCCGAGCAGATCTCAGGGTGAAATCCCCAGGTACAGTATGGGCAGTTTGCAGACCCCTCAACCCACAGGCGCCAAAGGTCAGTGAGAGGGTTTTTTCAGCTGACAGAGAAGGGAGCAGGGTCTTCCCATAGCTCCAGCCTCAGGTGGTGGCTGCAGAGGCCACATCAGGAAACAGCAACTCCCACAGCAGCTCATATCCAATGTTGAATTGTAAAACCCTTGGGGAACTGAGCAGGTGATCCTTACCTCAGCCCTGTGTGGAAACCGTGCCTCCATAAAACGCTCCTGGGGGAATTGAGCAGCTTATCTGAATCTCAGCCCCCAGTGATGGCTTGATGGAACTGAAGGGCAGGGGTGGTTGTGGAGAGGAAACTCTACCACTCACAGATTCTGGGCACAAAAGTTTATTTTTTGCTCCCAGACTAGTACACACACTGGATTTTGCCACCTTATGGAAACAGATCTTCCAGATACCCAGATTATACTTTACTCTTGACAAAGGAGTCAAAGGAACTGGGACTAAAAGCAAGAATCACTTACACAGCAAAACTGAGTATAATACTTCAGGGGGAAAAATGGTCTTTCAATGAAATAGAGGACTTTCAAGATTTCTTGATGAAAAGACCACAGATGAAAAGGAAATTTGACTTTCAAACACAAGAATCCAGAGAAGTATGAAAAGGTAAACAGGAAAGAAAAATCATAAGGGACTTACTAAAGTTGAACTGTTTACATTCCTACATGGAAAGGTAATATTTGTAACTCTTGAAACTTTTTTGCAATATTTGGGTAGTTGGTGGGATTATACACACACACACACCCATACACACATACACAAACACACATAAACACAGAGAGAGTCAGAGAGACAGAAAACATAGGGTGAGTTGAATGGGAAGGGATCATATCTAAAAGAATGAAATTAAAGTGTAAGAGAGGAATATTTTGGGAGGAGAAAGAGAGAAATGGAATGGGGCAAATCATCTCACATAAAAGAGGCAAGAAAAAAAGTTTTCAATGCAGGGAAAAGGGGGGAAGTGAGAGGAAAAATGAAAAGCTAAATCTCATCACATTTGACTCAAGGAAGGAATAAAATGCACACTCGTTTTGGTAGGAAAAAAAGAATTAGATAAACCTAATCATAAAAAAAAACAATAGCAAAGTTAAAGGGAAATAGAATTTTTGAAAAGTTGAGAAATGTTAGAACACTGGAGAAAATTGCTTGGTGATAAGATATGTACCTTTTTTCACTGGTACATGGCACTTGAACAAAAATTAACGACGTATTAGTGAAAAATTCTCAGAATTCATTGTACAGAAGGTAGAAGTAGTAAATGCATCCTTCTCAGAATATATTGCAGTACAAATTATGTGCAATAAATGGTCATGGAAAGGTACGCTGAAAACTATCTGAAAATTAAGTAGTCTAATTCCAAATAATGATCAGGCCAAACAAAAATCATGCAAACATTAAAAAATTACATGAAAGAGAATGATAGGCTCACACTCAGGGCAGGAACCAAGATGGTGGAGTAGAAAGATTCACATATGCTAGCACCGAACCCACAGCCCATAATTACCTGTAAAGAGGAACTCCCAACAAATTCTGGAGCAGTGTAAGCCTCATAGCAACGGAGTGGAGGAGATTTCTGTTCCAGAGAGCCTTGAAAAACCGGCACCAAAGGTCCATCGCTCACCGGACCCAGAGTGGAGCCCAGGCCTGCCTTGGCCAAGCAGCCCTAAGAGGAGCAGATAAGAGCAGGCTTCAGGGACTGAATCTACGGCAGCTGCGAAGGTCCCTCCATGCACAGGTGCTACAGGTCAGTGAAAGACCCTATCTGGCCAGCCAAGAGAGGGAGCGAGGTGTCTCCATAACTCAGGCCCCCTCGGGAGGAAGCAACAGGGAGAGCAGAGGACAGGAGGTCCCAAAGCAGGCAGGAGCTCAGATCTATTACTGAAGGTCTCCAAATAAACCCCCTGAGGAAACTGAGCCTGGGAGCTGGCCCTGCCACCACCTGATAACCTGAATTTAATCTTACATTGAATAGCAGCCCCACCCCCTGCTGAGAGCCCTGAGAGTGGGGAGCAGCATTTGAATCTCATCCCCCAAGCACTAGCTGGGCAGATGTAGAGGTGAGGCAGGTGTGGAGGGGAATCTCAGAAGTCAAGTAACTGGCTGGGAAAATGCCCAGAAAAGGGAAAAAATAAATAAGACCATAGAAGATTACTTTCTTGGTGAACAGATGCTTCCTCCTTTCTATTCTGATGAGGAAGAACAATACTTACCATCAGGTAAAGACATAGAAGTCAAGGTCTCTGTATCCCAAACATCCAAAATAAATATTCAGTGGCCTCAGGCCATGGAAGAGTTCAAAAAAGGATTTTGAAAATCAAGTGAGAGAAGTGGAGGAAAAACTGGGAAGAGAAATGAGACAGATGCAAGAAAAGTATTGAAAGCAGGTCAACAACTTGTTAAAGGAGACCCAAAAAAATGCTGAAGAAAATAACACCTTGAAAAATAGGCAAATTCAATTGGCAAAAGAGGTTCAAAAAGCCAATGAGGAGAAGAATGCTTTCAAAAGCAGAATTAGCCAAATGGAAAAAGAGGTTCAAAAGCTCACTGAAGAAAATAGTTCTCTCAAAATTAGAATGGAACAGATGGAGGATAATAACTTTATGAGAAACCAAGAAATCAAAAAACAAAACCAAACAAAAGGAAAAAATGGAAGATAATGTGAAATATCTCATTGGAAAAACAACTGACCTGGAAAATAGATCCAGGAGAGACAATTTAAAAATTATGGGACTACCTGAAAGCCATGATCAAAAAAAGAGCCTAGGCATCATTCTTCATGAAATTATCAAGGAAAACTGACCTGATATTCTAGAACCAGGGGGCAAAACAAATATTGAAAGAATATATTGATCATCCTCCTGAAAGAGATCCAAAAAGAGAAACTCCTAGGAACATTGTGGCCAAATTCCAGAGTTCCCAGGTCAAGGAGAAAATATTGCAAGCAGCTAGAAAGAAGCAATTTAACCATTGTTGAAATACAATCAGCATACACAAGATCTATCAGCTTCTACATTAAGGGATCAAAGGGCGTGGAATAGGATATTCCAGAATTTAAAGGAACTAGGACTAAAACCAAGAATCACCTACCCAGCAAAACTGAGTATAATACTTCAGGGTAAAATATGGTCTTTCAATGAAATAGAGGACGTTCAAGCATTCTTGATGAAAAGACCAGAACTGAAAAAAAAATTGACTTTCAAACACAAGAATGACAAGAAGCATGAAGTAAACAGCAGCGGGGCAGAGCCAAGCTGGCCAAGTGAGAGTAATGACTCACCTAAGCTCTCGGACAAACTCCTGCAGATAACCTCTGAAAGGAAAATCTGAACAAATTTTGGAGGTGTGGAATCCAGTAGGAGACAGACTGTGACGGATTCTGAGCTCAGGTTGGACTGGAAGGTCCACGGGAAGGATATGTTACACGGGGATGAGCCCACAGTGCACAGTGCAGCATGGCAAGCGCAGTGGAGCAGAAGGGGCCCAAGAAACCTGAGTGGTGGGCAGAACCAGAGGAGTGGCACCGAGGGCGGGAGACAAGCCAAACCAAGCCAGTGAGAGCTGCCGAATGCCAGATATCAGTGCAGCAGCAACTGAGATCTTCGGCCTGACTATCAAACTTCAATAAGTCACCTACTTGAACTTCTGGGAGCCAGGATGGCGGAGTGGTCAGTTAATGCTCTCTCCTCCCCCTTGATGACCGTGAAAGAACCATAAAATATTTCCCCAGAAAAATCCTAAATCAGCAGGAATAGCAGAAGGAGGCCAATAGTCTCATAACATCTGAGGCTAGAAAAATAGCTAAGGGGGATTCCCCCTATGGGGGCAGAGGCAAACCAGAAGGACAGAGGACCCAGGGCAAAGAAAACTCCCACTAGGACCCAGACAACCTTCACTGGCAGGAGAGAATCCGCAGGAGGAGTGGAAACATGCATTAACATCTAGGTGTGCCTCAAGTGTCCAGGGGAATCAGATAGACAATAGGGCAGCTGGGATTACCAGCCCCTGAGCTTGCCTTTGCCTCAGTTCAGCTGAGGAGATCTCCTGTGATGAGACCACCCCGCCCCCACACTTAACAAGCTAAACCCAGGGCTGATCAGGGAAACACCAAACAAAAACCTGCTTTTAGCTTTTTCACACATCAGCTCAGCAAAAAGTTCTCTAGCTTCTAACTGAAAGAACCAGAAGCCACAACACTCAATGAACATCATAAACAGGAAAAAGCAGAAGGCCAAAAGAACCATAGTATCTTTTTGTGGGGATAAGGACCAAAACACAAACCCTAAAGAGGTCACAGCTGAGACTGTACTTCCATCTGAAACTTCAGAAGGCACTATGAACTACTCGCAAGTACAAGCAGCTCTCCTGGAACAGCTGAAGAAGGAAATAGAAGATAAACTGGCCAATGATTTTAAAATTATGAAGAAATAATTCACTGATGAGAACATCTCCTTGAAAAGAAAAATTGAACAAATGGAAAAAGAAGTTCAAAAATTAACTGGATAAAATAACTTCCTAAAAGGGCAAATGGAAAAGGAAGTACAAAAATTAACTGGAGAAAATAGCTCCTTAAAAGGAAAAATTGGGCAGATGGAAAAGGAGATACAAATGTTAACGGAAGAAAACAATTTGATGAAGATTAGAATTGGGCAAGTAGAAACTAACGACTCAATGAGACAGCAAGAATCAGTCAAACAAAATCTAAAGAATGAAAAGATAGAAGAAAATGTAAAATATCTAATTGGAAAAACAACTGACCTGGAAAATAGATTCAGAAGAGAAAACTTAAGAATTATTGGCCTGCCAGAAACCCAGGATGGAGAAAAGAGCCTGGATAATATCTTCCAGGAAATCATCAAGGAAAACTGCCCAGAAGTACTAGATTCAGAGGGCAAAATAGTCATCGAAAGAATCCACTGTTCCTTTCCTGAAAGGGATCCCAAACTCAAAACCCCAAGAAATATAGTTGCCAAATTCCAGAGCTATCAAGTGAAGGAGAAAATATTACAAGCAGCCAGAAAGAAACAATTTAAATATCAAGGAGATACAGTCAGGATTACACAGGACCTTGCAGCTTCTACATTAAAAGATTGAAAGAATTGGAACCCAATATTCCGTAAGGCAAAGGAGTTGGGACTACGACCAAGGATCAACTACCCAGCAAAGTTCAGCATAACATTTCAGGCAAGGAGAAAGTCATTCAAAGAAGTAAGGGATTTCCAGAGCTTCCTGACCAAAACGCCGGAACTCAATAGACAATTCAATCTTCAAATGCAGGCGTCAAGAGAATCATAAAAAGGTAAACAGGGGGAGAAAATGGATTCACAAGTACTATATAGACTATTTTTGAAAATTGGGGAAAAAAGAGTCCTCCCAAATTCTTTCTATGATACAAATATGCTTTTCATACCCAAACCAGGAAGAGACAAAACAGAAAAAGAAAACTATAGAACAATTTCTCTAATGAATATAGATGCAAAATTTTTAAACAAGATTTTAGCAAAACGAATACAGCATCTTATCATGAAAATAAGACATTATGATCAGGTAGGATTTACACCAGGAATTCAGGGCTGGTTCAATATTAGAAAAATTATTAGCATTATTGATCATATCAACAACAAAACTAACAAAAACCACATGATTATCTCAATAGATGCAGAAAATCTTTCAGCAAAATACAACATCCATTCCTATTAAAAACACTGGAGAACATATGAATAAAGGGAACTTTCCAAAAATAATGAGCAGTATCTACCTAAAACCTTAGTCAAGCATTATATGCAATGGGGATAAGCTAAATGCATTTCCAATAAGATCAGGGGTGAAACAAGGATGTCCATTATCACCACTATTATTCAATATGATACTGGAAATATTAGCTGTAGCAATGAGAAGATAAAGAAATTGAAGGAATAAAAATAGCCAAAGAAGAAACTAAGTTATCACTCTTTTCACATGATATAATGATATACTTAGAGAATCCCAGAGATTCAAGTAAAAAACTACTGGAAATAATAAACAAATTTGGCAAAGTTGCTGGTTACAAAATAAACCCACACAAATCTTCTGCATCCCTATATATTAGCAACAACGTTCAACAGCAAGAGATAGAGAAATTCCATTTAAAGCTAGGGTAGACACTGTAAAATACTTAGGAGTTTACCTGCCAAAACAAACCCAGGGATTATATGAACACAATTACAAGACACTTTTTGGACAAATAAAGTCAGATTTAAGTAAGTGGAAAAACATCAGTTGTTCTTGGGTAGGCTGAACTAATATAATTAAAATAACAATTCTTTCTAAATTAATTTACTTATTTAGTGCTATACCAATTAAACTATCAGATAATTATTTTCTAAAGCTGGGTAAAATAATATCAAAATTCATTTGGAAAAACAAAAGGTCCAGAATGTCAAAGGGACTAATGAAAAGAAATGCGTGGGAAGGTGGCCTAGCGCTACCAGACCTCAAATTGTACTATAAAGCAGCAATTATGAAAACCACTTGGTATTGGCCAAGAAATAGATGGGTAGACAAATGGAATAGACTTGGCACTCAAGACACAGTAAGCAAGGAATATAGCAACCTCCTGTTTGATAAACCCAAAGACCCAAGCTTCTGGGATAAGAACTCACTGATCGACAAAAATTGCCGGGAAAACTGGTTAACGGTGTGGCGGAAATTAGGCATAGACCCATGCCTGACACCATACACAAGAAAAAAGTCCAAATGGGTACATGATTTAGGTATAAAGATTGATACCATGAATAAACTGGAGAAGCAAGGAATAGTGTATTTATCAGATTTATGGAGAGGGGAAGAATTTTTCAGTAAAGAAACAATAGAAAGCATAATGAAATGCAAGATGGATAATTTTGATTACATTAAACTGAAAAGTGTTTGCACTACCAAACCCAATGCAACCAAAATTCGGAGGGATGTAGTAAATCAGGAAAAAAAAATTTACAGCTAAGCTCGGGGATAAAGGCCTCATTTCTAGAATATATAGAGAACTGACTCAAATGTACAACCATACAAGTCATTCCCCAATTGATAAATGGTCAAAGGATATGAACAGGCAATTTTTAGAGGAAGAAATTAAAGATATCTATAATCATATGAAAAAATGCTCTAAATCACTACTGATTAGAGAGATGCAAATCAAAACAACTCTGAGGTACCACATCACACCTATAAGATTGGCAAATATGACAGAACAAGAAAATGATAAATGCTGGAGAGGATGTGGGAGAGTTGGAACACTAATTGATCGTTGGTGGAGCTGTGAGCTCATCCAACCCTTCTGGAGAACGGTTTGGAACTATGCCCAAAGGGCTACAAAAATGTGCATACCCTTTGACCCAGTAATATCATTACTAGGACTGTATCCCCAAGAGATCATAAAAATGGGAAAGGGTCCCACATGTACAAAAATATTTATAGCAGCACTCTTTGTAGTTGCCAAGAACTGAAAATCAAGGGGATGCCCATCAATTGGGGAATGGCTGAATAAATTATGGTATATGAATGTAATGGAGTACTATTGCGCCATAAGAAATGATGAACAAGAAGACTTCAGGGAGGCCTGGAAGGACTTATGTGATCTGATGCTGAGCTAAAGGAGCAGAACCAGGAGAACATTGTGCACAGCAATGACCACAGTGTGTGAGAGTTTTTTCTGGTAGACTTGGAACTTCATAATAACACAAGAACTTATTTTAAAAAAATCCCAATGGTAGTATTCTAACACAAAATATCTTCCACACTCAGAGAAAGAAATATGGAAGTCATTCGCAAAATGTAGCAGATCATGTTTGTATATGTGTAGGTTTTAGTGTATTATGTTTTGATTTGTTATATGATTTCTTCCATTTATTTTAGTTCGACTACATAACATGACTATTGTGAAAATGTACTCAATAGGAAAGTATACGTAGAACCTATGCAGAATTGTATGCTGTCACGGGGAGGGAGGGGAGTAGTGGGGGAAAGGTTGGGGGGTACGGGGGGATAAAATCTTAATTTTAAAGAAGTGATTATAGAACACCAAAAAAATAAAAATAAATAAATAATTTTTTAAGAAAAAGTAAACAGCAAAGAGAAGTCATAAGGGACTTACCAAAGTTGAACTGTTTACATTCCTACATGGAAAGACAATATTTGTAACTCTTGAAACTTTTCAGTACCTGGGTAGTTGGTGTGATTACACACACACATACACACATGCATGCACACACAGAGACAAAGAGCACAGAGTAATTTGAATAGGATGGGATCATATCTTAAAAAAATTAAGGTAAATGTATAAGAGAAATGTATTGGGAGGGGAGAGGGTGAAATGGAATGGGGCAAATCATCTCTCATTCAAGAGGCAAGCAGGAGACTTTTTAGTGGAGGGAAAAAGAGGAGAGCTGAGAAAAAAACATGAATTTTGCTCTCATCACATTCGACTAAAGGAAGGAATAAAATGCACACTCATTTTGGCATGAAAACCTATCTTACAATACAGGAAAGTGGGGGAGAAGGAGATAAGCAGGGTGGGGGTGTTGATGGAAGGGAGGGCAATGGGAGGAGGGAGAAGTTTGAAATCAACACTCTTGGGGAGGGACAGGATCAAAAGACAGAATAGAAACAATGAGGAGCAGGATAGGATCGACGGAAACATAGTTAGTCTGACACAACATGACTATTATCGAAGTCATTTGCAAAACTACACAGATATGGCCTAAATTGAATTGCCTGCCTTCCCAAAGGGAATGGGTGGAGAGGGAGGGATGGGGAGAATTTGGAACTCAAAGTTTTAGGAACAACTGTTGAGTATTGTTCTTGCTACTAGGAAATAAGAAATAGAGGTAATGGGGAATAGAAAGTTATCTGGCCCTACAGGACAAAAGAGAAGATGGGGACAAGGGAAGGGAGGGATGACAGAAAAGAGGGCAGATTGGTGATAGGGGAAATTAGAGTGCTTGGTGTATGGAGTGGGGAGAGGGTACAAATGGGGAGAAAATTTGGAACCCAAAATTTTGTGAAAATGAATGTAAAAAGTTAAATAAATATATTTATATTTAAAAAAAGAGAGGGAATGATAATAATGAGACAACATAGCAAAACTTAAAGGATGCAGCTAATGCATTTCTAAGGGGAAATTTTGTACCTCTAAATGTTTACATAAAATATATAGAGAGGAGATAAATGAATGTCATGCAATTGTAAAAGAATAGGAACAAATTAGAAGTATCCAATTTAATATCAAATTATTACTTCTTTATATCAAAGGAGAGATCCATAAATTTAAATTAAGAAAACTGTTCAACTAATAAATCAAACTAAGCTGGTTTTATCAGAAAAATAATAATAGATTATAAAAATTGATTTGATTTAAAAAAGAAAGAAGAAAACCAAATTACCTGCATCAAAAATGAAAAGGATGAATTCACCACCAAATAGTTAAAAATTGTTTTGCCCAGCTATATGCCAAAAAATTTGAAAACCTTACTACTTTCCTTCATTCTACCTTTCCCTTTCCCTTTTTTCCCCTTTCCCCTCCTACTTCTCTTTAAGGTAAGATAGATTTCTCTACCCAACTGAGTGTATATATTGTTCTCTCTTTGAGTCAAATCTGGTGTGAATTAGGTTTAAACAATGCTAAATCCCCTCCCTTCTTTCCCTGTACTCTAACATTTCTGCCTCTTTATGTAATGTAATTCTCTTTCTCCTCCCCTTCCCTCTTCTCCCAGTACAATGTTTTACCCCTTAATTTTTTTCTTATGTAATAACATCAAAATAACTTGTACCCACACACTCTGTATATGACCCTTCTAACTGTCCTAAATGAAGACATCGTTCTCAAGAGTTATAAGTATCATCTTCCCATATAGGGATGTGAACAGTTTAACGTTATTGAGTAACTTTTATTGTTTTGTTTTTTTCTTTCCTTTTCACCTTCTTACGCTTCTCTTAACTCTTGTATTTTAAAGATGGTATTTTTACTTCAACTGTAGTCTTTTCATGAGGAATGATCAAAAGTATCTTATTTCTTTGAAAATGAAACTTTTCCTCTGAAAGATTATATTCAATTTTTCTAGGTAGTTGATTTCTAATTGTAATCCCAGCTCCTTTGATTTCCAAGCTATATTATTCTAAGCCCTTTGATTTTTCCATGTAGTTGCCAGTAAGTTCTGTGTTATCCTGACTATGGCTCCACAATATTTCAATTGTTTCTTTCTAGCTACTTGCAGCATTTTCTGCTTGACTTGACAATTATGAATTTTGATTACAATATTCCATGGAGTGTTCATTTTGGGATATATTTTAGGAAGTGATTGGTGATTTTTTTCTTTTTTTCCAGTTTAAACAATTTAATTTTATAGTTGCCTTTAAAATCATGAAGACAATATGTTTTTCATATAAAAACAGTAGTGCTGACATGCCATCCTTTCTAGAAAATGATTACATTCTCCCTCCTAAAGAAAATATACCCAATTATAACCTTTTAGCTATATTTCTTGGAAAAATCCTTCCAGCACTGATTCTTAGAACATCTTGTTCTGTAGCTCTGCATCTGGCAGACGTGCTCAATTTAGACTTGCTAATATAGACAAAGACTGCCTAATACAGATCATTGCTCCATGGGCTTATCAGACTTCTCTTCAGGTTCCTCAGTAGGCTGAGCAGACTGTGCTTTTTCTCTGTGGTTTTTCTTCAAGACCTCCCAGGAAAAAAGACATGCCATCATCATCTTAGATTGTGAGCTCCAAGTCTTTCCCAACAATTCTAATGGAAATATTCTTTGTAGTTAGGTCCTATTCTACAGGAAGTTTTTCCTGCAAGGCACAAATGCCATGTTTCACCAGTTCACTCAAATTGCAGTCACTGGACTTGGACATACACCTTTCCAGGAAGTATGGGCAGAATGAGCAGAAGATGTGAGGATCAATATCATCATAAGCAGCAAAAATCAGTCCCCCATCATATATGTGGTCTTCAGTCATAACACTGTGTCACTATCTGGGTCTTGCTTCCAATTAGAGACGCTATGGTGTGACACTGAAAAAAGGTTTGTGAAACATAAATTTGGAACACAGATATTCCTGATGCATGAAGCTGCACAGAAGCTTAGCATCATCAACGAGCCCAGCAACTGACATTCCAATGTGATTATCAACATGTAGATTATTATATCGGATGAACTGCTAGTTCCGACTGGGCCCTTTTCAATGCTACCAACACAGAATGGGTTTGGGATTTCAAACAACTGAAGGCAGCTGAACATTGTTTGACAGTTTTCATTGTATATTCTATTTGATGAATTATGCCCTCAGGATTCCAATCAGTGACATCATTGTCATAATTGATTTGAAAACATTTTCTTGGTGCTGGTGGAGTACAGAACTGCAGTGGAGCAAACTGGATCTGGTGAGCTTTCTGCTGCTTGTTTTCTATGGATTCTTTCAATGACTATTTTATCTCTGGTTCTAGGATATCAGGGCGATTTTCCTTGATAATTTCTTAAAAGATGCTGGGAAATTCTTTTTTTTTTTTTTAATCATGTACTTCAGGTGGTCCAATAATTAAAATATCTCCTTTGATTTATTTTTCAGGTCAGTTGTTTATCAAAGGAGGTAATGTATATTTCCTGTATTTTTGCATAATATATATTTACTGTATTTTCTTCTATATTTTCATTCTTTTGATTTCATTGGATGTATGATTTTTAATTTTATTTATTTTTAGTTTCAACATTCATTTTTATAAGATTTTGAGTTCTAAATTTCCCATCCTACTTTCTCAAGGCAGCATGCAACCTGATATTGGCTGATAATATGCACAATCATATTAAGCATATTTGCACATTAGTAAAGTTGTGAAAGAAGAATCAAAATGAAAGGGGAAAACAATAGAAAGAAACAAAACTACAAAAAAAAAGAGAAAATTTGCATTCAGACTTTATCACTCTTTCTCTGGATGTGGCTAGCATTTTCGGTCATGAGAATTTTGGAATTGTCTTAGATCATTACATTGCTCAGAATAGCTAAATAGTCATTGGACAATGTTGCTGTTACTGTGTACAGTATTCTTCTGATTCTGCTTACTTCACTTAATACCAGTTCATGCAATTCTTTCCATGTTTCTTTTTCTGAAATCATCTTCTTCCCCATTTCTTATAGAACAATACTATTGCATGACATACTTACACCACAACCTATTCAGCCATTACCTAACTGGTGGGCATTCTCTCAATTTCCAATTCTTGCCCACCACAAAAAGAGCAGCTACAGATAATTTCACGTCAGAGTATTTTTTTTCTTTTTATATGATGTCTTTGAAATACAGATCTAGTAGTAGTATTGCTGGGTAAAAGGGTATACATAGTTTTATATCTCTTAGGACATTGTTGTGGGACAGATTCTTGATGTCACATGCTGTTATTACCATCCATTTTCTGAATTCTAAATTTTAAGGAATGATTAGCATTTATACCATCTTTTCCATTTGAGCAATTCCACTTTTCAAGGAATTATTTCTTTAGTTTTGTTTTTACAGTGGATTTCTTTTTCCAATTTGATCAACTGTAATTTTTAAGGAACTGTTTTCTTTAATCATTTTTTGTCCTTCCTTTTCCAAGCTATGGACTTCTGCTTGTATACTTTTCATTTATTTTCCCAATTTTCATTCTAACTCTCCTATTTAAGTGTTAAATTTCTTTTTTAAGCTCTTACATACTTAAATCAAGCCATTTGGGGCTTTAGACCAATTGATATTCCCCTCTGAGGTTTAGCATGTAGGCATTATGACATTGTTTTCCTCTTCTGAGTTTATGCTTTGATCTTCTCTGCACCATAGAAGCTCTCTATGACCAAGCTTCATTTTCTATTTTCTGTCTTGTTCATAATTTTGCCTATTTCAGGGGGCTTTTAAAGTTGAACTCTCCTACTGGAGCACTGGAGATACTCTCCCAAACTTCTTGTGCTGGTGGCCAGAGGCCTAGTCTCTGGCTTTGTGTGCTGGGGTTTTAGGTGCCAGCAGCTTGCTCACTATGCTGGGCTGGCCTTGCCTAGTTGATCCTGTTGCTGTCTGGTTTCCAGGGCTAGCAATTTACCTTTTATGGCATGGCACGAGTCCTCACAGTTGGCCAGTAAGTCTGCTGAGCCAGGACTGAGGGGTCTCTGTTGCTGTTCTGTGCTTTAATTGAGAACCTTCTACTGACTTTCACAGATACTCTCTGTGCTGGGCTGTTCTCCCTTTTTATTCAAGTGAGAATGACCTTTCTTAATATCCTCCTAAATTGTCTCAAGCTGAAAAATTGTTTCACTCCATTTTTATTTTGTAGCTTCCATCACTCCAAATTCCTTTTAGAGGTTAGACTTAATGTTCTTTCTGAGGGAAACTCAGAAGTACTCAGGCAACTTCCTGCCTTCTCTCTGTCTTCTTTTTATATAGATTTTTTTACCCAACATAAATCAATTGCTATAAGGAGAAAAAAAATGTACATAAAGCTTCTTAACAAACATCTGATTGGTCTGACAAACAGAGATGCATGCATGAGAAAGGGAGGACCAAGTAAGAAATTTTTTGGTAAGATTCTAGGGTGGAGAAAGATGGACAGATATCTGTATTATTATTGCATAAATCAGATCAAACATAGAGGGAAGAGGTAGTTTTGAGAATACTCACAATGGCAGGTCAAAGATACATAATCTATGAATCAAACTACCTGAAAATCATGACTAAAAATGTCTTGAATACTGAGTATCAAGAGTTAGCAAATGAAAATTTCCAGGACATCTTAGAATCACCAAGCGATGAAACTATCCTAAATCGACTGATTACTTCCTGAAAGAGACCTCAACATGAAAACTCCAAATAATTTCATAGTCAGCAAAGTTTTTACATCAGTTAATCAATCAATAAATCAGTAAACACTTATTAAGTACCTTCTGTGTGCTAGACACTGTACTAAATTTTAATCAAAGAAAAATGTAGTTCAGGCAGTCACAAAGAGTCCGAGTATTAAGAGTCATGTTCAGTACACAAGATTTGTTGAAGATCGGTTATTTCTATATCACCATTCGCACATATTTAAGAAATTAGTTACCCAGTTTGTGGCTTATTTAGATACTTTGATTTTCATTTTACATTTCTTTCCTTTTTCCTTGGCTTTTAGGGGCTTCATTTTCCGCAAAGGAGAAAAAAATGGAAAACCTATCAGTTGCTATAACTACTTGATATAATAAAAAGACATTGAGTATTGGGTTCGTATTATATAAAAGGATTTCATTTATCCAAATCCTTTTCCCAACTTCTTTCTTCTTAGGACTAGTGATATGGTATTTATAACATTCCATCTTCTCAGCACAAAATAAAACTAAGAGGGGAAATTTAATGCCCTTATTCATTGGTGTCTCATGATAAAGTTTTCTTCAACTATATCTGCTCTGTTTTCCACGTAAATGTTTTCAACAAAAGCCAGAGAAGCATAGTGGATAGAGAAATGACCACAAAGTCAGAAAGACTCAGATTTAAGTCTCATTTCTGAACCATATTGGCTATGTGATCTTGAAAAAAACCAGTTATTTTCTCAGGGCATAGATAATTCTCTAAGGTTAAAACTGAACAGCAGGTATGTCTGAAGTAGTAGAAGGAATTACCTCATTCAAGATTTCAACGATCTTTCAGGATCACTGAAACCACAGTTCGAGCTACCATAATCACTCTATCATCAAAAGTGTGGATACATCAATCATTAAAGAGTTTAAGGAGAAAATGGAAAAGGATTCAACTGATATTCCATATCTAAATTCCCATGATTAGATAGGTAAATAAAATATTTCTTTGCTAAATACTTAGTATGTGCCTGGCACATTAGCAGGCACTGAGAATACATGAAAAAGACTATTGAGGAGCAGAGCCAAAATAGTGGAATAGAAGAAGAAACCTGCTGGAGTTCTCCCCCCAATCCCATCACAAACCTGTAAAAGTGACTCTAAATAAATTCTAGAGTAACAGAAGCCACAAAATTACAAACTTAAATTTCCAGACCAAAGCAATCTGGAAGATCAACAGGAAGCGTCTATCACACCAAAGTTGGAAGAAGAGTGAAGTTCAGCATTGACCATGCCAATGTGAACAGAGCTGGAGTATGCTTTTGGGGATTGGCAGAGCAATTTGACAGACTGAGTTTGAATTAGATTGAATCGGAATGTCTTCATGGAGACAAGAAGGATTTTATATACAGAAAGACTGTGTAAAGGATCTAGGGACATCCAAGTAGTCAAGTGGGAAAGAGTTAAAGGGGCTTCCCCGAGCCTGTACCCCATCTCAAATCATTCTCCAGCCAAGACTGGAAAGTACATAAGTCTCCTTCTCTGTTTCCAAGTCCCCTTCTTTCTCTCCAAGTATGTTGGAGGTACTTTTGGGGCTTGACCTCTCAGGTCCTAGTAGGTCAGACAGCTGGGAGGTTGTCTCATACGGGTTTCTAGTCCAATGGTTATATTGGAGACCATGAACCTGGGCACACTTTCTGAAGCATAGACGACAAGGACAGATGCCCATCCAGAAGTATATGCCCAAATCTTTTAATTATCTCAGAGGTAGGGAATAGGGAAAACCTCAGGTATTTTTTGTTTTGCTTTTTTGTCTTGTTATGTTTTGTTTCTTTTACGAGGCTAACTCCCAGATTCTCCTTTATGGAAGATGGAACTTCCAGCCTCCATGTCTGTAATTGGTTAATCCTTTTCAATTTCCAAAAGTTCATCTTTGGGTTCTTTTTTTACAAAATTTGGAAAAAATAGTTTCTCTAAAGATGTTAGAAAGAAAAAGCTGGGGTTCTTTTGCAAAACTGTTTGGCCTCAATATGACCTAGAGGGTCACAAAGCATGACTCATTTTGGGGACTTTATGATATTATCTTATAGTTAAACTGTCACCTAAAAGGAAAATGGATAGGATTTTCCTACATAATGACCTTCACTGAGCTTTCTCAGGACTCTGTACTCAGGAAAGATTGTAAGTTGTATGTAAATAGAGTTGCCCAACAAAGGGGCAATGGGGGTTACTTTGACATTTTGAATGCCCCCTTCCTTATGGTCCCCAGTCTTTGGTCCCAGTTCCTCCTTCTGCTCCCCAACCTTCCCCAAGTCTGCTTGCTTCCCATGCCCCCCATTCTTGGCCACCCCTTCTCTCCCCTGGTTTCACTTCCTTTTTCCTCTTGTCCAACCCAACTCATTTTCATTCTCTTTGACTTCCTCAGTTCCTACCTCATTCGCACCCCATGGCAGTTCCTGCACCTCCTCCCCTGGCCCCTATCCCCTTAGTGACTCCTGCTCAGTTCCCAGTCACCGGTTTTGCTGAAATGCCTCCCTCTGCAGCCCCTCCCCCTGAGGCAATACCCACTCAAATCTCAGGTCCCACCCCCATGGCAATCTCTGGGGTATCTCCCCCTCTGATTCCTTTCCCTCCTCAGGTGGCAGCTGACCTTTTCCTCTGCCTGCCAGATCCTTATCCTTGATTCTATCAAAATATCTATATGCAAATCTCTTACTCTTAAACTAGCCTAACCCTCCATTGTCTGTTCCCATGAAGACCTCCCTAAACCCCTCCACCTCTCATCTCAGCCTGCTTGGCTACCCCTAGATCCTTCCCACAGTCTTTCTCTATATAAAATCCTTCTTGTCTCCATGAGGGTACTCAGATTCAGTCTGTGTCTGATTGGTCCAGGTTGCTTGTCAACACAAGCATCACAAATATTCCTTAAACTTCTTTTTCTTAAGAGTCTACCCAAGATGGCAAATATTTAATAAACTTTGTTTTCCTCTTTGGCTCCAAGAAGGTTTGGGTCAGCTTTATTCAGGCAGAACCTGGCACCTCTGAAACCTGTAGGGATCTCAGCATTCCTAAACCCCAAATAGCAACAACAGGGAAAATTATAACACAAACTCAGAAGAAGAAAACAAACTCAAAACTACTACATTCAAAGCCTCAAAATAAAATAAGAATTGTTCTTTGGATGAAATATATATTGAAAAATTTCAAAGATCAAATAAGAGTGGTAAAGGAAAATGTGAAAAGAAATGAGTAATGCAAAAAAGTCATGAAAAACAAGTTAATAGATTGGTAACAGAGGCACAAAAAATAAAGAAGAAAATTAACACTTTAAAAAACAATAGACCAGATGGTAAAAGAGGCACAAAAATTCATTGAAAAGAAAAACTCCTTAAAAAGCAGAATTGGTTGAGGGGGAGGAGCCATGACAATGGAGTAGAAAGACTCATGTATGCTAACTCCAAACCCACAGTCAATAAATTTTCTGTAAAAAGAACTCCCCACAAATTCTGGAGCAGTGCAAGCCATGCAGCAATGCAGTAGAGGAGATTTCCATTCCAGAGAGCCCTGAAAAACCAACCCCAAAGGTCCGTCATGCATTGTACAGCGGAGCCCAGCCCTGGCCATGTGGCCCCAAGAGAAGCAGATCCCAGCAGGCTTCAGGGACAGAATCTCCAGCGGCCGCAAAGGTCCCTCTGCCCACAGGTCAGTGAGAGAGACTTCTGGGTTGGCCTAGAGGGGAGCAGGGTGTCTCTGTGCCTCAGGCTCCCACGGGAGGCAGCAGCAGAGGCAGCGGCAGGCAGGGGCTCCCAGAGCAGACAGGAGCTCCACTCCCTTACTGAAGATCTCCACATAAACCCCTTGAGGGAACTGAGCCTGGGAGGCAGCCCTGCCCCCACCTGAGCACCAGAACTTAAGCTCACATTGAATACCAGCTGCGCCCACAGCTGAAGGCCCTGAGGCTGGGGAGCAGCATTTGAATCTCAGACCCCAAGCAATAGCTAGGCGGATCTAGGAGGGGGTGGAGAGGAATATCAGAAGTCAAATAACTGGCTGGGAAAATGCCCAGAAAAGGGAAGAAAAATAAGACCATAGAAGGCTACTATCTTGGTGAACAGATGCTCCCTACTTTC
Organism: Bettongia penicillata ogilbyi; assembly: GCA_023548195.1. Classification (NCBI taxonomy): domain Eukaryota; kingdom Metazoa; phylum Chordata; class Mammalia; order Diprotodontia; family Potoroidae; genus Bettongia; species Bettongia penicillata. The sequence goes on along the minus strand of JAJHZJ010000959.1, from coordinate 908,886 downwards.
ATTTCTGATGAGGAGGAACAATGCTTACCATCAGGGAAAGACCTAGAAGTCAAGGCCTCTGTATCACAAACATCCAAAATAGATATCCAATGGGCTCAGGCCATGAAAGAGCTCAAAAAGGATTTTGAAATTCAAGTTAGACAGGTGGAGGAAAAACTGGGAAGAGAAATGAGAGAGATGCAAGAAAATCATGAAAAATGGGTTAATACCTTGGTAAAGGAGACTCAAAAAAATGCTGAAGAAAATAACACCTCGAAAAATAGGCTAACTGAATTGGCAAAAGGGGTTCAAAAAGCCAATGAGGAGAAGAATGCTTTCAAAAGCAGAATTAGCCAGATGGAAAAAGAGGTTCAAAAGCTCACTGAAGAAAATAGTTCTCTCAAAATTAGAATGGAACAGATGGAGGCTAATGACTTTATGAGAAACCAAGAAATCACCAAACAAAACCAAAAGAATGAAAAAATGGAAGATAATATGAAATATCTCATTGGAAAAACAACTGACCTGGAAAATAGATCCAGGAGAGACAATTTAAAAATTATGGGACTACCTGAAAGCCATGATCAAACAAACAGCCTAGACATCATCTTTCAGGAAATTATGAAGGAAAACTGCGGGAGATCTATTTTCCAGGTCAGTTTCCAGGTCAGTTTTTCTATCGAGGAAATTTGTCTTTTCCACTGATTCTCACCATCCAAGACATTAATGTTTCTCCCACCCATTAGGTAAACAGACTCAAAATATCTGTCACCTCCTGCTGAACAAAATCTTCAACTACCTTGCCAAATACTATGTGCCCTTTGGATTCTTCTGTTTTCTCCTTAGTACTGGTGTGCTTCTTCGTGATAAGGCTCCCATGCATTCTATATAGGTGATTCGGCCCCAATCAAGTGTCTTGTTAAATTTTTGCTTGTTTTTATCAGTTAAAATAACAATAATTTTTCTTCTACCACCTGAGACTTTCTATGTTGCTCATCTAAAAGAGAGTTTGAATGATGCAGCATAAAAAGCTTCTCATAAAAATAGCCAACTCCGTTACCATCTGAGTTTTCTCTTTTCCAGCTACTAGTCTCTGCTTTTAAACATAAGGTGATAACTTGTTAGCAAGCCCCAAATTCTCCTACCTATACCTATCAGTTATTTCCCCAGTTTTTTTTGGTATTCCTTGAAAATATCTTTCTAAATCTCAGGGTATTGCCTTGTGTAGCTTCAGTTTCCAGTTTTCACAAAGTCCTTTGCTTTTAGCCCATACTTTCACAAGAGGGGGAATAAGGTAATTTATCCCATATGGGATATTTCTCTCTCTAAAGCCATTCTACCTCCAAATAGAGGTCTGATATTTTGTAGTCCCATTGTCATTGCCATTTGTAGAACCAACACAATATTCACAGTGCATATTGCAGACATGAATATGCCCGCACAATTGTGAATCACAAAATACAACACACTCCCCACATGGAAGATGAATCCAAAATATTTATTCAAATGACAGAAAACTGAAGCCCAACACAAGAAAGATAAATTCATCACAGCAATGAAGAAATCTACACACAATAACAATGCAGAGGACAGCATTTTCCCCAAACCTTCCCCTTGGAAGGGCCTTTCCACAGGCCAACTCCCTTAAAAAAAATCACAAATAAGCTCTCCCACTCACACTAATTGCTGCCTTTCCCTGCTCTGATTACTTTCTAACTTCTTTTCATCTATGTTCTCCCTCCACCTCTTTCTATTCTACCCTTCCTGCTTCACCCATTCCTGTTCCATGTAACTTGACTTATGTGACTGAGGCTTCCATTTGACCTGAGAAGGTCTATTAATGGATGGAAAAGATCTTTCCATTAAGAAACAATCACATTAACAATAAATGCAATTAAAAATGCATTATCAATACATTAGGTCAAGGAGAAAATATTGAGAGCAGCCAGAGGAAAAAAAAATCAAGTGTAATGGAGCCACAGTCAGGATAACATAAGATTTAGCAGATTATACAAGAAATAATCAGAGGGTTTAGAATATGATAGTCCAGAGAGCAAAGGAGCTAGAATTACAACCAAGAATCACTTACGCAGGAAAAGTATGTGTAACCCTTCAGGGGGAAAAATGAACATTCAGTGAAATAGAGGACTTCCAAGCATTCTCAATGGAAAGATCTAAACTGAATTGAAAATTTGACTCAAGAGAAGCATTAAAAGGTAAACAGGAAAAGGAAATCATAAAGGAAACAGACCAAATGATTTACAACCTTAAATGGGAAGATGATTTTTGTAACTCATAAGAACATTCTCATTAATTGGGTAGTTAGGAGTTCAACTAAACAGAGGGTACTGGTATGTGTTGAATATAAATGGATGATATCTGAAAAAGAAATAATAATAAGGGCTGAAAAGGGAATGTATTGGGATAAGGAGAAAAGGAGAGGTCTAATTGAGCATGTCATCTCATATAAAAGTGACAAGAAAAGATTTTAGAGTGGAGGGGATTAAAGGGTTCTTGAGGGGGAGTGAATGAATCTTATTCCCATCAGAATTGGCTCAAAGAAGGAGTAATATACACATTCACTTGATTGTAGACATCTTTCTTACCCTATAGAAAAGTAGAAAGGGAAGGGTATAAGAGAAGGGGGTGGGGAGTTGATAAAAGGCAGGGCAGATTGGGGAAGTGAGTAGTCAGAAACCAAATCCTTTGAAGAAAGACATGATGAAAGGAGATAGAGAGTAGAGTAAATGGAGGATAGGATAGAGGGAAATACATTTAGCAATCGTAAAATTTAAAAAAAAATTAAAACAATTTTCTCTGATAAAAGCCTCATTTTTCCAACATATGGAGAACCAATTCTATTTCATAAAAAATTACAGCCGTTCCCAAATTGATGAATGATCAAAAGACATGAACAGTTTTTAGAGGAAATAACCAAAGCTATCTAATCAGTTGGTTGTTGTCCTTCATTCTCGAAGAGGATCAAAATGACATCACCATGATAGAGTGAAGTTTCAATATGCACAACTGTGGCCAATCAGATCAATACATTTCAGAATGCTCCACCACAGACTGGGCACAGAAAGTTCATGTGAACATTTGTGGTGGTTAGTCCAAATTTGCACATCCTACTTTTCCTTTGTGCTGTTTCAATTCTGCTTTGCTAATAGAGATTTGTTGATAGAGCTGCTTTCTGATGAAGGCATGCCATGCTCAGTGGTACTGTGGTACTGTGGTACTGTGCCAGTGTCTCCCATGTCACACAATCAAATCCAAAGTTCTTGAGAGAGACTTGTATCCCTTCTTATGACTACCATGTGATTGCCTGCCCCATGTGAGTTCTCCATAAAATACTCCTTTTGGCAAGCATACATTTTACATTTGAAAAACATGGCCAGCCCATTGGACTTGCATTCTCTGAAGCATAGTTTGAAAGCTTGGCAGTTTCGTTCAAGCAAGGATCTCAGTGCCTAGTACCTTATCCTGCCAGGTGATCTTCAGAATCTCCCTATGAGAGTTCAAATGGAAGTGATTGAGTTTCCTATGAGCATGGTGCTCATAGAATGTCAGCACAACAGCTCTGTAGACCTTCAGTTTGGTAGCTAGTCTAATACTTCTTCTGTCCTAGACTTTTTGTCAGAGCCTCCCATACAGTGAGCTAACTCTAGTAATGCGTACATCAACCTCATTATCAATGTGTACATCCCTGGAAAGAACACTACCAAGGTAAGTGAACTTTCCACAGCATTCAAAACTTTTCCATTGTTGTAACCAATGGTTACATGTGAGCACCTGTGTTTCCTTGGTGTTAATTATTAGGGCAAAATTAGCACAGGCAGCAGAGAATTGATCCATACTTTGTTGCATCTCAGATACAGAGGCGGCAGTGAGTGCACAATCATCTGTAAATAGAAAATCATTCACCATCACTACCTCCACTTTTGTCTTGGCTTGTAGCATTTTAAAATTGAAGAATTTACCATCACTACAGTAGCTGACCTTGATGATGTATTCATTGTCATTGAAAACATTTGACAACATGACTGAATACATCATGCTAAAAAGCATAGAAGCAAGCACACAGCACTGTTTCATTCCTTTGGTGACTGGGAAGGCATGAGAGCATTGTCCACAATCCAGATTCTGGGCAAACATGCATGTCATCATGAAATTAATGTACAATACTAATGAACTTTACTAGGCAACCAAATTTTGACATAATCTTCCATAGGCCCTCATGACTAATAATGTGAAAGGCCTTAGTCAGATTCAAACATTTTTTACAGACCTCTGCTGTTCTCCTGGCATTTCTCCTGGAGTTGTCAGATAGTAAACACCATGTCAACTGTTCTTCAGCCCTTTCTGAAGCCACACTGGCTCTCAGTTATATGACCATTTTTCCAGTGAAGGATCAGTCCATTAAGGAGGATTCTAGAAAGAATCTTGCCAGCAATGACTAAGAGAGAGACCCCCAAACCCCATAATTGTCACAAGACAATGTATTCATTTTACATTTATAGAGATGGACAGTATAGGCATCCTTGAATTCCTGGGGGATAACTTCTTGCCACGTAACGTGGAAAATTTCAGTCAGCTTTTGTATGAGCCGTGGTCCCCATGCCTTGTAAATCTCAGCTGGAATAGAATCAGAACCAGGTGCTTTGCTACATGAAAGGAGCCTAATGGCATTCAAAACCCTTTCCTCATTTGGAAGTTCAGCTAAGGATGGATTGACTTCAACATGAGGTAAACAGTCAATGGCCTTAGCATTGATTGATGATGGCCTATTGACAACACTATAGAAGTGTTCAGCCCGTCTCTCTAGGATCATGTCCTTATCAGTAATCAATGTAACTCCATCAGCACTGAATAGTTGTGAGATACCATAGGTTTTTGGTACATAAATAGGTTTCAGGGAATCATAAAAGCATTTTAGATTGTTACTATCAGCATAAAACTGAATTTCTTCTGCCTTTGTATTGAGCCAGGAATACTACCTCTCTAAGCTTTGCTTGTATTTTACTTTTGATGGAATTAAATGCTGTGTTCTTAGAGATGGATAAACTATTTTGCTAGTAAATCTTGTGTTCTTGTTTTTTTTATTTAGCATTTTCTGAAATTCTCCATAATTTTCATCGAATCAGTCTTAGTGTTTGTGAATCTTCCAACCCAGATAAATGAGCAAATGCAGTGTTGTACACCAAAGCTCTGAAAACTGCCCACTCGTTTTCTGCACCATTGTTGTCGAATTTGTGTTGGCTCAACTTTCCTTCCAAGTTAGCAACAAACTGGTCACTCTCAGAGAAAAGCTCTAATTTGTTGACATTAATTCTTCTGGTAATCAATTTTGCCTTAGGGGCAGCACTTTTGATGAATGCAAATATTTAGTTAGAAAGGATAAATCTATGTTATGTCCAGCACTCTGCACTGCACATTACCTTTGTCACTCACTCTCTCTTCTTGTCTGTCTCTTGTCCTTAACAATCATATTGTCTATTAGATGTCAATGTTTAATGTGAGGGTGCATCCATGAAGTTTTATTTCATTTAGGTAAACAGAAAATAGTGTTGATGATGGGGAGGTCATGAGATGCACAAGTCTTCTGTAGTAAATGATCATTGCTGCTGCTGTTTGCAACTCCTTTCCTCCCTAGGACTCACTGCCAAGTCTGGTAGTCTGAGCCTACCCTAGCATTAATGTCACCTAGAATTATAAGCTTGTCCTATTTTGGCACATTGATGATAAAGGTCTTCAAAAATTTTTTCTTTGACCTCATCATGGTAGGAGTATAAGCACTGATGATGGTAGCATGGCATTTTGCAAGTGGCAATCCCATTGTCATGAGCCTTTCATTCACTCCTTTTTGGCATACCAGATTGCTGGCAAGATTAATTTTCATTGCAAAACCTAAACCAGTTTCATGGCATTTCCTTTCACTATGTCCACTTCAGAAAAATGTGTATCCATCTCCTACTTCAGTAATCTGGCCTTCATTTCCCAGCCTCATTTCACTCAGGGCTGCTAATTGGATGCAATACCTGTTGAGTTCTCTTGCAACAAACAGTAATTTGTCTTTCAGGTCTACTGGATTTTGTGTTGTCTATAAGTGTGCACCTGTTCCATGTGCTGATGATGAGTGGAATCATCCTTTCTGAGGTTTTTGTACATTTTGTACATTTTTTGTGTGTTTTGACTGCAGAGTGGGATTCCCCGTCTGCCATGGTAATCAGGCCAGGGTTGGGTAAGCATACAATTTTAAGATCACCTTTTTTAGCCCCCTTTCTCTCACCAGGAGGTGAGCAGAGCAATCCTTAAAAATCTGCTTAGATCCCTGGGGGCTGCTGAGTTCAATTTCGGCTTTCAGTTAGAAAAGATTCTATGGCTTGGGCTACCTGTGTGCAGGGTTGTGACTACAGTTCCCAATGCATCCTCACCTGCTGCTTCATCACTTGCCTGTAGCCACAGGACTTGGTGGTATCATAGTAAAATCATATGGGTTATGTGGTTTGATTCAGACATAAATTGGATTTAAGTGAGGCATCGTAGTCCAGTGGAAGGACAGAATCAAAATGACTGGCAATGGCTCAGGATGCACTGGATGACCTTGGTGTCTTCAGTGCCTAACAAAACTCGAAACGCTCCACATTGCCTGCTTCAACTACCTTCATGGCCACTGGAACAAATTGTTCATATCTGCCCATTCCACCATGGGAAGTCTTCACATGATTGGGGTAGACACCCCCTTAACTCATCATTGGGTTTGAGGCCCCTTGGTTACCCTCAATCTCATTTGTTCTATCTGCCAAAATGGTTTACCAAGGTGTGGCCACCATGCATGCTGCAGCTTCTTGGAGCCATAGGTGAGAGTTTGTTGGAACAGGTGGAAGCCAAAGATGGAAAGAGCAGCCATCACACTAAAGGTTCAGGTCCTCCCTGAACACTCCCAACACTCCAAACAAAGCTAACTATAGCCATATGAAAAGAAAAATGGTCCACCTCACCATTAATCACCGAAATGAAAATTAAAACAATCCTGAGGTAATACTTCATAACTATTAGATTGGTTAAAGGACAAAAAAAGTGAAATGACAAATATTTGAGGAGCTGTGGGAAACTGAGATATTAATGCACAATTGGGTGGAGTTACGAGCTGACTCAACCATTCTGTAGAAAGTTTTGGATCTATGCCCAAAGGGCTATAAAATCATGCATACCCTTTGAACAAGCAATACCACTACTAGGTCTGTATACCAACAGAGATAAAAAAAATGAAAAGAACCTTTATGCATAAAATATCTACAGCAACATTTTTTCTTGTGGCAAAAAATTATAAATTGAGATGTCCCTCAACTGGGTAATCATTGAACAAAGTGTAATATGTGCAATACTATTGTACTAAAAGAAATTATGAACAGGATGCTCTAAGAAAAACTTGGAAAGACTTACATGAGCTGATATAAAGTGAAATCTACTGTGTGCAACATAACAGTAATACTGTAAAACGATCAGCTATGAATGACTTAGCTATTCTCAGTGATACAATGATCCAAATCAACTCTGAAATACTTATGATGAAAAACGCTATCCGTACCCAGAGAAAGAACTGTTGGTTTCTGAATACAGATTGAAGCATACCTTTTTTTCCTTTATTTTTATTGCTTTTTTTTTTTTTGGTCCATGTTGTCTTTCACAACAGGATTGTTATGGAAATGCTTTGCATGACTAAACATGTATAATTATGTCAAATTCCTTTCCTCCTCAGTGAAGGGCATGGGGTGAGAGCTAGAAAGAGAAAGAATTTTAAATTCAAAGTTTTAAAAACAAATATTAAAATTTGTTTTCTCACATAACTGGGGGAAAATAAAATACTAGTTTTTTTTTAAGAAAGAGACACAAAGACATTACTTACATGAAGAAAAATTTCTGTAAATTTTAAATAATGCAGTGCTGTTCTTTCTATTTTATGGAACTTCACCTGTATCTCACTCTGTAAACATTATATACTGACAAAAAAATAATAAAGTGTGACAATGTAGTTCCATCTCCTGGTCTCTTACTAGACTTTCTCCCATGTTAAATATTTTCTGTAAAGCACTGTCATTTGAGTTTTGAGTCACCTAGGTAAAACCAATGTGGCAAAAGATATATCAAAACAAATGTTTAAAGTGGTGTTAAAATTTCTCTGATCACAAAAGTGCTCAAAAATGACTTCACAGGCCTATAGTCATGATACCAGACTGCAATTTGCATAAATTTCTTCTTGACTTTTAATATATTAATCTTTCAAAGATCTCTGATTTCATATGCATACGGCCCTTACAGATGCAAATGACAGCATTCTCAAATTGTTCATGGGTTTTCATCAGGTATGATAGTTCTCCATATTCATCATCTTGTGGCCCACTACATAGAGATGGATATTTCCAAACTTGACTGGGATGATTCTCAAATGACAAAGTCCATTGGCTGACACTACATGTGAATTATTTCCAGGTTTCACATGATCTACCAGCACTTTTACTCCTTTAACACAGATTTTGAGAGTTTATAGCAGGAGTCAGGGATCTCTGGACTTGAGGTAACATGTAGCCCTCAGAGTCCTCAAGTATGGCCCTTTGACTGAACCAAAATTTCACAGAAGAAATTCCCTTAATGAAATGATTTATTCTGTAAAATTTGGACTCAGTCAAAAAGCTGCACTCAAGGACCTGGAAGGTCATATGTTCCTTCAAGGAAACAGGTTCCTCACCTCTAATTTAAAGTCACCTCCAACCCATCAGGACCAAAATAAAGTTTTATTCAGTAAAGTACAACAAATATTAATTAAAATTATTATTACTTATGATAACACAAAGCACTATAGATTTTGGGCTTTCCATTTGTACATCAGATGCTTACTACAAGATATAAAAAAGCTAGGCAGAAGAATATTTCATTAAATCTAGTGTCGTACTATCATGTTTAAATTGCATTTCCTACTACTGTTTCAGGCAAGGGAGAAGGGCATAAATTAGCTTTAGAGTTAAACAAACTCTGAAAGCCACAAGAGATTTCCAGTAATATAAAAATACAGTAATCTTAGCCAAGTTTTAAGTGTTTAATAATATATTTGCAAATCTCCACCTTAAAAATAAAATCTGGGATGAATATAAACAAAAAATATAAAGCCCAAGTAGGCTCAGTGCCCAGACCTCTAAAGGAGTCAGCCTTGTAAAAGGAGGAAAATTTAGCTAACAAGGAAGGGTTTGCATACAGAAATGCATGCAAAAAGAAAACTACTTCAGAAATGATCTGTCCCTCAAAACAATATCATTTCCTAAGGACATGAGAATCTAGTCAGGTAAAACAGCACACACACATACACACACATACACAAATATACACACACACACTTATGAATAGACATACATACACATATATACGTGTGGATATATATGTATATAATATATATAATTATACAATAAAGATGTTTTAATTATTTTATCATTATTCATATTTATAATTAGCATGTTATATATAGTATATATAACATCATATATTTAAATATATATTTATTATTTTTATTTATTTCTTGGAGACCTTAAAAAACATAAATTTCTGTGTTCTTTCTTCAAATATATTGAAAAATTGAGAAACAGAGGGAAAAAAACTTGACTAAATTTTTAAAAGTATTGAGTGGCAAAATCAAGCAAGAAGTCACATCTCCTGACTCCAACTCCATTGAATTAGCCCAAGTATTACCATGAGGTAATTGTTATATAATTATATTATAATTAATTATAATTAAACTTTATTATAATGAGGTTTATCCTAATGTCCCAATCTTCTAGGACCTGTTGAATTTATATTATTCTATTCAGGTTTTGTCTAATAGCATTCATAGTATTATTATAATATAATGCATACAACATATTACAGTATATGATATGACATGACTTCATAATATGTAATATATAACATCATAATTCATAAGTTTGCTTTCATTGCAACAATCTTCAAGGGTTTCTAATGCCTCCTATTGGGACTAAACTTCTTGAAAAGTTGCTCTACAGTAGATGCTTCCAATTTCTTTTGAGTCCCTTCTTAACCTCTTACAATTAGGCTTCTGACCTCATCATTCCACAAAACTCCTCTCCCCAAAGGTGCCAATGACCTTTAGTTTCCTAATCTAATAGTGTATCCTCAGTCCTCAATCTCCTCAAGTTCTCTGCGGCCTTTGACACTGTTCCTCACCCTCTACTCCTTGATGCTCTCTCCTGTCTAAGTTTTGGGAAGCCATTCTCTCCTGATTCTCCTCTTACCTTTCTGGCTGCTCCTCAAACTTGTTTGCTCTATCCTCAATCAGACAATGTTCAAAGAGTTCTGTCCTGGGTCATTTTCTATTCTCTACCTCTATTATTTTATTTAGTGTTCTCATTAGCTCTATAGATGATTGTCATCTATCTCCATGATGATGAGGATTCTCAAATCGACCTATTATGCCCTAACCGTTTCTATTGTTTTCTCATCTCAATTTCCAGCTACCTTTCAGACATCTCAAACTTCATGCCCCAGTAGACATCTTAAATTCAAAGTGTCCAAAACCAAACTAATTCTTTCCCTCTAATGTCTCTCCAACTCACTACCCTCTTCTCTATTACTATAGAGGGCAACACAATCATCCCAGTCTCTCAGGTTCACAAACTGACATTCTCAAGTTCTACCGCTCATCCATCACATCTAATCTGTTGGAAAAGCCTGTAAATTTAAATTTTTCAACATCTATCAAACCTGCCCCTTTCTCTCCATTGATATTGCTAAGACTCTGGTTCAGCCTATCAGCTTAGGCCTACAATATAAACAGCTGACCTCAGGACATAGTAAGTAATATGTTGAATTAAATTGCACCACTTCAGTATATAGACTGTGTGATCCCGGACAAGTTTCCTAATCTTTCAGTACTTCCTTGGACTGACTCTAAAAGACAAATCAAATGGCAAGTTGTATTTAACATTGGCAGTTCCATGTATCAGTAAAATCCATGTTCTTAACAAATGGAATCAATCAGTCATTATGCACTGTATTCTGGTTAAAATAATACTTGTTTCTGTATTAACATTAGATGACTATTCTCATTTCTATGGGCAAGGACTCAAAAACCTTACCTACTTAGAAGTCCTACAGTACTGTATATAACATTTCTTTTTCACTTTAAAAGGAGATGACTACATTTGGGACATCCATGAGAGACATCGTTAGGTGATACAGCACCAGGGACAAACTGAATTCCATGTCTGTGTAGAGGACAAAATATCAAAACCACAAGACATCCTGAGACCAGGTTGTACTACCATCACTACTGATTTCAGGCATCCTATGTGAAATGAATCCCCAAATGGGTCACCATGGCTAGTTTCTCCTACTGTGGCAAATTTCCATTGACAGAGCAGTGGGAAGAGGTGGATGTACCAGAGAAGAGAGGAATTAGGGTAAGTGCCTTTGTTCTGAGGCTAACAGGCTAGGTGGTATGTACCTTGCTCAACTTCATGCCCTAGAGATTTTAATTCTTTCATCTCCAGAAATTCCTCAGTGGTACACCCTATTCTGAACTGTGACTGCTTCACCTGTTTCAGACATGCCTCTGCCACGTTTGCTTCACTTCTTACTGTCAGGGAAGAATAGCAAAGGTGACTTCTGTTTGAAATGATTGCTATAGAAAGTTTAAGAATCAATCACAGAAAAAAAAATTAATTCCCTTCAACTGTGAAGCATTCCCATATGCCTCAAATGTTCTCTCTCATAATAGTTCATTCACTTCTTCATATAATCCTTAACTTTTGAATTTTCTTCTATTCAATTCTAAACCTCAGTATTTTTCTAAATTTTCACTTTTTTTCTTCTCCAACTTCTCCTCCTTTACTAGGAGACTTCAACTTACATATTGATCCCTTCTAATACCCCAAAACACACAATTCCTTAACAAGCTCCCATGAGCTATTCCTCTATTCAATCATAGTCACACACAAAGATGATCAGACATTTGATCCCGCCATTACCACAACTCGAATGAGTTACATGCCTTTCTATACATGTTCTAGTTCCTGATTAAATAGCAATCATAAAATCAAATTTACCATTAAATGCTTAACATTTTCATCAATGCCAAATTTTACTTGAGGTTCCGTTTCTCTAGGAAATTTAGACTAAAATTCGTTTCCTCAACCTAAAGATGTCATTGACTTATTCTCAGTAATTAATTCAGTCAATTGTTTTAATACTATTTGCTTTTACCTCACTTTGTAACATGTCCAGTTTTTCTCCTCATCACTCCCCTCCCTCTGCTCCCTAATACCTTACATTCTGATAACTCCTTCCCTCAATGTACCCTCCCTTCTATCACACCTCACCCTTCCCTTATCCCCATCTTCTCTCTTTTCTTGTAGGGTAAGATAAATTTCTATACCCCATTCCCCGTATTTTTTATTTCCCAATTATATGCAACACAAATTCTCAACGTTCACTGCTAATACTTTGAATTCCAACTTCTCTCCCTCCCCAATGCCACTGAGAAGATAAGCAGTTCAATACGACTAATTATGTGTGATTTTGCAAAAGACTTCCATAATAATCATGTTGTATAATACTAATTATATTGCCCTCTATCCTACTCTATTGCCCCTTATTGTTATCCCCCTCAATTGACCTTTTCCCTTCTCAAAAGTGTTTTTTTCTAGCAAATCCCTTCTCCCACTTGCCCTCCCTTCTATGATTTCCCTCACCCCATTTGTTGCCTCTTTCCCTACTTTCCTGTGGTGTAAGATAGATTTTCATATCAAATTTAGTGGGCACATTATTCTCTCCTTCAGTCATATGTGGAGAGAGTAGCTTCACTTTTCCCCTCTCCCCTTCTCCCTTTTCTCCTCCATTGAGCAAAGTTTTTCTTATCTCTTTTATGTGTTATTGCCTGCCCTATTCCATTTCTCCCTTTCTCCTCCCAGTATTTTCCTCCCTCACCCCCTAATTTTTATTTTATTTTATTTTGTTGTGTTGCTTTCATCTCTTCTCATTCACCAAACCTTATACTCTCTGTCTATATACGTGTATGTGTGTGTGTATGTACAAGCTCTTCATCTACCCAAATACTGAGAAAAGATTCAAGAGTTATAAGTATTTTCTTTCCATGTAGTAATGTAAACAGTTCAGCTTTAGAAAGTCTTTTTTTGATTTTTCTTTTCCTGTTTACCCTTTTATGCTTCTCTTGATTCTTGTATTGAAAAGTCAAATTTTCTGTACAGATCTGGTCTTTTCCTCACTATGAGTGATTCAAAGTCCTTTATATCATTGAATGACCATTTATTCCCTTGAAGTATTATACTCAGATATGCGGGGTAGGTGATTCTTGGTTTCAATCCCTGTTCCTTTGACCTCTGGAATATCCCATTCCAAGTCCTTTGATCCCTTAGATCCTGTGTTATCCTGATTGTATTTCCACAAAACTCTAACTATTTCTTTCTAACTGCTTGCAGTATTTTCTCCTTGATCTGGGAACTCTGAAATTTGGCCACAACATTCCTAGGAGTTTCTCTATTTGGGTCTCTTTCATGAGGTGATCAGTGGATTCTTTAAATATTTATTTTGCCCTCTGGTTCTAAACTATCTGGACAGTTTTCCATGATAATTTCTTGAAAGATAATGTCTAGGCTCTTTTTTTGATCATGACTTTCAAATAGTCCCATAATTTTTAAATTGTTGCTTCTGAATCTATTTTCCAGGTCAGCTGTTTTTCCAATGAGATGTTTCACACTCTCTTCTATTTTTTCAAACTTTTGGTTTTATTTTCTAACTGCTTGCTTTTTCTCATAGTTATTCATTTCCCTGAAACTCAACTGTCTCTTTCAACGAATTATTTTTTTCAGTCAGCTTTTGAACCTCCTCCTCCATTTGACTAATTCTGCTTTTTAAAGCCTCCTTCTCCTCATTGGCTTTTTGGACGTCTTTTTCCAATTGAGTTAACCTCTTTTTAAAGCTGTTATTTTCCTCAGGATTTTTTTGGTTCTCTTTTAGTAAGCTGTTAACTCATTTTTCAAGCTCTTCTATTGCCTGAACCCAACTTAAGTTCCCTTTGAAGGCCCTGGAGGCAGGGGCCTTGCCTTCCTCTGATAGTATGTCTTGTTCTTCCCCATCCAAAAGGATTGAGGGAGACACCTGTTCTCCAAGAAAGTCACCTTCTATGGTCTTATATTTTTTTTTTTTTGCTTTTTGAGGCATTTTCCCAGTCAGTTACTTGACTTCTGAGTTTCCTCCTCTCCACAACCAACTTGCCTCCAGTTCAGACAAGCCAACACTGGGGACTGAGATTCAGATGAGCTACTCCAATCCCTCAGGGGCTTTAGGTGGGGCCAGGGCTGCCATTCAGTATGAGATTAAGATCAGCTCTTCAAGTGGGGACAGGGCCACCACACAGGGTTCATTTCCCTCAGGGGCTGTGCATTGAGACCTGCAACAATGGCTGCAGGCTACTGTTTGCCTTGGGAGCCCCCTTCCACTGCTTCCTCCATTGCTGCCACCTGAGGAGGCCTGAGTTATGAGGACACACTGCTCCCTTCTCTGCCAGCTGAAAAAACCCCTCTCTCTGACCTTTAGTGCCTGTAGGTTGAGGAACCTGTGCTGTTGCTGGAGATTCTGTCCCTGAAGTCTGCTCTGTTCTGCTCCTCACAGTGCCATGTGGCCAAGGCTGGGCTGGGCTCTGCTTCTCATCGGGTATGACAGACCTTTCCTGTTGGACTTTCAGGTCACTCTGAGCTAGAAATGTCCTCCACTCTGTTGTTCTGTGGCTTCTGCTGCTCTCCATAATGATTTTTTTTTTATCTCTTTCTCTCCTTTTCCTTACAAAACCCTATCCCTTCCCTACACTGTGATCTCAAATAGCTTGACCCCTCCGTTTTCTTCCCAGGCAGAACACAACCTCACACAACCTCAACTGGACCCTGCTCACTACTTGGCAATCCTACTATAATACTCTTATCAGTTCACTATTCTACCCACCACAAAGGTTCTTCCAAATTATGTCATCCTTCCATCAACCTCCTGTGAGTTCTCCAGCTATCACTCAGATTCATTCTGTCACTTTTTCCTCCTTCACCTTTATCTCACATGATGAATTGCCCTTACTTCTCACCAAGAGCTAAACCCTCTATTTTTTCAGGCAATCCTAATCCTGAGGAAAATCACATTTTTTCCAAAAGTTTGCTCCTTCTATCGTACTCACTCTTTCACTTGCTTTTTCTTTCCTATCCCTGTATATTGGCTTATGCCCTACATCCTAATAGAAAGACCATTTTTCTCCTATCCTGAAAAAAAAAACCTTACATCCTCACTATGATCCTATATGTCTTTTTGCCCTTTGTAGCGAAATTCCTTAAAAAGACCATTTACAATAGATGCCTCCACTTTCTCTCCTCTCACTCTCTTGTTAACCCCTTATACTCTGGCTTCTGACCTTATCATTGCACCAACACTTCTTTGTACAAAGTTGTTAATGTCCTCTTAATGGCCAAATCTAATGGCCTTTCTCAGTGCTCATTTTCCTTGACCTTTTTTGCAGCTTTTGATACTATTGACCAATCTCTCCTCCATGGTAATCTCTTTTCTCTAGGATTCTTTCAGGATGCCACTCACTATTGACTCTCCCGTACCTGTCTGACGACTCCTTCTCTGTCTCCTTTGGTGGATTCTCTTTGAGATCACGGTCTCTAAATGTGAGTCCCTTAGGGTTCTGTTTTCATCCTCTTCTCTTCTGCCTCTATACTACATCAATTGATGATCTTAACAGCTTCCATGGACAGAATGATCCAGGATAACTCTAAAATCTAACGATTCTGCCCCAGTCACTCTGCTGATCCAATCTCCCGTTCCCAAGTGTTTTTCAGAAATCATTGCAACATTTTCGACACCGTTGCAACATTTCTTAAATATGTCCTCTTTTGTCCTCTATCCTCTAAAGTAGCCTTCAAGCAGTTACCAACTCTAGTCCTATATCAGCTCAGTCCTAGGTTTTTTAAATAGACTGATAGTGCATCTGCCTTCCTCTACTCTTTTCCCCACTCCCATTCATCCTCCTTTCATCTATCAAAGTGATTTTCCTAAATTATAGGTATAATCATGTCAACTCTTACTCAATAATACAGTGATTTTCTATTGCCTGTTGGATGAAATATTAAATTTTCTGTTCAGCATTCAGAGACCTTCATAATCTTTTCCCCTTCAGTCTCGCCAGTCTCTTTATATCTTGTTCTCCACCATGTACTCTTGGATCCAGTGACACTGGCTTCCTGGTTGTTCCAGGAAAAAGACATTCCCTATCTTGGCCCAAGACATTTTTTCCTGTCTGAAATCCATTCTTAGAACAATATTTCTCCTCTACTCTGATTACTGACATTCCTGGCTTCCTTAAGTTCCTACTAAAATCTCATCTTTTCCTTGAAGGTTTCCAAAACCCTTCTTAAGCCCGGTGAATTCACTCTAATAATTATTTTCTATTAATCCTGTAGGTAACATTCTCTCTTTATAGAAATAGATATAGATATAAATAAAGATATAGGTGTACTGTGTCTCTCACCAGATTTTAAGCTACTTATGGGCAGGAAATATTTGTTTTATTTTCCCCTCTTTTTCTGTCACCAGCATTTAGCATGGTTTTTAGTACAGAGTAGGCAAGTAACAAGCATTTGTTGATTCGTTCACTTAGCCTGCCTTCCTCTGAGAAAAAGAAAACTAATACTTTCCAAGGTGAGAAGGCAACATTTGCTAATCGCTCAAGCATAGGTAGAGATATCTACTTGAAAACTTTGCTTTGAGAAGGACCAAAATATTGAAGGTAATAATGAAACAGACACAAAAAATTAATAACATTTATTTTAAATGAATTTCTTCACTTTGAAAAACTCTGCTCTGGTTTGACGTGTCCTTCAATGAATCATCTATTTCCTTCAATTTCCTGATCTGCAACACAGTCTCCAAGCCCCATTCTAGTTCTAAGATTCCACTTGACTAAAATTTTAGTAAAATCAACAGAAATCCAAAAGATGTTTGTAGCTAGGTAAAAAAACCCAACAAAACAGCTGATGTCTATTGAGAAATTATGGTTTGAGTGACTACCTTAAACATATAATATAGAATTTCACAAGAGGCACTAATTTTGGCAAACTAAATTACGGAGGACTGATACCATGTAACTACTTTTTAATTATATCCTCAATTTTGACTATTTATTTAATTATTGAATAATTATCCTAGAGTGGAAAGATAATTACTTAGGCCTTTACTCAGCCTCAAAATGCCTCTGCAGCTGTGGCGGTTTCTGAGACTCCATGACTATCCTAGTCTCCCAGCTGCTTGAGCAGCTCCTCCTTTTCCTGTTATGTCCTAGCATAAAACTGAATCTATACTTAGGAATATACATAGATAAATACCAGGCATAGATATAGATATATGCAGTGTACGTATATATGTATAAATATATCTATATCTATATATACATATATATGCATGAATGCCTAGTGTATATAAATACACTCATATGTGCATATACATATACATATGTGATATACATATACATGGAAAATTAGAAAAAAGAAACATAAACACGTAGTACAATGTTGTGCATACAGTAGTTGATGTATACATGCACTTGTGTGTGTAAGTGTTATTATGGTTTGATTCTCTGCCATTCAAAAAAGATGCAAGGAAGTACATTTAATGAAGGTTTCCAATAAGTGACATTATGCATGACATAGTAGAAAGAGTATGGCACAATAATTCTAGTGAAATAACAGAAGATAAATTTCAACCTCAAATCTACCATTAACTAACTGATCATGTGACATAAGATTAGTCAAGCCACATATTCTCTCTTATTCTTAGTTTCCATATCTTTAACTTGGGAACAACTATATTTGTACTGTAGACTTTGTAAGTGTTGCTTTAAGGAAAAGCAATTGTAAACGACAAAATACTGTACTGTACTGAGTTTCCTGAGATCAAAGCCTTTCTTCTCTTCTATTCCCAGTATTTAGCAATATTCTTGGCATGTAGAAAATATTTTTTATTCATTAAACCTTATATTCATTCATAATTAAGATTTACCTATAGTTAGTCACTGTTATCCTTTTATTTCCTTTGTCAGGGACTCATTATTCATTTGGAAGCATCCTCTTTCAGATGAAATCACCCCATTCCTACTCAGGATACCACACTATACTATAGTTTTATATCACTTGTATTCAATCCATCTCCCCAGTGCTCTCTATGTGAAGATTTCCCTAGTGGATCAGAGCTAAGCCATTCAGATATCCTATATTGGACAGTGTTCTACCATAACTGACACTAGGAATTAGGAATGTTTGGAGAGTGTACTAGTACCCACCTAATAGGTAATCTCATCTGATTGACATTATCCTTCTCTTGATATGCTAATCTCCTAATATTCTTAAGTCAAGATTCACTATAAAAAGGCAACCAAACAAGAGTCCAACTATACATCTGACCTGCATAAAATTACATTTATAGAAATCTGCGTGCAGAGTCAATTATACCCAGCATTTCTTACACTATAACTAGACTAATGAAATATTTTAAATGCTGATAGGATCTTCTCTAAATATGGATGGCCTGTATTGAAAGGTTCACCGTTGTGCTCTAGATACAGCTTTGCCAAATATACCTACAATGTAAAAAAAAATATCAGGGATCCACAGTCAGGCACACTATAAAGTGATGTACATCCACTTTCCACACAATATTAGTGTGTTAAAACACACACACTCTCACACGCACAAATTATATCTCAAAAATATGTCTTACTCAGAAAAAAAAGGTTCAGATCTGATTTTGAAAAATTAAAATAAATAAATGAGCAGGAAAGTCATTAATAAGAGACAACTTTTAATCCCCATCAACTCAGTGTCATAGCCACTCATCCTTTGACGTCTATAACCAGAGTTCTCAGGGCCTTCATGACATCTTGTGCCACACACTTAGGTCTATTTCCCAAAGTACAGAACAATATTAAACTTAATTTGCATTAGCTTTCTCTCTTTCATTGTCTTAAATCTACAAAATCAAGAAAAAATAAACCAAGCCTTGATTTATACTGTGTATATTTTTGAGTTTTAAATCCTCACACAGAAAATTTAAGAATCAACTCTACACATGTCTTGAACTGGCTCTAGCACACCTCTGTTTATTTCCCTAGATAATATGCATCTCTTACTCCATTGTTCTTTCTTTGATCTTAAAATGAAACATATGTTGGTCATTTAATGATAATAGAATGGAAAGCAGTAGTAACCTACCATGTTCCAATTTTAATTTCTGCTCCATTTATGCTATTTAACCTCACAAGCACTCATACTATAGATGAAAAGTGTTTCAATTCTGCTTTTGTCCATTTCTTACCCTATTTTCCACACAGACTTCTACAAAATGTTTCTTTTTACCTGGTTTCATCAGTATGATCCCAAATTTCAGTATCTCTTGAAAATACCTACTTTAGGTAGGTATTTTACATAAGTGAAAGTCCTTAAGTATTTAAAGTCCCTTATCAACTTACCCAAACCTGTCTTCTCAGATTTATTCTCTTTGTTCTTTCTCTCTCTCTCCCAATGTGAGAGGCAATTTGTTATATCACATCATTTCATATATATCACATCATATATAATATAATATAATATTCTATTATAGTCATGTAATAAATATTCTACCATGTAACATTGCATTATATCACTATATATGTTTATATTGTATTATATATTATACATTATTAAATTACACTATATATACTCTACTATGATATACTATTTTATTATTTCATATCAGATCAAATCTTATCATATAACATTATGTTAAGTATATTATTTTGAATTAGATTATGTAATCATATATTATGTCATAATATACCATGACCATATGGCCTACAACACCAAAGCAACAGAGAGATCATACAGAAGAACATTTGCAGAAAAAAAAAAATCTTTGCATTTAAGAGAGATATTGTGATAATCTTAGACAGATGAATTTCATATGACAACCACATTATAAAGATCTTAGTAATGAGAAAGAAGTGAGGAAATTAAGAGAAAAAAGTTATATTCTCCTAAGGGAATGAGAGGATCTGGTGCAGAGTTGATTTTATTTTTAAAATGTGAATGAGATATGAGCATATATATAAGCAGTAATGACTGAGCCAGTAGTTAAGGAATAATTGAAAATGAAAATTAGGGAAGGAGGGAAGCAATTGAGACAACATGGGCATCATGAGACAAGAGGGAAATGAAGAAAGGACAGAAAGAGAAGGGTTGACCTCAGTAAGGAAAAAAGTGCCTCTTAATCTAAAACCAAAGAAAATGATGTTCAGGGTTTTAAGGTTTACATTTGCAGAGCATAATTAGTTTACAGCAGATAGTTTTTTTTTTTTATTTTATTTTTTCAGCAATGTAGAGGAGCTGGGTTCCTTTGCTTAGAGGGGCAGGGAGGAATAGTGTGTATGCATTCAAGTGATCAGGGAACATGGAAATAGTTGCTATGGTTTTCATGAGTCAATCTTGTATGGAGTAAGCAGTAACTCACTCTACTTCTCCAATGTTCTCCTTCCCCACACCCATAAAATAGTGCCCCAGAAAAAATCCTGGAAGAGAAAGATGGCGTAGAGTAGTCTTTTAGCCCCAGAAACCTTGAGTATCATCAAGAAGGGTGCATCTCCCTCTTTCAAAAAGGGAGCTAATTCCAGGAGAGGAAGTGTATTAGGAGGTCAGCAGTAAGCTCCATCTCAGGAAACCAATAACTGAGCCCCGGTGTAGTGGATACAGGCAAATGACAACACCAATCCCCTCACCCATGTGTCTTAGCATAGCCTGGGTAAATGGTAGACTCCAGCTCTGAGAACCACCACATTCTTCTTTGTAACCTGGGGTAGGCAGGCATCCTGCAGCAGTCAGACTTCCTGGTGCTTCAGCACAGCCAAGGTCAAACAAGCATCCTCCAGAGCCCCGACCTCCAGGTAAATACAGAAAAATGCCACCATTACCACCCCATCTCAGCACCAGGTAAGCTTGCAGAATCCTTCTGGCTGACTCCCAGCTATCCTCCAACACCCTCAACACATAACTAGAAACAAAGATACCCCATGGATGTCAGAGTAACATCAGCACAGTACCAGGTAAACATCCAGGGCCTGTACCCATTGGCATAAGAAGTCCAAGACAGAGCCTCTTCTATGCTGGGATGAAACTTAAAAGTAAGGGAAAAAAGTCCCTCATCTCCCCCCCCACCAAAAAAATATGAGCAAAAATCAACCAAAAAAGATTCTGACCATAGAAAGTCATTATGATGAAAAAGAAGTCCAAAACAAAAATTCAGAAGAGGAAAACAATGTCAAAATGACTATGGGAGCCCCCCCAAAAAAAAATGGGAAATGTTTTCAATTTCAAAAAGTATTCATGGAAGAGTTCACAAATGAATTTTAAAATCATATAAGAAAGGAAGAAAAAAATTGGGAAAAGAAATTAGCGTGATAAAAGAAAATTACGAAAAAAGACTCAACAGCTTCAAAGAACTGCTAAAAATTAGAATTGGCCAAATTCAAAAGGTCATATAAGAATCCACTGAGGAAATCAACTCCTTAAAGAATACAATTGACTGAATGGAAAAAAAATATATAAAACCTAATTTAGGAAAACACACCTTAAAATTTAAAATTGGACAAGTGGAAAGTTAATGATGATTGAATCATGAATCAATCAAGCAAATTTTAAAAAATGGGAAAAGAGTGGAAGAAAGTTTAAAATGCAACATGGGAAAACAAATGACCTTGAAAATAGATCCAAGAGAGACAATATTAAATCACTGGATTACATGAAAGCCATAATCGAAAGGAGGACCTGGACAGCATCTTTCAAGAAATTATCAAGCAAACAGCCTTTACATCCTGTAATCTGAGGGAAAAATAGGCATTGAAAGAATCCACCAGTCACCTCAGGAAAGAGATTACAAAATCCAAATCCAAAGGAACGTTATAGTCAAATTACAGAACTATCACATCAAAGAGTATCTCTTTTTTAAAATGAAGAAATTTTACAAGTGGACAGAAAGAAACTATTCACATATTGTAGATTCACAATCAGGATTACACAGGGATTGTCAGCTGCAACATTAAAGAATCAGAGGTCATGAAACATACAGAAGCCAAAGGAACTAGGAACACAACCAAGAATCACTTCCCTAGCAAAATTAAGCACAATATATCAAGGAAAAATGTTATTCAATGAAATAGAAGAATTTCAAGCTTTCATAAGAAAAAGACTGGAACTAAACCAAAAATTTGACCTCCAACGTCAAGAGCAAAGAGAAGCACAAGCAGGTAAAAAGGTAAAAGAACACATAAGAGATTCAAGAGAGTTAAAGTGTTTACAATCCTATAGGATAAGATGATACTTGTGACTCTTAAAAATTATATCACAAATAATGCAGGTAGAAGGAATAGACAGAGGGTATGGATACGAGATGAATTTGAGGGAATTACATTAAAAAATTAAGGAGTGAGAAAGAATAATACAATGGGTGCTGAAGGAAAGGAGAAGTAGAATGGAGTAAATTATCTCATGTGAAGAGGTGAGAAAGCTATTCCAGTGGAGGGGAAGATGGGGGTCACAATGGGAATTACCTGAAACTTACTCTCATCAGTATTGGCTCAAAGAAGGAATAATAAACACAATCAGTTGAATATAGAAATTGATCTTAGCCACCAATGAAGTATGAGGGGAAGAGATCAAGAAAGGTGTGTGTGGGGGGGGGGGGGGGGAGATGAGAGACAAAAGAAGAGGGCAGATCAGGATAGCTTGTAGAGAGAAGTAAAATACTGGTGAGGATGGAAAGGATGAATGGAGAGAGAGGAGAAACAGGAAAAAAAATAGGATAGAGGAAAACACACGGGCAGTGATCATAACTGTGAATGTGAATAATATGAACTCTCAGATAATATCGAAGGTAATAGCAGAGTGAATGAAAAACCAGAATCCTACTACATACTTGAAGCAGAGAGACACACAGAGAGAAAAGGTAAAGGGCTGGCACAAAATCTATTATACTTCAGCTAAAGTAAAAAACAAACAAACAAAGATAGGAATCCTGATCTCAGACAAAATAAAAGTAAAGGTAGACCTAATTAAAAGAGATAAGTAAGGAAACTACATCTTGCCAAAAGCCCCACTGACAAGGAAGCAATAATTTTTAGAAGAGAAATGATTAGTCTACATGTGAGATCTGTGGGAAGGAAAGAATTCATGACCAAACAAGAGATAGAGAACATTCCAAAATGTAGAATAGATAGTGTTGATCACATTAAATTTAAAAAATTACAAAACAATAGGAACAAAACTGCAACTATGATTAGAAAGAAGGAAGAATGTTGGGAAGCAATCTTAACAGCAAGTGTCTCCAATGAAGACCTTATTTCTCAAATGTATAGAAAAATGAGTAAAATTTTGATAAAATGAGTCAATCTCTAATTGATTAGTGGTCAAAGGACATGAACAGGCAGTTTTCAGATGAAGATTTCAAAGACCGCTATAGGTATATGAAAAAGTGTTCTAAATCACTTTTGGTTAGAGAATGGCAAATTAATACAACTCTAAAATACCACCCCAAACGATAAGATTAGTTAAGAAGATAAAAAACAAAAATGATAATTTTTGAAGAGGATATGGAAAAATTGGGGCACTAATGCACTGTTGGTGAAGTTGAGAAGTGATCTAACCATTTTGGAAAGCAATTTGGAGCTATTCCAAAAGGACAAACAAATTGTGCTTACCATTTGATCCAGCAATACCCCTATGAGGTCTATTCCCCAAAGAGATCATGAAAAAGAGGAATTAACTTACATGTGCAAAAGTATTTATAGCAGCCCTATTTATTGTGACAAAATATTGGAATTTGAGATGATGCCCATCATTTGGGGAATGGCTGAACAAGCTGCAGAATAAGAATGTAATAGAATACTGTTGTGAAATAAGAAATGATAAATGTGTAGAAAATGTGGGAATATTGCTAATGCAATGATGACAGAGTTATGAATTGATCCAACAATTCTGGAGAACAATTTGGAACTATGCCCAAAGGGCTATAAAAAGTGTATACCCTCTAACCAAGCAACATTACTTCTAGGGTTGTATCCAAAAGAGATCACAGTAAATGGAAGGGGACCCACATGTACAAAAATATTTATAGCACATCTTTCTGTGATGGTTGAGAACTGGAAATTGAGGGTTTTCCCATCAACTGAAGAATGACTGAACAAGTTAAGGCATAGGAGTACAATTAAATACTATTGTGCTATAAGAAATGATAAGCAGATGGATTTCAGAAAAACCTGGAGTTACATGAATTGATGCTGAGAGTATTGAGCAGAACCAGTAAAACACTGTACACAGTAACAGCCATATTGTGAAATGACTGACTGATAGACTTAGCTCTTCTCAGCGCTGCAACAATGTAAAACAACTCCAAAAGGCTTGTGATGGAAAATACCATCCATATCCAGAGAAAGAAATATGGAATCTGAAGGTAGATCAAAGCATACTACTTACTTTCTTTTGTTTTCTTTTTCTCTCATGGCTCCTCCCATTCATTTTCCATTCCAATTCTTATACACAAGATGACTAATGAGAAAATATGTTTAATAAAAATGTATATGTAGAGCCTATATCATATTGCATGCTGTCTTGGGGAGGTGGAGTTAAGGGAGCAAGACAAAATTTAAAATTTATGGAAGTGAATGTTGAAAAATAAAACTAAATAAAATAGTAAAAATGGTTGGAAGAAAAATAATAAACAATGAGATCTCAGAATAAAACTAGAACGACTTGAACAAACTGAGGCATAATGAAATGAGAACCAGTACACAATACCAGCAACACTGTGTGAAGATCAACTATGAATGACTCAGATTTTTCTCAGCAGCACAATGATCCAAGACAAGTACAAAGGATACATGAAGGAAAATGCTATCCATATCCAGATAAAGAAGTGATGGATTCTGAATGAAAATAGGAGCATATTTTATCACTTAATTTATTTTTTCTTATGTTTTACTTTTTTACCTTTTGAATATGGGGTTTTTTTATATGATAGCATATCTATAAACTATATCAAACTCCCTACCATTTTCAGAAGGGAGAAAATTTTTGAACTCGAATTCTTATAAAAATGAATGCTAAAATTTTCTTGATATTTAATTGTGGGGAAAATAAAGTAATATGTATAAGAAAGAAAGAAATTATTGCTATGAAAAATTCTGAGTCCATATTGGATGAATTTGTGACTTACTTTATTCATGATCAGCAATACTCACTAATGAAATGAGAAGGCAGATATTGAAGGTAACACATTGTTTGAGTCTGATTGTTTTTATCAATAGTACAAAGGGGAAACTGTTTCCAGGTAGGAAGATACTGAATAGGAGAGCTTGTCAAATCTAGTGTCATAATGAGAAAGAAAAGAAATTGAGGACAGATTGGGATCCCTGGAATAAAAGGGACAATAAACAGTAATAGATGGTAGGAATGGAGCTGGAAGGGAACAAGAAGAATAGATTTAGGAAATGTCATACAGAGTGAGAGATGGAAGGAAGTTCACCCTGATCAAACAGTAATAGGTTAGATTTCAAGACCTTGGCCATGTAAGAACATAGTAATAGTCCTTAATGAGCTCTAAGATGAGACTCTTCCCATAATTGACAAATATGTGATTAAGCTGTATATACTCCTGACAAATATTCAGTTAAAATGATCAAAATGACAATATGGAGTTGCACTGTATACAGCATGAATCTCAAAACATAAAGTAACTCAAAGTGAAATATTGACTTTAAAAGTAGACAACAAGAAATTACTATTAAATTCCAAGGACATCTTTCTTACTATTCAACTAATATGCAAAACTAAACTATCAGGCCAGCAAGTAAAAGTAAAGAATTTTTTTCTCATCTTTCTGATGTTATTTTTCTACATAATAAAAAGTGTAAGGACCAATCAGTCTGGGGTAGATACATCAACACTCGCTACAGTTTGCTTACCATTTCCAAGCCATATCTGTCTTTATATCTGTGTTCAAACCTGTTCTTCTAACTGTGGGATAACATTCAGAGGTCAGGCAACCTACTTCACATGGTAACTAATGAGATCTTCTTGACAATATTCTGTGCTCTCTTGTGAACTAGTTCAGAGGTCTTTTTTTTTCTCTTTTCATAGATGCAATGCCATCTTCCACAGCTGAATCCTTTCATGTCATGGGAAGGGCAGGAAGTTCCCTACTGATTTTCACTTTTTGATTAGTATTATGCGAAGGAATTCCTTTAACTTGAAAAACTGCAGTAGAGAAAGGAAATATTTTAAAAGAATAGTATTTCTAATTATCCTTAATAACAATAACATATAGGCTTTCATTAATTATAGCTCTTCAAAACTGTGCATACCCTATGATCCAGTAATACTACTACTTGGTCTGCATTCAAAAGAGATTTAAAAAAACAAAAACAGAATCATTTATTTGTCCAAAAAATATGTATGGCAGCTCTTTTGTAGTGCTAAAATATTTTAAATTAATGGAATGTCAAACAATTGGGGAATGACTGAACAAATTGTCATACATAATTACAAAGTAATGCTATTGTGATATAAGAAATGATAAGCAAGATGATCTCAGAAAAAAATTGAACCAGAAAGACTTATAAAAAGTGAAATGTGAAGAACCAGAAGAACACTGCACACAGTAATAGGAATATCGTATGATGATCAACTGTGAATGGTAAGCTATTCTCAGCAATTCAATGATCCAAGACAATTCCAAAGGCTTCGTGATAAAAAATGCTATCCACTCCCAGAGAAAACCTGATAGAGCTTGAATGAAAATCAAAGCATACTTCTTTCATTTTATTTTTTCATGGGTTTTTTTATGTATTTTTCCCACATGACTAATATAGAAATATGTTTTGCATGGTTACACATGTTCAAGCTATATAAAATTGCTTCCCATCTCAGGAAGTGAGAGGGTGGAAGGGAGGTGAGGAGAATTTGGAACTCAAAATTAAGAAAAAAATGTTAAAAAAAATTATTTTTACTTGTAATAGGGTAAAATAGACTGTTATTCAAAAATAATTAACTTTAAGAATGGGAATATATATGTGTATCTTCGTGCATATCTCTGCATATATATTCACATATACATACACACATGTATGTATATACATGTGTATATGTATGCATGTATAATATGTACATGCATGTATATACATATTTTTATGTGTAGGTATGTATACATGCATGTACAAATATACATTTATGCAATATATACATACACATGTAAATATGCATGTGTGTATATGTGTATGTGTGTATAATATATAATATATCATATGTGTAATGTGCATATTATGTATAAGTATGTGTGCATGTATATATGTGTGTATGTATATATGTGTATATCTATATTCCATCTTACTCGGTTCCATTTGAGTTTGGAGAGGGATAGTGAATGAGCCTTGATCCCTATGGCTAAAATATATTCCCTATCCCCAATAAATCTGATGGAAGGTAGGAATGTTCAAAATACTCTAGATGAGTGTGGGGATGGGAGAAGGAAAAGACCAGAGGAATAGGTCAATAAGAGATTAGAAATTATATAAAATATGTTCTATGCACAAACTTTGATAGAACAGGCTAAAAATGACAAGAAGGAATGGCAGACAGAAGACAAATCAATATCTATTTGTGATATTTTTCTTGAACACAATCTTTTGCTTCCCTGATGATGACTATACTTTGAACAGTGTTTGGGGTTCCGTATAGTACAATAGTGAGCCAGAGAACATTTCAAGGATAGAAACTAAGGTTCCAACAAGTAACAGAGGAGTGAATGAGGGAAACTGATCAGAACTCGCACCACAGATCACAATTCTCACATGCTCCCACTAGGAATTTACCCTCTGGGAGTCTCACCAGAAAAAAGCAGTAGAAGGATGCATATTAGATCCCAGTAAGAGTGGTTGTTTAGAAAGCATTACTCTAAGCACTTCAACTGTACTTCTTGAATTTCTGACTTGAGCCATAATTATAGACTCCTTAAAGTAAGATTCCTTAAGCTTTTTGTATGCATTTTACACTTCTTTGCCAGTCTGAAACCTCTGAACATTTTTTTTCCTCAATATAGATATATTAGTTGGATAGAGTAGTTAGTATTTTTAGTTGAATAAGATTTTAGTTAGCAAGCTAAACTTTAGAGACTAGTGAAAATAAAGGTGCATTTTTTCCCAAATTCATGGATTCCCTAAAATCCAATCATGTATACTCCATTAAGAACTTTGAGCATGAGAATCAAGATCAAAAAGGAGATTTTAGTTCACAGTCAACAAAGGAGTTCTTTTAAAAAAAAAAAATCTAAGGATTTCTTTTATTTTAATTTTCCCATTTTTCCATGGGAAAAGAACTGATAACAGAGGAGGCATCACACAGAGTGGCTGAATTCCTTATGTTTTGCCTGTATAAGAAAAGTGAACTCGACCATATGGATCAAGTCTTTAGAACCCATGAAATAATTTTACATGTGGCTAATATACACGAAGATTTAGGGAATCATTTTTCCCCAGGAAAAGTACAATGGAGAAACTGAGTACCTTTCCTCTCCTGATTCAAAGAATGAAAATATATCTTGACTTAATTCCTGTTTTTTACCAAACGATGGTAAAAAAAAAAAAAAAAAATTTTAATTTTTTGATTAACTGGAAATGACTGTGAATAAAAAAGCCTTAACCAGGTGAAATGAATGTCACACAGAGGGCTATTCTCCTGATTGTTCTTCTCTTTAATGACCCTCAGAAAACTTGTCATGTTTAATTTCATACATTGAAAGTATTCTCATGTCAGTGGCTCCACCCTCTACTTATCTGGTTCCTTCCAGAACCTTCACTTTAATGAGGATACCCAGGACATCCACGGTCTCACCCCTCTACAGTTTTCACTCTGAATTCTCCTCCCATTCTTTCTTTACAGTCTCACGTATCTTCATCTCTATCTTCCACTCCATCTCAACTTTCCAGCTTCCTTTCATATGTTGTCTTCCCTCATTAAAATACGGTATATTTGAGGTCAGTCATCATCAGCTTTTCTGCTCCTGTTTTTACTCTAAACACTTAGCACAGTGCATGGCACAAAATAAGTGTGTAATAAATAATTGTTGGCTTGATTTGATATGAACTGACATAATAGAAAAGTCTGCTGATATTCACAGAAGACAAAGACAATAGAAAGCCAGCACTAAGAAATCACTGATTTGCCCTATCTGATTGTCATGAAACTGTCCCTAAAATAAGAGCGTAACTTTTTCAAATTTTATGCCACATCCAGAAACGATCTTGATATGGGCATATTTGGTAGTCAACACCAATTTTTAGTCCATTCTCCCATGGCCTAGGGAGTAAATAGAGGAAGAAGATACCCTGGTTTAAGAGGAATATTGTAAATACTAAATAATTTTAATTAGTTAATTATTATCAAGAAATCAACTGCTTAATTGATATTAGTATCATGGGGTTTGCCTGACTCAACTCAGTTTCTAGGTAGATTATATACAGTATTGGAGAGGGCAGCTAGGTGGTGCAGTGGATAGAGCACCATGAACTCAGGAGGACCTGAGTTCAAATCTCACCTCAGACACTTGACATTCACTGTCTGGGTGACCTTGGGCAACTCACTTAACCCTAATTGCCTCATCCTGGGCAATCTCCAGTCATCCTGACGAATATCTGGTCACTAGATTCAGATGGCATTGGAAGAGAAGTGAGGTTGGTGACCTACACAGCCCTCCCTCACTCAAAGCAAAGTCAAGTGCAAGTCATGTCATTATTTCTCTGATGACTTGATCTTCTTTGGCAACTAAGGACGAATACACACACACAATACTGGAACAATATAAGACACCAATAGTTTATTCAGTGGTTAAAAAAACAGTTTACTTGGGAACAAAGCCAAGATATTAGAGTAGAGGCAGGAATTTATACGAATTCTCCTACTTCTTCCTTCCAAAAAACTTTATAAATAATGCCTCAAATTGAATTCTTGAGCAATAGAATCAACAAAAGGTTAGGTTGAAACCTAAATTTTCCAGTCCAATACAACTTAGGAAGTCAGCAGGAAAGGGTGATAGTAATCAGGCCCAGAGGGCAGTGAGGAAATTTCAAGTTAATTTCAGCAAAAAAACTTTGGAGGCAGCCACAGTAGTGACAACGGAAGCTTTGGGAGCTGTACTACAATCAGAAAGTGATTACAGAGGACCAAGGGAAAAGATGGAAGAGTACAGGCAGAAATTGACCTAAGGCTTCCCACATTCACCTCATAACAATATTAAAATAGTACAACAAAATGAATTCTGAACTGCAGAACCAATGAAAGGTTGAGGTAAAACAGTTTTTTCAGTCCAAGAAAACCTGGAAGATTGGCAGGAAAATTCTCTTTTGTTGGTGAAAGTGGAACACAATCTAGGGCAGGCTACGTCAGCACAGGCTATACCTGGCAAGTCATCAGCAGGACTTGGGGATGACTAAATCAAGATCAGCTGTGATTTCAGCAGCTGCCCATAGGTGACAAGCGGAATGAGATAATGGTCAGAAGGAGATTATAGGGGTATCTTTGCTGGCATTGAGTGTAGGATTCTGTTGAATTGACCATACCGGGTTCTGGGTCACATTCCCAAGGTGAGGAGAAATGTTGGCAGGAGTGGGTACCCTGATCAAAATGTGAAAAAGAGTGTTTGTGGTCACTCAGAAACTGGAGCATAGGGAAGTAGAGCAGTGACCACATCTCTCCTTAGGTCATACTACCTTGGAAAAAAGCATGTAGATCCCTACAGCTAGATATGAAAACAGTAGTCTGAAAAACCTAAAGCTTGAAATAGAGTCCCTCTACCCCAGCAACAAAGTCTAACTTTAACTTCAAGTTAGAAGCCAAGAAATAAGCTGGAAAAATGGGCAATCTACAGAAAAATAACTTTACCATAGAAAATAAATATGGTGATAGAGTACATCAAAATAGAAAAAAGAGAACTGAATGAAAGCAGCTATGTGCAAAGTGTCAAAGAAAAATGTAAATTGGTTTCAGGTTCTAGGAAAAAGTTCAAAAAAGGATTTCAAAAATCAGATAAGAGAATAAAAGGAAAAATTAGGAAAATAGATGAGAGTGATAGCAGAAAAAGTGTCAACAACTTGGTTAAAGTAATACAAAAATACTTTTAAAAAAATCTTAGAAGGCTGAATAGGCCCAATGGCAAAAGAGGCATAAAAATTCACTTACTAAAAGAACCCTTTCAAAAATAGAAATAGTCAAAGGGAAAAGGGGGACAAAAGCCCACAGAAGAAGTGAATTCCTTAAAAATTAGATGTGTACAAGTAGAAGCTAATGACTTCATAAGATATCAAGAAAAATAAAACAAAAGCAAAAGAATGAAAAAATAGAAGAAAATGTGATATCTCATCTGACCTGGAAAATAGATTAAGGAGACCTGAAAGTCAAAATCAAAAAAGAAGCCTCAAAACAATATTTCAAGAAATTCTCAAGGGAAATTGGTAAAAGGGTAGAAGGGTAAAAATAGAAATTTTTTAAATATTCCATTTTTCATCTATTGAAAAAGAGATCCTCCAATGCAAACTCCCAGGAATGTTGTACTCCAATTCCAGAATCCTCAGGTCAAGGAGAAAATATTGCAAACAGCCAGAAAGAAACAATTCAAATATCATGCAGCCACAGTCAGAAAAATACAAGATATATCTACATTAAAGATTGAAAGAGTTTAGAATATGATGTCAGAGGCCAATTTTGATCAGTTCCATGAAGACCTACAACATCTAGAAATAACACCAAAATAAATATCATATTGATCAAAAATGATTGGAATGTTATAGTAAGAAATCAAAAGATAATTGGAATAACAGGCAAGCTTCTCTTTGGAATACAAGATTAAGTAAGACAGAGACTAATACAACTTTGTCAAGAAAACTCTCTGGTCATAGAAAACACATTTTTTCAGCAATTGAAAGGACAATTGTACACATGAACATCACCAGATGGTCAGCATAGGAAGCAGATTGATTATATATTTTGCAGCTAAATATGGAGAAACTCTACACACCCAGGCAAATGAAGATCTGGAGTTGTCTGTGGCTTACATCATGAGCCTCTTATTGCAAAATTAAGACAAATTGAAAAAGTAGGTAAAAACATCAGCTAATATAGGTATGAACAAAATAGCGCCCTTTATAAATATGGAGTGAAAATGATGATTAGATTTAAGGGATTTCATCTTGTAGAAGAAGTGCCTGAAGAACTATGAGGACGAGTTTGAACTATTGCAACATCAAAAAAAGAAAAACATTCCAAAGAAAAATCCCTGTTTGATGGACCTTACAAATAGTTGAGGAGGGAATGACAGTGAAAGGAAAAAGGGAAAGGTGAACGCAATAAATGAAGAATTCCAGAGAATAATGAGAGAGGTTTTCTTAAAAGAGTAATACAACAAAATGGAAGAAAATAATAGAATTGGAAATAAAAGATATGTTTTCAAGAAGATTAGAGATATCAAGAGAAGATTTCATACAACCATTGGCATTATAAAGAAAAAAATGGCAGGGACCTAACAGAAGCAGAAGCATTTAAGAAGACAATATACAACAGAATCACACAGAAAGATTATAACATCACCTTTAACCATAAGAGTGTGGTTACTGATCTAGAGCCAGACATCCTGAAGAAATGAAATCAAGTGGGCCCTAAAAAGCATTAACAATAAGGTTAATAGATATGATGGAATTCTGCCTGAGCTGTTTTAAATCCTAGAAGATGATGTTGTTAAAGTTCTGCACAAAATATGCCAGCAAATTTGGAAAACTCAACAGTAGCCACTAGACTGGAAAGGACAAATTTATGTCCTAATTCTAAAGGAAAACAACGCCAAAGAATGTTCAAAGCATTGAGCAATTGTGACTATGTCACATGCCTGCAAGGTTATGCTTAAAATTTTGCAAGCTGGGTTTCAGCAACAGGTGAACCAAGAATTACTAGAAGAGAAGGTTGTTTTTTTTAGAGGCAAAGGAATAAGATACCAAATTGTAAACATTTGTTGTATTATAGAGAAAGCAAGGAAAAATTAAATTATTTGACTATCTGAATCACACAAAATGTGGCAAGTGCTCAAAGAGATGAAAGTATCAGATCATCTTACTTGTCTCCTAAGGAACCTGTATATGAATCCAGAAACAACAGTTAGATTGAATATGGAACAGCTGGTTCACTCAAGATTTGAAAAGGAGAAAAACTAAGTTGTATATTATATATTGATTTAACATATATAGAGTAGTGATGGAGTACCTGTGTTTTCTTGGTGTTAATTATTAGGCGAAAATTAGCACAAGCAGCAGAGAATTTATCCATACGTTGTTGTATTTCAGCTTCAGATAATGAACTGAGTGCAAAATCATCTGCAAACAGAAAATCAGGCACCAACACCCCCTCCACTTTGGTCTTGGCACAACATTCATATGTGGAACCATGGATTACAGCAAACAGAGAAGCTCTGAATGTTGAGGGTAAGTTCACTTACATTGGCAGTGTACTTTTCAGGGATGTACACACTGACAATGAGGTTGATGCATGCATTGCCAAAGGTAGCTCAGTATTTGGGGGGCTCCGAAGAAAAGTTTGGGAGAGATGAGTTATTAAACTGACTATCAGACTGAAGCTGTATGCCTGTGAAACATGGACAGTCTACCAGCGCCATGCCAGAAAACTGAATCACTTCAATTTGAAGTGTCTTAGGAAGGTTCTGAAGATCACCTGACAAGATAAGGTACCAGATTCTGAAGTCCTTGTTTGAGCTGAACTGCCAAGTATTCAAACTATGCTTCAGAGAGTGCAACTCAAATGGGCTGGCCACATTGTTCGAATGCAAAATATACGCTTGCCAAAAAGACTATTTTATGGAGTATGCACATGGGGCAGGCAATTACATGGTGGTCAGAAGGAGCAATACAAGAACACTCTCAAGGCCTCTCAAGAACTTTGGATTTGACTGTGCAACATGGGAGACACTGGCTCAGGACTGCTCAGCATGGTGTGCCCACATCAGAAAGGGTGCTGTGCTCTATGAGCATAGCATAATTGAGACAGCATAAAGTCAACCTGGATGTGCAAATTTGGAGTATCCATCCTAAATATTCATATGTGCTATCTGCATCCAATCTGTGGTAGAGCATTCCATGCTTGTATTGGTCTGATCACACTGAAACTTCACTTATCATGGTGATGTCATTTTGACCCTCTTCAAAATTGAAGGACAACAATCTAACCTAACCTATGCAGAGTACATTTTGCAAAATGTCAAGTTGGATGAATCAAAACCCAGAATTAAGGTTGCTGGGAGAAAGATCAACAATTTCAGACATGCATCACTCTAATGGCAAAAAGTGAAGAGAATTCATGAAGCCTCTTGATAAGGGTGAAAGAGGATAGTACAAAAGCTTACTTGAAGCTTAACGTTAAAAAATAAAAAACTAAGATCTGGGCAATTGGTTCCATCACTTCCTAACATCTATAACAGAGAGGAAATAAATGGAAATAGCACCAGATTTTATATTCTTAAGCTCAAAGATCATTGTGGATGCCAAATGCAGCAGTGAAATTAGATACTTGTTCTTTGAAAGGAAAGTTATGGCGAATCTAGACAATACACCAGAAATATTTCACCTTGTTGACAAAGGGCCATATAATAAATTTGTTGTTTTTCTAATAATGCATGGCTGTGAGAGTTGGATTATAAAGAAATCTAAGTGCCACACAATCAATGTTTTTGGTTTGTGGTGCTGGAGAAGAATTTTGAAAGTCCCTGGATGTCATGGAGATAAAACAAGGCAATACTTAAAGAAATTAACTTAGTCTATTCACTAG
Organism: Bettongia penicillata ogilbyi; assembly: GCA_023548195.1. Lineage (NCBI taxonomy): Eukaryota > Metazoa > Chordata > Mammalia > Diprotodontia > Potoroidae > Bettongia > Bettongia penicillata. Next base: position 873,892 of record JAJHZJ010000959.1, on the reverse strand, counting down.
AGGGTCAAATACTGAAGCTGATGTTTAATTCTTTGCTCACACAATGAGAATATAGGATTTATTGGAAAACACCTTGATTTTGGGAAGGATTGAAGTCAAAAGGAGAGGCAATGATAGAGGACAAGATGGAAAGGTATTGGCATTTCCTATTGCTCTCATCCTTAAGTGATGTCTCCTCATGAACAAATACTGGCCCCTACTCTGAAAGGTTCTTTCTATAAACTTGGCGTTGATGTGGCATCATTGCTGAGTGAAGCAACAGATGCTTCTGAAGACTGGAGTATTCAGCAAAGGAATGGTCAGCCTCACAGAGTAATGGCTTCTTACCTGTATGGATTTGAAGATGGTTCTTCAACTTCCCAGTAATGGTGAATTGCTTTCCATATTCTAGCTTAGAACACACAAAGAGCTTCTTCCCATTAGGAATTACCATGTACATTTTCAGTCTCTGAAGCATATAAAGCCTTTTTCCCACATCCTTCACCTGGGTAAATAAGAGAAAGGTCATTCCAATGGGCTTTTGGGTAATATCTGAAATACACTGGCCACATACATGTCTGATCACAGCCCTCAACTGTGCAAGGAAGTCTTTAGGCTGCTCATAAGATGAACCAAACTGAAAATTTTCCCAAATGCCACTAGCATTGTCAATCTTTGCCAGCTGTACCTGAGTTGTAGCATTCAGACTATCAGGGGCCAACTCCTAAAACTAGATGAACCATGGCATTCTGATGTCAGCACTATCACTAGAGAGTAACTCATTATCAGAATCCTCCGCCTCATTCTGAAGAAATAATAAATTCTCATAATAAATTCTCAGATGAGAGGAGGCTTATCTTAGGTTAAGAAAGATAAATGAAGTTGGCTAGTTGTCCTTTGTTCACAAACAGGATCAAAATGACAACACTATGATAGAGTCAAGTTACAAAGTGGGTGACTGTTGCTCATCAGATTAATATGAACTTCGAATGTTCTGCCACAGGTCAGACACAATAATTCAAGTGAACATTTGTGGTGGATTCTCTAGATTTACCATCTTGTGTTTCTTTTGAGCGACTTTAATTCTGCTTTGATGAAATGAGGTACTGTCACTTTGTTGAAAGTCTTACAATAAGTTAGGAGACTCAGATTGACAAAAACTCAGGGGACTTCTATATAGCATGTGCTTCTGTTTTCTCTTTATCAGGACCCAGATTCGCTTGAAAGCTTCTTAACACAGCAGAGGAAGGGACCTCCTCATGGGAGTTGACAGAATTGGAAGTATCATCTGGTAATATAAGCCAGCTGTAACCTGAGTTCTCAATAGCAGGCTGCAGGAACAGGCAAGTGATATTTTTAGGTTTGGATTCCATCTGACCCTACCCCAATGGTATGGGTGGGTTCTGAACAAACTCAAGGAGCAGCTCTGGTTTGGACTGTAACTCATCTGGTAACATTTATTCAGCTTCCAAATCCTGTAACTGTTAAGGAGGGGTAGCTTAACTCAGACAGAGTCAATGACAACATCCAGTTATTCCCATATTTTCCCACAGAGTATAATTATCTTCTTGGAGTTAAATTGTTCTGGGCAGTCAATCAAATAACCTTTCATTCTTGCTGTCTCTGATCCCTGATTCTTTTGAGAAGTGGGCTTTGGCCTCCCACCGACAGCTTATTGTACCAAATAAACTTGTCAGAGAGAATATGCACAACCATTGATCCATATGTCTATTTCCTCATTACTACAAACTTTTCATAACAATTATCTGCACACACATTGAGGGAATGCATTCAGAAATGTTAAATGAGAAAAGGAAAATTATTTCCAATTACATTTTATGGCAGGACATTCTAAAATCACAATACTTATTGAAATTGGAGCATATATATAATCTGATTTTTTTTTCTTTGTTAATAATGAGAAATATCTGAGTGGAGCAAAAGAACATTAAGAGATAGAAAAGGGGGGGAGCAGTGATACCCAGAGAGAAGTCCAGCTTGGCTCATTCACAGACTGTGAGTGGGGTAGTAATGTCCAATGAAGCTCAAAAGACAGATTGGAACAAGTTTATAAATGCATTAAACAATAAGTGAACAAGCACAAAACAGAGGAGTTTATGCTTGATTCTAAAGGCATTGAGAAATCACTGAAGTTTATTAAGTAGAGAAGTGAAATACACATTTCCATGTTTAAGAAAAATCACTTTGTTGACTGGTAGAGGAATGATTGGAATGAGTCAAGATTTCTGTCAAGGAGACAAATAAGGAGGCTGCTATAATAATTTAGCCAAAGTGTGGCGAAGATCTGAACTATTGTATCTGTGTGAGGAGAGACTTCAGACACAATTACTTAGATAGACAGAGATAGAGAGATAGGCAGATAGATAAGGATATGGGTAGATAGATATAGATATAGTTGAAATAACAATATTTGTTTTATACTTTTTTATTTATTTCATTAGATAATTCTCAGTTACACTTGAAATTTTTTAACAATCAATATTTCATACTTTTGAATTCCCAAACTTCCTGTCTTTCCTGCATGTCTCCCCACCCTTGTGCATTTTAATTTTGAGGTCATGCAAAACATTTCCATATTAGCCATGTTGCAAAAGAAAAGACGATGAAAACAATGAAAACAAAGATATTTTTAAAAGTTTGCTTCAATCTATATTCTGAATTCATCATTTTGTCTCATTATAGGGTTTTGGAATTGTCTTGGATCATTTTCTTGATCAGAGAAGCTAAGTCTTTCACAGTTGATCATTCTTACAATATTGCTGATACTATGTACAATGTTCTGGTTCTGTTCCTTTCACTCAACATCAGTTGATATAAACGTTTCCAGATTTTTTTCTGTAACCATGCTGCTTGCCACTTCTTATACCATAATAGTGTTACATCACAATCATATACCATATTTTGTTCAGTCATTCCTGAGTTGATTGGCATCCCCTCAATTTCCAATTATTTGCCAACACAAAAACAACTGATGTAAATATTTTTCTACATAGGTCCTTTTTCATTTTTCTTTGCTGTCTTTGGAATATGAATGTAGCAGTGGTATTGTTTGATCAAAGACCATGCACAATTATACAGCCCTTTGGGCATAGTTTCAAATTGTTCTTCCTCCAGCTCTCTAACTTGATTTTCAAAATCCTTTTTGAGCTCTTCCATGGCCTCACCCCATTGAATATCTATTTCCAATGTTTGGGATACAGAGGCCTTGACCTCTATGTCTTTCCCTGATAGTAAGCATTGTTCTTCCTCATCTGAAAGGAAGGGAGGAATTATCTGTTCACCAAAAAAGTAACCTTCTATGGTCTTAATATTTTTCTCTTTTCTGGACATTTTCCCAGCCAGTTACCTGACTTCTGATATTCCTCTCCACACACACCCCCACCCTCCCACCTCGCTAGTGCTTGGGGTCTGAGATTCAAATGCTGCTTCCCAGCCTCAGGACTTTCAGCGGGGTGCAGGGCTGCTATTCAGTATGAGATTAATTTCAGGTTCTCAGGTGGGGACAGGGCCACTACACAAGGCTCAGTTCCCTCAGGGACTTTATGTGGAGACCTTCAACAATGCTTCTGAGCTCCTGTCTGCTTTGGGAGCCCCTGTCTGCTGCTGCCTCTGCTGCTGCCTCCCAAAGGGGCCTGAGTTATGGAGATACCCCGCTCCCCTCTTGGCCAGCCCAGAAATCTCTTTCACTGACGTGTAGTGCTTGTGGATTGTGGGACCCTTGTGACTGCCAGAGATTCTGTCCCTGAAGCCTACTCGGATCTGGTCCTCTCGGTGCCCCGTGGCCAAGTCAGGGCTGGGCTCTGCTCCAGGTCTGGTGTGTGATGGACCTTTGGTGTCAGTTTTTCAGGGCTCTCTGGAACAGAAATCTCCTCCACTCCGTTGTTGTGAGATTTTCACTGCTCCAGAATTAGTTGGGAGCTCCTCTTTACAGGTAATTTATGGGCTGTGGTTCAGAGCTAGCATATGTAAATCTTTCTACTCCACCATCTTGACTCCTCCCCCTTCAGATTGTTCTTCAGAATGGTTCACAACTTAACCAGAGCATGAGTGTCCCAATTTTTCCATGTCACCTACAGTAGTTGTCGTTTTACTTTTCTGTCCTGTTATCCAAATGCAAAGATGTTAGTTGGTATCAAATCTGCATTTCTCTATGTGACTATTGATAGCTTTCATTTCTTCTTCTGAAAACTTCCTATTTGTGACTGTTGACCATTTATTAACAGAGGAATGGCTCTTTTTTTTTTTTTTTTACAAATTTGAATTGTGTGTGTGTGTGTGTGTGCATGTGTGTGCTTGAGAAAGTAGGACTTTATTGGAGGACAAGAAACTTGCTTTGATTTTTTTCCTAATTTCCTGTACTCCTTCTACTTTTGACTGTATTACTTTTGTTTCTGCAAAAGGTTTTTCTTTTTACTTTTTAAATTCCCTAACTGATGAGCACCCACTTTGTTTTCAGTTCTTTCTTGCAACAAAAAGACAAAGCTGTTTATTTTCTCTATAAATTAGATCACAAATAAACTGAAATAATGGGGAATATATGTGACTAATGAATTCACACAAAAATTAAAGACTGATTTGTTCATGCAAAAACAGAAATAAAGATGCAGGATCTTTTTTATTTTCTTCTCCACAACAAAAAACTAATATATACCAGTTAAATCTCCCACAGTATATCATGTCTGAAACTTGTTAAACAAAATAACATTAAAATTTAATTCTTAATTATATCACATGTAGTTTTATACTCTAGTAGTTTCCTATATGTCAAAAGAAAGGATCTCTGTATATTAATGGAGTACCAATAGGACATTATTTTTTATTGTTGTGAGGTATATAGTTATCTGTATCTGCTGCACATACATATACATATATGAAAATATATGTGTGTACACACACATTTACACAGGTAAACATAGGTATGTATGGGTGTGTATATATACATATGTATACGTGTATATATGTATGGGTGTGTATATAAGTATGTATATGTATGTCTGTGTATATATCTATAGATATGTGAATATCTATATATCTCCATCTATGTATTTATCTATCTTCCTATCTATCTATCTATCTGGTTGCTTGTTGTCCTTCATTCTCAAAGAGGGCCAAAATGACATCATTATGATAAAGTTAACTTTCAATGTGTCTAACTGTGGCAGATCAGACCAATACAAGTTCAGAATGCTCTACAACAGACTGGACACAGATAGTCCATATGAACATTTAGGGTGAATATTCTATATTTGCACATCCTATGTTTCCTTTGAGTTGTTTCAATTTTGGTTTGCTCATAAAGCACAGGACTTTTTTCTGATGTGGGCATGCCGTGTTGAGCAATCCTGTGGTAGTGTCTCCCATGTCACAAAATAAATTCCAAAGTAGTTGAGATCAACCTTGAGAGTGTCCTTGTATTGCCTCTTTTGATCACCATGTGATCACCTGCCCCATGCAAGTTTTTCATAAAATAGTCTTTTTGGTAAGTATACCTTTTGCATTCTAACAATATGGCCAGCCCATCACAGCTGTACTCTCTGAAGCTTAATTTGAATGTTTGGCAGTTTAGTTTGAGTAACATCAGTATGTGCTACCTTATCCTGATAGGTGATCTTCAGAATCTTCCTAAGATGATTCAGATAGAAGTGATTCAGTTTCCCGGCATGGCTCTCGTAGACTGTCCATGTTTCATAGGCATACAACAATGAGATCAGCACAAACCTTCAGTTTGGCAGTCAGTTTAATATCTCTTCTCTCCCACACTTTTCTTTGGAGCCTCCCAAACATTGAGCTAACTCTGGCAATGCATGCATCAACCTCATTATCAATGTGTACATCCCTGGAAAGTGTGTGTGTATATTCTTCATTGCTGAAGAAGACCACACCATCAGAGAACTAATGACACAACTTACACTTGACTTTGTTTTTAGTGAGGGAGGGCTGTGCAGGTCACCAACCTCACTTCTCCTCCAGAGTCTTCTGAATCCAGTGACCAGATATTCATCAGGATGACTGGAGATGACCCAGGATGAGGCAGTTGGGGTTAAGTGAGTTGCCCAAGGTCACACAGCTAATGAGTGTCAAGTGCCTGAGATGAGATTTGAACTCAGCTCCTCCTGACTCCTGCACAGGTGCTCTATCCACTGCATCACCTAGCTGCCCCATCCTGGAAAGTATACCACCAAGGTAAGTGAACTTTTCCACAGCATTCCAAACTTCTCCACTTGCTGTAACTGATGGTTCCACATATGGATGGTGTGGTGGTGGTTGATGGAGCTCCTGTGTTTTCTTGATGTTACCAGTTAGGCCACACAATTAGCACAGGCACCAGAGGGATATTGTTCCACACTTTGTTGTATTTCAGCTTCAGAGGTTGCATTGAGTACACAATCATTCCCAAACATAAAATCATGCACCAACACTCCCTCTACTTTAGTCTTGGCTTGCAGCCTTTTTCAACTGAAGAATTTATCAGCTGCAGGGTAGCTGACCTTCATGCTGTGTTCATCCTTACTGAAAGCATTTGACAACAGGACTGAAAATTATGGGTTCAGTATGATGATTTCAGTCAGAAACATATATGGATAGATAAATAAATGGATAGATATAAATATATAGCCACACACAGATGTATACATGTATATGTGTCTATATGTCATATGTGTTCATCTGTATTTATATCTCTATCCATTGTACATCTAGACTAAGTGCACAGTTATCCAAATTCTTTCTTTAACTGAAGGCCATTCAACTTAGAAGGAAGAGGGTTGCGAAACAATGAAGTTTTATTGTATTTCAAAATGTGAAATCCATTCTTATTTTTAGCAGCGCAAATTGTGGCAAGATTTTTCCCTCAGGTCATAGATTGCTGATCCCTTGACTGGATGGCCTCTAAGTTCCAGTCTAATCCTGAATGTCTGTTACTCTGTTTATTCTTTTGGTCCAGATATTCAAGTAGCTCTGAATACATTTAACTTTATTAATCATCCAGAATACATCTCTTTATATTTTCCACTACAAAAGAACAATACTCACACATAAATTTTATATTTTTATACATTACAAATTTATTTTATTAAATATATTTGCAACATACCTGCAAAATTCCATTGATGTAGCATTCTAGGAATCTCATGGAAATGGGGAAAATTTCCATGTGTGACATTAAAGTTCCTTGCACCTGTTCATTATCAAGTAGTTCTGTATTTTTTAATCACCATTTTCATCCATGGACATTAAATTATTGTTATAACTTTTATAGGAATTGAAGGCAGGAATTGGTCTGTGGCTTGTACGTTCCGTTCTCTTACTATTTTTTACATATCAACATAAGCTTGGTCTTAGCTAAATTTGTGTTTGTTCAATCCTCTTGCTATACAATATCAGTATTCTAAGTTTGCCTTTTATGTGGAAATTAAAATTATTCAACATAATTTAATGACTGAGTCTGTACTTTAATTGACCCTCTTCTGTATTACAGTTCCATTTTCAGGGATGGCTTAAGTCACATTTCTCCATTTTTGAGTTAAATTAAGGAGTGTAGTTTTCACTCTATTTTAAAGCCAGAATTAAAAAGGAATACTTTTATCACTCATATTCTTATCCCCTGGGGCATCTGCTTGTTACCAGTAAGCCCCAATCAGCTTATCCTGGTGACATTCTCCCAAAAGATATGGCATCTTTCCTTGCCTGTCTTTATTCAGTTATCAATGATTTGATCTCCTCAAAAGTAGAAAGTAAGCCTGACATTGATCCTCTAGAAAAAGATTACAAGAGGGAGATGCATCTTATAAAATAATTGATACTCCTTAAGGGACATGATTGGCCATACCTGAATTCCAACCCACTTTTCATAGTACAGTCAATTGTAGTGTTCTACAAGAAACCCTTATTTCTTACATTTCATCCCCCCTTCTCTTTGGGGTTCCTGGTCTTCCTGGGTTGGCTAAGCTGACCCACTTTGTTAATAGTTATATGCGTCACTGTTAATAAACTGATTTGACTCAGAGTATGTTCCTCAGCTTGACCTTAAGAAATAAATTCAGTCAATCAGTCAGCCTAATTAAGTAATTATCCACATATTCCATTTTTTCTACCTGTATCATGTGAAAATGCTTTTCCTAAATCAACCGATCAATCAAAAGTATTAACATAATGAAGACTTTTATTTAAGACTTCCATAAAACAGCACACCAGTTTTGTACCCAGCACTCATTCAAGTGTGTGGCAGTGTAGAGGAAAGAAGTTTTTTAGTCAAGTCCCTGAGAAAGAAATATTTGGGGAGGGGAAACAGAAATGAATATACTATGTCCTCTCTATAGCAGAAAGCAACTTTGTAAATTGTAAATATTTGTTGATATGAGACTTCTCATCACTCTCCGAGCAGTATCCCAGGGATAGTCATGATTTGCAGCAATGCCTACATTAGTTGCTAAGGCCCAATGGTACAAACTGAGAAAACACAGCTTTAAGGTTGTACAGGGAGTTTAGAATAAAGTTGTACCATTCATAAGCAGAACACCTTGAGGGTTTTGGAAAAGAGACTTCTAGAAGCTGGGCAACTACCATTGCTTCATATGCTTTAAGCATGAACTCACCATTCCTTGACATTATGTATTTGTGAAAGATTTTTAAGGGGATTGTTTTATTCCAAATTAACTTACTCTAGCATCTTAGTAAATGTTTCCTTCTAAAATGTAATGAAATGTGGCTGATTAACAGATGTCAACTGATAACTGGGAATGTGGAGAAGAACACTGGTGAAGGCTTATGACCTATATCTTTAGAAAGTCACTTCCTAGATAAACAATGTCCCCTAGAGCTCCAAGAGTCATATTAACTTCTTCCCAAGGTCTCTCCTTGCCAGAGACATATTAACTTCTTACTAAGGCCTCTACCTGCAAGGACAAGTGGGAGTTGGAAAAGTACTTCTGGAGCATACAAAAGTTTACTGTAAAAAGCAAAATAAAATTTGTTCAAATAGAAAAAAATGTTGCTTAACATCTTTCTTCAAAGAAACTGTCCTCCATAAATATGTAGAAGTGACTACTAAAGTGAAGATTAATTGGGACCCAAGTTTAAAGAGGGGGAGGAGAATTTTTAGAATAGGCTATTGCAAACCTCCTTCAATGGCTTCAAACATTCCCAGAAACAAAAGATTAATTTTCTCCCTCTTTTTTAAAGTTTATTTACTTATTTTGAGTTATCAACATTCATTTCTACAAAATTTTGAGTTCTAAATTTCTCCCCATCTCTCTCCTCCACCCAAGCCATAATGCCTTGCATTGTGATTACTCCATCCCTCCATATGCCCTCCCTTCTATCACACCATATCCTTGCCTTATCCCCATATTCTCTCTTTTTTTTGTAGGGCAGGATAGATTTCTATACCCCATTACCTGTATTTCTTGTTTCGCAGTTGTATGCAAAAGTAATTCTCAATATTTATTTCTACTACTTTGAATTCCAACTTCTCTCCCTTCCTCCCTCCCCACCCATCCCCATGGAGAAAACAAATAATTCAACATAAGCTATATATGTGTAGTTTTTCAAAAGACTTCCATAATAGTCATGTTATGTAAGACTAACTATATTTCCCTCCATCCTACCCTGCCCACCATATATTCTATTCTCTTGACCTTGTCCCTCCCTAAAAGTGTTTACTTCTAATTGCTCAATTCTCCCATTTGCCCTCCCTTCCATTATCCCCCTCACCTCACTTGTGCCTTTCTCCCCTACTTTCCTGTAGTGTAAGGTAGATTTTTATATCAAATTGAGTGACCATTTTATTCCTTCCTTAAGTCAAATATGAAGAGAGTAAGCTTCACTTTTTCCCTCTCACTTCCTCCCTTTTCTTCTCCATTGAAAAAAGCTTTTTCTTTCCTTTTTTATGAATGATAATTTGTCAGATTCCACTTCTCTGTTTCTCCTCCCAACGTATTCCTCTCTAACCCCTTAATTTTATTTTTTACATACCATCTCTTCTTATTCAACTCAACCGGTGCCGTGTGTGTGTGTGTGTGTGTGTGTGTGTGTGTGTGTGTGTGTGTGTGTAATCCCTCCAACTAACCAAACACTGAGAAAAGTCTCAAGATTTACAAATATTATCTTTCCATGTAGGAATGTAAACTGTTCAACTTTAGGAAGTCCTTTATGATTTTTCTTTCCTGTTTACCTTTTCAAGTTTCTCTTGATTCTTGTGTCTAAAAGTCCAATTTTCTCTTCAGTTTTGGTCTTTTCATCATGAATGCTTGAAAGTTCTCTATATCATTGAATGACCATTTATTCCCTTGAAGTCTTATACTCAGTTTTGCTGGGTAGATGATTCTTGGTTTTAATCCCATTTCCTCTGACTTCTGGAATATCACATTCCACGCCCTTTGATCCCTTAATGTGGAAGCTGCTAGATCTTGTGTTATCCTGACTTTATTTCCACAATACTTGTATTGTTTCTTCCTAGCTGCTTGCAATATTTTCTCCTTGACCTGGGAACTCTGACATTTGGCTACAATAATATTCCTAGGAGTTTCTCTTTCTGGGTCTCTTTCAGGAGGTGATTGGTGGACTCTTTCAATATTTATTTTGCCCCCTGGTTCTAGAATATCAGGGCAGTTTTCCTTGATAATTTCATGAAAGGTGATATCTAGGCTCTTTTTTGGTCATGACTTTCTGGTAGTCCTATAATTTTTAAATTATCTCTCCTGGGTCAATTTTCTAAATTAGTTATTTTTCCAATGTGATATTTCACATTGTCTTTCATTTTTTCATTCTTTTGGTTTTGTGTTGCCGTTTCTTGGTTTATTCTAAAGGCATTAGCTTTCATCTGCTCTATACTAATTTTTAAAGAACTATTTTCTTCAGTGAGCTTTTGAACTTCCTTTTCCGTTTGGCTATTTCTGCTTTTTTAAAGCATTCTTCTCCTCATTGGCTTTTTGGACTGCTTTTGCCAAATGAGTTAGTCTATTTTTAAAAATGTCATATTCTTCAGCATTTTTTGGGTCTCCTTTAGAAAGATATTAATTGCTTTTCATGATTTTCTTGCATTACTCTCATTTCTCTTCCCAAGTTTTATTCCACTTCTCTTACTTGATTTTCAAAATCCTTTTTGAGCTCCTCCATGGCCTGAGACTACTGAATATTTATTTTGGAGGCCCCTGATGGTAAGCATTGTTCTTCCTCATCCCAAAGAATAGAAGAAAATACCTGTTCACCAAGAAAAGAGCCTTCTATGGTCTTACTTTTTTCCCCTTTTGGGGGCATTTTCTCAGCCAGTTACTTGACTTTTGAGTCCTTTGTCAAGACAGGGGTATACTCTGGGTACCTGTAAGTTCTCAGTTCCTCCAAGGTGGCTCAATCAAGGGAGAGGAGTTTACTCTTCTCCTGGCCTGTGCTCTGGTCTGGGAGCTACCAAAGCTTTTATGCCTAGGATATGTAAGTAGAGTTCCCTTTTCAGCCCCTCCACCAGCTCCACCAGGCCAGCCAGCACTCTTCCTCACTAGAGCTGTCACTCAGGACTGAGACCCAGATCAGCATCTCAATTCCCCCAGCCCCTTTATGCCAAGGGTTCAAAAAATGGATGCTGCTATTGCTTCTGCCATCACCACCACCACTACCACCATCACTGCCCGGGACCATGGCTAGAGGAGCACCCTGCTCCCTTCTTACTCAGGAGAAAAAGCTTTTTCACTGACATGTGAAGTGTCTTTGGTGTTTGTAGGTAGAGAGATCTGAGAACCCCTCCTCCTGATGAAGATTCGACCCCAGAGGCCTGTTCTGGTCCTGTCCCTGCTGTGCCGCATGGCTAAGGCTGGGCTGGGCTCCGTGGACTGCACTCCTCTCCTTGCTCTGTGTGATAGACCTCTCCTCTTGGCCTTCCAGGCTACCTTGGGTGGGAAAACTCTTTCACTCTGTTGTTTTGTGGCTCCTGCTGCTCTAGAATTTGTTTAGAGTCATTTTTACATGTATTTTATGGGCTGTTTGTGAAGCGCTAGAGTATGTGCATCTTTCTACTCTGCCATCTTGGCTCTGTCCCCAAAATTAACTTCCTAACACTAGCATTTTGACAATGTCACTACATAAATTGAAAATGAATTATATACAGAAGGCAATTCTGTGAACAAATGTAAAAAATAACAAATGAGTAAGGTGGGAGACATAAAAGGAAAAGATATAATTGTGGACATGTATGACTGCAAAAGAGTATGGTGTAATTAGGGTACAGACTAAGAGGTAGGCAATATTATTATTTCATTTGTATTTCTGTAACATATAGAGAAAAGGAAGACAGCCATCAAAAGTTGGGTGGTACCTCAGTAAAAAACATTCCCCTAATATCCTGACATTTTTTTCTACTATAAAAACTTTGTTATTATTTATTATAAATGGTAATTCTGTTGTAATTCGATTGTTATAGCCTTAAATCAGCAGAGGAAATGGTTTGTCTTATTTTGATTTTATCGAGATGGTCCTAAAATTAAATATTTAAGAAATCTGCACTCATTTTTTCTATTATCTACTAATATGAAAGGTATATCATGTCATATATATCTTAACATGTTAATTCCAACATTTTAATACATTTTGATTTTATTTTTAATATTATTTATATTTTCTTCCAAGTTTTCTATTAGTGTATTATTAATAATAATATATTATTGATGATTATTTCTCATTTCCTCTTAGAAATAAGCCAGCACACAAAAATAGAGGCAATCTTATCTATAGTGTGGCAATTTTTTATTCTATTATTTAGTTTTATTGGATTTTCTATATTCATCAATAATAAAACTGAAAAATATTGAAGATCCATGTTTTAATCTGCTAAGGAAATCTTTCAGCATCATTTTGGATAAAACTTTTGGTCATGCTAAGGAACATTTTTTCATATTTATGATTTAAGAGTTTACATTAATTTTAAATGAGTGCTGCATTTTTAACAGGCTTGTTCTGCATATATTGCTATAATCATATGATTTTATTTGTTTTCGTTGTTAAGATGATTTATTATTCAATTTGTTTCCTAATGTGGAACTATTCTTGCATTTCTGAGGCAAATTCAATTTAGTTCATTGTATGTTTTGGATATATTACTAAAATCTCTTTGCCATTTTTAAGTTTCCTTTGCATCCCATAGTTTATTAGAAATATTATACTGTTGTTTTATTTCTGCTTTGTCATTCCTTGGTTTTATATATATATATACACACACATACATACACACATATATCTATCACACACACATACATATATATAAATATATACACACATACATGTATGTTTGTATATGTGTGTATGTATATACATATAAGTTTGGGTGTGAATGTGTGTATATATGTGTATATATACATATATGTGTATACATGCATGTATATGTGTATATACACATATATGTATGTATGTATTTCCTTATTGAAACTGCTTTAAAGGGACATCTGGGAGCCAAGATGGTGGAGTAAGAAGTAAATCTCTATAGCTCTCCCATGTATGACCAAACAACTATAAAACAGCACCCCAGAAGAAATCCTGAAACAGTGGAGCCAGTGGAAAGATAGAGTGATCTTTTAGCCTGGGAGACTTAGAGGATCATTAAGAAATTTCCATATCACTTTGGTAAAAGGGGGCACAGTCCTGAACAGGAAATGTCCCAGCAAGCCAGCCATAAGCCCCATCTGAGGTAATCAGTTGGAGAGCCTGAGCCCCAAGGACAAACATGAACAAGAGGACCTTCCATAGACCTTAGAATAGTCAGGGCAACCAGTAGACTCCAGTACTTCAGTTTAGACCACTGTATTCTAGAGCATATGCAGAAATAACCCATATGGTCATAACACAGGACAGATACCACCAATAGGACCCCAACTTAACATCAGGTAACCTACCACACCCCAAAAGTTTCTAGCAACCAGCACATGAGCCCAAGTGCACCAAGCGAGTGGCCAGGCTCCTGGCACCCAGCGCAAAAAGGTTGCAACACTGCCCTTTGTGCTCCAAAAAGGAATCTAAACTTTAAAGCCACAAAAGGGGACCAAAAATGAGCAAGAAACAAAATCATTTACGATATGAAGTTACTATGGTAACTGAGAAGATCAAAACACAAACTCAGAAGAAGACAACATTGTCAATATATCTACATTCAAAACATCAAAGAGATCTAGGGATTGGTCTCAAGTCCAAAGAGCTTTCTTGGAAGATGTCAAGAAGGATTTTAAAAGTCAAATAAGAGACGTAGAATAAAAATTGAGAAAAAAAAGAGAGGCATGCAAAACAGAGCCAATAATTTGGAAATGGAAAATTGAAGAAAACAAATCCTTTAAAAATTACAATTGGGCAAATGGAGGGGAAAAAATATACTGAAGAAAATAGCTCCTTAAAAAATACAATTGACCAAATGGAAGAGGAGATAAAAAAGTTAATTGAAGAAAGTAATTCCTTAAAAATTAGACTTGAGCTAATAACTATATAAGACATCTACATTCAGTCAAGCAATATCAAAAGAAAGAAAAAATAGAATAAAATGTAAAATAACTCATAGGAAAAACCACTGACCCATAATATAGATCCAGGAAAAATAATTTAAGAATTATTGGACTACCTGAAAGCCATGATAAAAAAGAAATAGAGCCTGGAAAGCATCTTTCGAGAAAGTATCAAGGAAAACCACTCCTGATATCCTAAATCAGGAAGACAAATTGTCATTTAAAGAATATACTGATCACCTCCTGAAAGAATTCCCAAATTGCAAACTTCAAGAAATATTGTAGCCAAATTCCAGATTTACCTGATCAAGGGGAAAATACTATAAGTAACACTAAATAATTTTAATATTGTGGAGCCACAGTCAGGATTGCACAAGACCCAGCAGTTTCTACATTAAAGAATCAGAGTGCCTAGAATATGATATTCTGAAAAGCTTTGGATTACAACCAAGACTCAAGTAGCCACAAAAACTGAGCAAAGTTTTTCAAGGGAAAAGATGGATATGCAATTAAAAAGGGAATTTTCAATCATTCCTAATGAAAAGACTAAAGTTGACCAGAAAATTTGTTCTTCAAATATAAGATTCAAGGGAAGTGCAAAAGGCTAAAACAGGAACAAAAAGTCTCATTCAATAAAGGCAAATTGTTTACAACCCTATATGGGAATGATACTTATAACTATGGAAAACTGTATCTTCATTTGGGCAGTTAGAGTGGATATACATAGACAATGGGTGTGGGTAGAAGTGGACCTCGATGTGACAACAAATTAATTAATTAAGTAAGGGTACAAAAAGGAGTTTTTGGCAGAAGAGTAAAAGGGGAACAAAATAGGGTATTTACATCCCTAGAACAGGCTCTAAGACCTATTTTATTAGAGGGTAAGGAGAGAGGGGGTCAAACACTGTTTGAATCTTACTCTTACTAGAATTGAGATGGAATAATATACACATTCCCTTGGTTATAGACATCTTTCTTACCATGCAGGGAAGTAGGAGGAGAAAGGGGAAAGAAAAAGAAAAGGGCAAGACAGAGGGATGAGAAGAAGTAGTAGCAGAAACAGTGGGGGTTAATGGAAGGGCAGATTGAAGGAGGTGGCGGCCAGAAGGAAAACACCGGTGAGGAGGAAAAGGGTGTAATGGGAGAGAAAGTTATTAATGGGGGGGTGGTTAGGAAGGAGAGAATTGTACAGTAATCATAAAAGTGGATTAAAATGGGGTGAACTCTCCCATAAGACAGAAGCAGATGGCAGAGTAGATTAAAAAACATAATGCTGCAATGTGTTGTTTACAAGAAGCACATTTCAAGCAGAAAGTTACTGAGTAAAGGTAATGGGTTTGACACAATATAGTATGCTTCGGCTGAAAAAAAAAAACAGGGATAGAAATCTAATCTCAGACAAAGCAAAAACAAAAATAGATCTAATTATAAGAGATAAAGACAGAAACTATGTCTTGTTAAAAGGTACCACAAAGATATATTAACAGTGTTAAATGTATAAGCACCAAGTAATGTAGCATTCAGAGGAGAAATTAAGTGAAATACAAGAATATACTGTAAACCTCTATGAGTGGGGGACTTTAACCCATGCCTCTCAAAACTGAATAAACATAACCACAAAATAAACAAAAAGAAAAAAGATAAAGGGTGAATAGAAATTTATAAAAGTTAGATATAGTAGACCTCTGGAGAAACAGGATGGGAATAGAAAGGAATGAACATGTTTCTCAGCAGTTTATGGCACCTAATCAAAAGTTGACCCCATATTAGGGCATAAATTCCTCACAATTCAACGTAGAAAGGCAGAAATATTAAATTCATCCTTTTTAAGACCATCATGAAATAGAAATTACATGCAATAAATATAAACTAAAATTTAATTGATAACTAACTAATCAAACCCTGAAGAATGAGTGGGTCCAACAACAAATCACAGAAATAATTAAAATTTCAAGAGAATGAAAATAATGAGACAACATACCAAAACTTATAGGCCTCAACAAAAGCAGATTTTAGGGGAATTTTTATATCTCTGAATGCTTACATGAATAAAATAGAAAAAGAGATCAATGAATTGGACATGCAACTAAAAAAAGCCAGAAAAGAACAAATTACAAATACACAATTAAAACAAAACAAATCAGAAATATTAAAAATAAAAGAAGAGATTAATAAAATTGAAATTAAGAAAACTACTGAACTAATAAATGAAACTGTGCTAGTTTTATGGGGAAAAAACAAAAATTGACAAACCACTGGTTAATTTGATTAAAAAGAAAGAAGAAAACCAAATAACCAATATTAAAAATTTAAAAAATATGAATTAACCACCAATTAAGATAAAATGAAAACAACAGTTAGGAGACATTTTGCCCACTGTATGCCAATCAATCCAACACTTTAAAAGAAGGATGAATATTTATAAAGCTAGATAGATAGATAGACATACAGACACAGACAGACAGACAGATATAGATAGAATTTGCACAGACTAATAAAAGAGGAAATAACATAATTAAATATTCCCATTATAGAAAAAGAAATTGAACACATCATCAATGAACTCCCAAAGAAAAAAATCTCCAGGTCCAGATGTATTTATAAGAGAGTTCTACCAAAAATTTAAAAAATGCTTAATTCTAATACTATACAAACTATTAAAAAAACAGAAGAAAGTTTCATACAGCAAAAGAGTAACGATAATATTGTATGACTACCAACTTTGATAGACTTGCCTCTTGTTAGCAATGCAAGTATTTAAGAGAGCTCCAAAAGACTCATGATGAAAAATGCTGTCCACATTCATAAAAAGAACTACGGAGTCTGAATCTAAATGGAAGCATTCTATTTGCTCTCTCTCTCTCTCTCTCTCTCTCTCTCTCTCTCTCTCTCTCTCTCTCTCTCTCTCTCTCTTTTTCTTCTTTCTTGTGATTCCTGCCAGTGGTTCTAATTCTTCTTTAAAACATGACTAATGTGAAAATATGTTTAATATCAACGTATATGTAGACCTTATATTGGACTGCATGACATCTTTGGGTGGGTGTAGGGGAGGGAGGCATAGAAAATTTGAAACTCAAATTCTTGTGAAAGAGAAAGTTAAAAGTTAAAAATAATTAAATATTTAAAAATACATGACCAAGTATATACTGAGGAAAGTTTTATGAATACTGTAATATATAGATGGGGTTGTTGGTATTCTCTATAAAATGAGAAGTAGATTCTTGGGCTATATAATCTCTAATGTTCTGCCAAGTTCTTAGTTTTTTTCCTTTTTCTTTGGTGGAGAAAGAGGAGCAAGTCCAGACTCATGACTTAATCTATCTAGAGAATATATGGTGTAGAAATTTCACCAACCAATGCAGCTTAGTAAACCCTTTATCTCTAACATTTTGATGAAACAGTGTGATATAGTAGAGTTGTGTGTTAAATAGAAACATGAGGCACTGATTCATACATAAGGATCCCTATGGTCTGTCTATTGGCTTGATTTTGATATATAATATTTATATTGTATTGTATCTTTACTTATTTTATTAAATATTTTCACATGACATTTTAATCTTGTTCAGGGCACATTTGGTGTATTGGGGGCCACATGAGGATCATTAAACAATGTTTAATTTCAATGTTTAATTAGGTTCTGTTCCTAAATTTGCTATTTAACATTTACAAAACCTTGGGCAAATCACTTGTCTTATCATCATCATCATCTTCATCATCATCATCTTCATCATTTTCATCATCATTTAAGACAGTTAACAAGATATATAGGCGGAGAGTCTACTAACTTCTAACGTATGCTTTCCCCGCTTGTTTTCAGGGTGGTAACTCATTCTTTTTGCAGTAAACCTGGACAAAACTAACATTACTATTTGAAATGCTTCTTGAAAGAAGATGATTTTGTTTAGGTGGGAAAACTAGAAGCTCAGGTGGAATACTATTTGCAGACAGAGAAAGAAAGCAGCCACGCATTTTAGAACGGATTGAAACACAAATAATATTAGCAGAAGATACAATAACTTGACATCCTGAGTTTAAACAATACATTCCCCAGAAGATAGCTAGTTCTACAAGTGTAGATGTCACTCAGACTTGTCTTTTAATCCTGAAACACTCAAACAGCAGAAAAATAAAAGGCATTGGTGTGTTATTTCAGCTCCAGAAGCTATCCTCTTAATGTTAGAAAGTTTGCCATAGAAAGTCACAGTTCTTTCAGAAATTGTTTTATTATTCAATTAACAATCACTAAATTGTTATTGGTTGGTATTTCACAAGAGCCTAGATAATATCTAGAATTAGGAAAGACCTCATGTTATGTAGATGAGATGAGGAAATTGATAAATTTACTGAAGCAGAAATGAAAGCTTCATGAAAGCCTTTCAATGAATGTTTAGTCAAGGGAACCACTTTTTTTTTTTATGATTTGAAGCTAACAGATTTCTTTGTTTTCTTTTTTAATTTTCTTTTTTTATTTTATTCAATAGTTTTCTTAATTTCAATTTTATTAATATCTCCCTTGTCTTTCATTATTTCCAATTTGGTATTTACTTGGGGATTTTCAATTTGTTCTTTTTCTAGCTTTTTCAGCTGCACATCCAATTCATTGATCACCTCTTTCTGTACTTTATTCATGTAGGCATTCAAAGATATAAAGCTTCCCCTAAGAACTGCTTTTTTAGTGTCCCATAAGATTTGGTAGGTTGGGCCATTATTGTCATTCTCTTGAATAAAGTTGTTGATTGCTTCTATGATTTGTTATTTAATCCGCTCCTTTTGGAGGATTAGATTATTTAGTTTCAAATTAACTTTTGGTGTATCTTTCCATGGCCTTTTATTACATAAAATTTTTATTATATTACGATCTGAGAAGGATGCATTGACTATCTCTGACTTTCTGCACTGATTTCTGAGTTTTTTTATGCCCTAGTACTTGGTCAATTTTTGAATAATTGCCATATACCGCTGAGAAAAAGATATATTCTTTTCTATCCCCATTCAGTTTTCTCCAGAGATCTATCATATCTACATTATCCAGAGTTTTATTCACCTCCTTAACATCTTTCTTGTTCACTGTAAGGTTATATTTATAAAATTCAAAGAGGGGGAGGTTGAGGTCCCCCACTAGTATAGTTTTGGTGTCTATTTCTTCCTGTAAGTCCCTTATCTTCTCCTCTAAGAATTTGGATGCTATACTACTTGGAACATATATGTTTATTAGTGATATTGCTTCGTTGTCTGTGGTGCCTTTTAGCCAGATGTAGTTTCCTTCCTTATCTCTTTTCATTAGATCTCTTTCTGCTTTTGCTTTGTCTGAGATTTGGATTGTTACCCCTGCTTTTCTTACATCAGCTGAAGCACTGTATATTCTGTTCTAAGCTTTTACCTCTACCCTGTGTATATCCCCCCATTTCAAATGTGCTTCTTGGAAACAACATATTGTGGATTATGGTTTTTAGTACATTCTGCTATCCATCTCTGTTGTATGAGAAAGTTCATCCCATTTACATTCACAGTTATAATTGCTACCTCTGTTTCTCCATCCATCCTCTTTCCTGCTGTTTGTGCTTTTAGTTCTTCCCTCTCCCTTCCCCTCCACAATAGTTATACTTTTTATCAACCAACTCCCTCAGTCTTCCCTTCCTTCTTTCAGCCATCCTCTCTTTTCCTCCCCTTTACGCTTACTACTTCTTCCTTCCCTTTTAACCTCCCCTCTCCCCTTTTCCCCCTTCTCCTCCTTGATGGTGGAGTGAGAGCAATTACTCACCCAAGCTCTTAGACAAACTCCTTCAGATACCTCTAATAGATTTCTTACAGTGGATAGTAATGGAAAGAAAGACCAGAATTCTCAAATCAAGGAAGACTTTTTTTCTTATTGCCACATCTCTGTAGTATTAAAATACATAATACAAAAAATGAAAATTAGTACTTTGAGCCAAATAATGTGTCATAAGTCATGCTCCCCATTTTGTATAACTTCTTCTCTGGAAGCTGCTCCTATGTGGCATGGAGCATATAAATTCACCTGAATAAACCTCGGACTGTGCCCCAAACTGTGCCTGATTTTTCTGCTTCGTGTTCCTTTCTCTGATGATAGGTGATTAAATAGCAATGATGAGATATACTTCTGGGGAGTTACTACATCAGTAATCCCTGAATTTCTCAGTCAAAGCTAATTGTAGCAGGTGTTTTTTTTTCTTTTTTTCTGAAGCAACACTTCATCAGAGAAGACGACCAGTGACAGGAGGACAGGTCCAAGTCATACCAGAGCTTTCTGGAAATATTAATCTTGAGGGGATTCAAGGTGGAGACAAAAGTCATATAGTTATTCAGTTATCTCACCAAATATTTCATTTAAAATATTTTATGTGTCAGTCTCCTAGGAAAGCATAATTCTATGCTTGGGTTGCTTCAACCTTTTAAGTTTGTTTTTTTTTTATTATTCTCTTATGATATTTTTGAAGATTAAGAATTTCTTTTTGGTAGAGGAAATAAATAGCTATAGTGTGCCTGCAAAATAACACTAAAGAGCATAAGAGAATTTTCCTTAAAATGATAAGCAGCATCTATCTAAAATCATCAACAAACATTATATATAATAGAGATAAACTGGACACATTCCCAATAAAACCAGCGGTGAAACAGGGATGTCCATTGTCATCAAAAGGAGATAGAGAGAGAATTCTTATTTAAGTTAACTGCAGGCAATATAAAATATTTGGAATTCTACCTGCCAGGACAAAGTCAGGAACTATACGAACACAATTATAAAATACTTTCCACACAAATAAAGTCACATGTAAATCACTAGAAAAATATTAGTTGCTCATTTGTAGGCTGAGGTAATACAATAAAAATAACAATACTACCAAAATTATTTTCCCTATTCAGTACTATATCAAGCAAGCTACCAAAAGTATTATATAGCAAGAAAAAAAGAATAATAATAAAATACATTCAGAAAAACAAAAGATCCAGAAATCCATGAGAATTAATGGAAGAAATGCAGCATAAGGTAGTCTTGCCATATCAGATCTAAAACTGTATTATAAAATAATAGCCATCAAAACTAACTGGAACTGGTAAAGAAATAGAATGGTGGATCAGTGAAACAGGTTAGGTACACAAGATGTACCAGTCAACGACTATAATAATCTACTGTTTAATAAAAAGAACGACTTCAGTGTCCAGGATAGCTACTTACTGTTTGACAAAACCTGGGAAAACTGAAAAATAGTATGGCAGAAACTAGGAATGGACATCTTACATAGCATAAGTAATGAAGTATAAATAATATAAATATATAATATATTAACATATATATTTATATATAATATATATAAACATAAGGTAATAATGGTTATAGGAGTTAGACATAAACAGTGATACTATAAAAATATTAGGAGGACAAGGAATAGTTTAACTGTTAGATCTATGGGAGATGGAAGAATTTATGACCAAACAAGAGACAGAAAGCATTACAAAATGCAAAATATCAAATTTAAAAGATTTTGTACTAACGAAACCAGTACAAGCAAGACTAGAAGGGAATTAGAAAGTTAGGAAATGATTTTTACATTCATTGTCTTTGATGAAGGCCTCCTTTTTAAAATATATAGAAAAGTGTGTCAAATTTAGAAGAATACAAATTTATAAGACCATAGAGCTAGCGATCTCCCCCCAAACCCATCCAAATACCTGCAACAATGACTCTAAACAAATTCTAGAACTTCAAAATCCAAAAAATGGTGGAGCAAAACAAGTCTGCAGCCCCATATAGCCTGGAAGGTTGATCAGAGTCCTTTGCTGCACAGAACTGGGAGCAGACAGTCAGGCATGTGCCACACTGGGGCAGACTGGGGTAGGAGCACATCTCATGGGAATTAATTGCTGGTAGTTGTGGTGATTTCCAGACTTCTTAATCCAAAAATGGAAAGATAGAAGGTCTGTGGGAAAACTCTGTGCAACCTGGTCTGACTGTGATCCAGCCCCAGCCCTGGAGGAGAGGAGGAAGAGGTGCTCTTGCTGGCATTTGCAGCTGTGCAGGCTGTGGTAACTGCTTCTGGAAGTCCAGGCCCACAGACTATAGGGGACTGAATAGTTGATATAAAACCCCTGAATCCTGGAACATTACACCCACCCCGACCTGAAGCAAAGTCCTACCTGGACAAAGAGTTAAAAAGTCAAGTATTTGACTGATATCATGAGCAAACAGCATAAAACCCCCCTCAGATTATAGAATCTTACTTTGGTGACAAAGAAGATCAAATCATACAACCAGAAGAAAACAAAGTCAAAGCACTCAACTCAAAAGTCGTGAAGAAAAATATGAATTGATTACAGGCCATGAAAGAATTCAAAAAGTATTTTGAAAATCAAGTAAGAGATGTAGAAGAAAAATTTGGGAGTGAAGTGAGAGTGACACTAGAAAATAATTAAAAACAACTCAAAAGTTTGCAAAAGGAAGTGCAAAAAAAAAAATACTGAAGAAAAAAACATCTCAAAAAATAGACTAACCAAATGGCAAAAGAGCTCCAAAAAGCTAATGGGAGAAGAATGCCAAGCAGGATTCATCAAATGGAAAATGAGATCCAAAAGCTCACTAAAGAAAATAATTCCTTCAAATTTACAATGGAGCAAATGAAAGCTAATGACTTTATGAAATTTTATATATATATATATATGTGTGTGTGTGTGTGTGTGTGTGTGTGTGTGTGTGTCAGAACCAAAAGAAAAACATAGAAGACAATGTGAAAAATTTCATTGCTTGTCTATCTGAAAGCCATGATAAATAAAAGAGCCTAGATATCATTTTCAGGAGATTATCAAGGAAAACTGCCCTGATATTCTAGAACCAAAGAGTAAAATAGAAATGGAAAGAATCCACCAAACATCTCTTGAAAATGATCCCCAAAGGAAAGATAGGAATATTTTAGTCAAATTCCAGAGTTTTCATGTGTAGGAAAAAAAAGATTGCAAGCAGCCAGAAAGAACAGATTTGAGCCCTGGGAAATATAATCAGGATAGCACAAGATCTAGCAGCTTTTACATTAAAGGATTGAAAGGCTTGAAATATGATATTCCAGAAGTCAAAGGAGCTAGGATTAAAATAAAGAATCAGCTACACAGTAAAACTCAGTATAATCTTTCAGGGAAAAAAAAAATGGAATTTCAATTAAATAGATGACTTTGAAGCATTCTTGCTGAAAAGGACAGGGCTAAATAGACAATTTAACTTTCTGATACAAGAAACAAGAGAAGAATGAAAAGGTAAACAGGAAAGAGTAATTGTAATGGACTTATTAAAGTTGAAACTTTTACATCCCTACGTAGAAAGGTGATACTTGTAATTCATGACACCTTGTTTAGTATTAGAGTTGTAGGGGAAAATAGATAGATAGATAGATAGATAGATAGATAGATAGATAGATAGATAGATAGATAGATAGATACATAGATACATAGATAGATACATAGATAGATACATAGATAGATACATAGATAGATACATAGATAGATGATACATAGATAGATACATAGATAGATACATAGATAGATAGATGGATGGATAGATAGATAGTGAATGGCAGAGAGGCAGTTGAATATGAAGGGGTGATATCTAAAAAATGAAGTTAAGGAGAGATGAAAATATTGGGAGGAGAAAGGAAAAGATAGAATGGGTAAACTTTCTCACAAAAAAAAAGGCAAGACAAAGGTTTCACAGTTAAGAGGAAGAGGGAGAAGGTGAGAGGAATTGAGAGAATCTTCCTCTCATTGGATTTGGCTTAAGGAGGAAATAATATACACACTCAGTTGGGTATCTTACCCTACAGGAAAGTATGGAGGAAGGGAATAAGTTGGTAGGGGATGATAGAAAGGGGGGCAGCTTGGGGAAGGGGTATTCAGAAGCAAATGCTTTCTAAAATGGATAGAGTCAAAGATGAAAATACAATAACTGGGGGGAGGGATAGGATGGAGGGAAATATAGTTAGTCTTACAGAACATGACTATTCCTGAAGTGTTTTGTATTATTATATATTTATAATATATATTAAATTGCCTGCCTCCTCAATGAGGGTGTGTGGGGAACAAAGAAGCAAGAAAATTTGGACTCAAAGTTTCAAAAACTTTTCACATACAATTGTGAAATAAGACATATAAACAATGGAGTATAGAAATCTATCTTGCCCTATAAGAAAGTAAAGGGGCAGATAAAAAGGGGGGGTGATAAAAGGGCAGGCAGACTGGGGGAAGGGAGAATCACTATGAATGCTATTTCAGGTTGGGGTAGAAGAGACATGGGGGAAATATGTATAATTCAAAATTTTGTGGAAATGAATGTTGAATTCTAACAATATGTAAATCAACAAAAAAAAATTAAGAAAAAAAGGAATACAAATCATTCCTCAACTGATAACAAAGGAATATGAAGTGGTAGATTTCAGATGAAGAAATTAAAGCCATCTAGAGTCATGAAAAAATACTCTAAATCACAATTCATGAGAGAATTAAAAATCAAAACAATTTTGAGGTTTTCACATTAAATCTATCCGATTGACTAACATGACAAAATAGGAAAATGCTATATGACAGAGATGTAAATTGTCACCCTAATGCATTGTTGCTGGAATTGTCAGCTGATTCAATCATTCTTGAGAGTAATTTGGGATGATTCTCAAAAGACAATGAAACTGTGCATACCCTTTGACCCCAACAATCTAGGTCTGTAGTGCAAATAAATCATAAAAATGTAAAAA
The DNA here is from genome assembly GCA_023548195.1 of Bettongia penicillata ogilbyi. Classification (NCBI taxonomy): domain Eukaryota; kingdom Metazoa; phylum Chordata; class Mammalia; order Diprotodontia; family Potoroidae; genus Bettongia; species Bettongia penicillata. The sequence goes on along the minus strand of JAJHZJ010000959.1, from coordinate 848,667 downwards.
AGACCCATGTATACAAAAAATATTAATAACAGCTCTTTGTGGTGGTGAAAAATTTGAAATTGAGGGAATGTCCATCAATTGGGGGATGGCTGAATAAGTTTTGGTATGTGAATGTAACAGAATATTATTTTTCCATAAGAAATGATGAGCAGGGGGGACAGAGCCAAGATGGCGGAGTAGAAGGATGCACGTTTACGAGCTCCGAAACCAAAGCCCATAGAATTAATGTAAAAAGAGTCCCCCATAACATCTGGGTGAATACAAGGTGTGCAGAAGCAGAGTGGAAGAGATTTCCGTTCCACGGACCCTGAAGACCCGTCCCCAGGGTCCGGCGTGCCCCGGAAAGTGGACCCGACCCCCAGCGCTGCCCTGGCCGAGGCCCCAGAGAAGCTGATCCGAGCAGGCTTCAGAGACGGAAGCTCCAGCAGCCGGGAAAGTCCCTCCGCCCACAGAAGCTACAGGTCAGTGAGAAAGAAGGCTGCGTTAGGGGAGGGGAGCGGAGCGTCTCCATGACTCGGGCCCCCTCAGGAGGAAGCGGCGGCGGCGGAGACGGGGGCAGGAAGCGGCGGAGGCAGAGGTGTGGACGGTGGCTGAGGCGGCAGCGGCCCAAGACTCAGGAATCCCCCAGCAGCAGGCAGGATCTTCATTACGGAAGATTCCCGCATAAAACCGGACAGAGCTGAGCCTGGGAGACGGCCCTGCCCCTGTCCCACTCTGTTACTGAAGGCTTCTGCTTAAAGCCCCCAAGGGAGCGGGATTTGGGAGGCGGGCCCCCCACCCCACCCCCACCAGCTCCATTCCTGAAAGTCTCTGCATAAAGCCCCCGAGGGATCAGAGTCTCGGAGGCAGCCCAGGCCCCACCCCAGCACCTGAACTAAAGCTCACTGATTGACAGCCAGCAGGAGGAAAGCCCATTTAAATCTCAGAGGCCAAGCACTAGCTGGGCGGATCCAGGCGGGGGTGGAAAGGAATCTCAGAAATCAAGTAACTGGCTGGGAAAATGCCTAGAAAAGGGAAGAAAAATAAGACTTTAGAGAGTTTTTTCCAACAAATGAAAATGATCCCGACCTTTGGATCTGACGAAGATGAGGACCTATTCTTGCCATCAGGGAAAGAGGTGGAGGGCGGGGCCTCAGTACCCCAGACACCCCAGGGGGGTGGTGGGTGGGCTCAGGCCCTGGAAGAGCTCAAAAAGGATTTTGAAAAGCAAGTTAGACAGGTAGAGGAAAAACTGGGAAGAGAAATGTCAGAGATGCAACAAAAGTATGAAAAACAGGTCAATACCTTGGTAAAGGAGACCCAAAAAAATGCTGAGGAAATTAACATCTTGAAAAATAGGCTCACCCAATTGGCAAAGGAGGTTCAAAAAGCCAATGAGGAGAAGAATGCTTTCAAAAGCAGAATGAGCCAAATGGAAAAAGAGGCTCAAAAGCTCACTGAATTTAATAGTTCTCTCAAAATTAAAATGGAACAGATGGAGTCTAATGATTTTACGAGAAACCAAGAAATCACCAAACAAAACCAAAAGAACGAAAAAAATGGAAGAGAATGTGAAATATCTCATGGGAAAAACAACTGACCTGGAAAATAGATCCAGGAGAGACAATTTAAAAATTATGGGACTACCTGAAAGTCATGATCAAAAAAAGAGCCTAGACATCATCTTCCATGAAATTATCAAGGAAAACTGCCCTGACATTCTAGAACCAGAGGGCAAAATAAGTATTGAAAGAATCCATCGATCACCACCTGAAAGAGATCCAAAAAGAGAAACTCCTAGGAACATTGTGGCCAAATTCCAGAACTCCCAGCTCAAGGAAAAAATCTTACAAGCAGCTAGAAAGAAACAATTCCAGTACTGTGGAAATACAATCAGGATAACCCAAGATCTAGCAGCTTCTACATTAAGGGATCGAAGGGCGTGGAATAGGAGATTCCAGAAGGCAAAGGAACTAGGACTCAAACCAAGAATCACCTACCCAGCTAAACTGAGTATAATACCTCAAGGGAAAATATGGTCTTTCAATGAAACAGAGGACTTTCAATCATTCTTGATGAAAAAACCAGAGCTGAAAAGAAAATTTGACTTTCAAACACAAGAATGAGAAGAAGCATGAAAAAGTAAACAGCAAAGAGAAGTCTTAAGGGACTTACCATGAGTGAACTGTTTACATTCCTACATGGAAAGACAATATTTGTAACTCTTAAAACTTTTCAGTATCTGGGTAGTTGGTGGGACCACACATACACATGTACACGCATGCACACACATACACACATGCACACACATACAGAGATAGAGAGCACAGATTGAACTGAATAGGATGGGACCATACCTTAAAAGAAACTAGGGTAAATGGTGAGAGAGAAATGTAGGGGGAGGGAAAGGGAAGGGGTTAACTATATGTCATTGAAGAGGCAGGTGGGAGTTTTTCTTAGTGGAGGGAAAAAGAGGAGAGCTGACAAAAAAAAAAAAAAAAAACAAGAAGTTTACCCTCATCACATTTGACTAAACGAAGGAGTGAAATGCACACTCATTTTGGTATGAAAACCTATCTTACAGTATAAGAAAGTGGGGAAGAAAGAGATATTGCAAGGGGGGGGATGATGGAAGGGAGGGCAAAGGGAGGAGGGAGCAATTTGAAGTCAACACTTGGGGAGGGACAGGATCAAAAGACAGAAGAGAAACAATGAGGGGCAGGGTAGGAGGGTTGGTAATCCAGTTAGTCTTACACAATATGACTGTCAGGGAGGTCATTTGCAAAACTACACAGATATGGCCTATATTGAATTGCCTGCTGTCCCAAAGGGAATGGGTGGGGAGGGAGGGATGAGGAGAATTTGGAACTCAAAGTTTTAGGAACAACTGTTTAGTATTGTTGTTGCAACTAGGAAAGAAGACATACAGTTAAGGAGGAATAGAAAGTCATCTGGCCCTACAGGAGAAAAGAGAAGATGGAGACAAGAGAAGGGAGGGATGACAGAAGAGAGGGCAGATTGGAGATAGGGAAAATTAGATTGCTTGGGGTATTGGGGTGGGGGGAGGGGATAAAAGGGGAGAAAATTTGGAACCCAAAAATTTGTGAAAATGAATGCAAAAAATTAAATAAATTAATTAATTAAAAAAAAAAAAGAAATGATGAGCAGGAGAAAATCTGGAAAGATCTATATGAACTAATGCTGACTGAAGTGAACAGAACCAGGAGAACATTGTACAAAGCAATAGTAACATTGTGTGACGACCAATTTTAATTGACAACTTTAAAAAAAAAGGAAAGAAAAGAAAGAACATTATTATAAAAGGTGGCATGTTGGACATCTTTGGGATGAGATCTGTGCCATGAATTCCCATAAACAGAAACAGAAGATGTGATCTATGTCTTCTTTGTTCTTTCCATCATTGCTGTATAGGTCTAGGGGTGATTTTCTCACTATAATTTCCCTCCAGACATTCAATACCAAGAAGTTTCTTGCAAAGGAGCTGAATAAAGTAAAATCTTCTGTGGATCTGCATAAAAGTATGCAATAAAAGTAGTTGCAGTTACATGAGGAGACACTGGAGAATGTCTAAACTGTAGTTATATAGAATATATACTGCATAATTTCCCAGAAACTTCACTGTCACAAACCCAGATCAAAATAAATACAACTGCCCTCCCATTTTGGAAACTGCCTTCTAGGGAGAGCTGGCAGGATAGGGGTACTTAAAGAAACTTCATATTTAGGAGAGCACTCCTGACAATTATTATTGCATTGTGTTGATTTCATCATCATCATCTTCATCATCATCAAATAGCTAGCCTTTATATAACACCTTCTATTTGCCAAGCACTGTGTTAAGTGTGTTATAAATATTATTATATTTGACCTCACAAAATCCTTATTATTCCCATTTAGTGATGAGGTAACTGGGGAAGACATTAAGTGACTTCTAACAGCCATTTAACATTTGCACAGAAAATATATTTACAGTATTTCAAGTACTGTACTATGCACTCCACTTTCTGGAGTAATTATATGCCTTAAATTACACTTTGAATGTCACTTTCAATTTTAAATAACATACTGTACTTAGAGATTGAGAAGACCTGAGTTCGAATGCTACTTCAAACATGATTCCTGCACAAGTCACTTATTTTCTTTGAATGTATTTTCTCAACTACAAAAGGGGAAAAATCAACTTTTCAAAAAGTGGTTATGAGAGTAACCGGAAAACTGACTAAGGTCAGTCACCCTTCACCACTAAATGGAGATCAAAAAGAAAGGTGTTTGTTAGCCCTAAAGTAAACTCCATGAACTAGATGAACTCTTGCTGGTTCAGTAGAAATAAAAAACACAGGGATATTTAACTTCATCTTCAGTTTATTTTGCTGAAATGATGTCATCTTATTTCTTTTTTTTTGTTAGAAGCTTGTGATTTTCTTATGCTAAGAGCATTTTACAAATATATGTTGACAGACTGCTGGATTGAAAACTTTATTAATAGAATATTAATTAATAGAATATTTTTGGAACCAGCCTGTCTGCAGATGAAATACACACATGTATTTAAACAGATATATACACACACAATTGCTATATATGTGTATGTGCATACAAATGTGTTAAAGATATAATTCTGTTAATACAGGACTTCTGTTTAAAAATAAGAGAGAAAGAGTAGGAAACATAAGCAAGTATAAAATTTTATAATTTTGCAAAGATTCTGTGATTTCCTCTACTAGAAAATACCTGATATTGGAACTTCCTCCAACTGAATTGATGTGAATTGATCCCAGAAAGTTGTTTTGAAACATAGAAAGGGTCATTGGATTTCTCAGGGTCATATAGTTAATAAATACCAGAGGTGACATTTGAACCTAGATCTTTCTAGCTTAGCTCTAAGTCCAGTATTCCAGTCCCAAAGGAGTACTACATTTCAGTATAAAATTATATACTACAAATTAAATATATGTCCATTGGTGGGAGGCAGAGACAACAAGTAAGTTTGACTGCTGTATGCTTCAAAGTTTTTAACTACAAAATGACAGACAATTATTCACATCAAATTCCAATTTGTCAGAAAAAAAGTTCTAGTCCCTAGCAAATGTGCATTTACTTCTAGCAAGATCTGATACCATACAATGAAATTTTAAAAAATAATAAGTAAAAGAATCCAGGCAATAACTAGAACTTTTACTGTTACAGGATTTACTTTTATGGGTTTATTTACATGAGCCTTGCCATCAGATTACTTTGAATTCATAGAACGCATGTGCCAAACAACTTTCTATTAAATAGCAATACAGTTTAGAAAACCAAGGGCTTTATATTCCTGGATTGAAAACTTATTTTTTAAAGTTATATATACCTCAGGATGTGATAAATTTTAGTCAATCAACTGACTGAAAAATCAAAAAAATGGAGACAATTTGAGACAGTCAATAAATTAGCAGTGCAAAAAAGCCATGGATTTGCATGTTACTTCTTTTTGTTTGGTTGGTTAGCTTTTGTTTCTTTTTAATTTTTCATTTTTAACAGTTCATATCACATAAGACAATTCCAACTTTTGGTCAGGTGATATTTCTTTTTAAACATTTACAATATAGACCACAAACAGATTTTTTTTTTAACATTAACCAATTGAGACACAATTAATAACTATACATGCTAACTTTATAAGCCCTTGAACTAATTGTCTCCACACTATTACTAAGAATTAAAGAACCCTAACTTATTATTGTTGGTCTAACATCCTAAGCCTAATAGCTTAATTTTAGACTTGACCTTGGATGTTCCCCTAACAACAATCTATAATTTAATAGATCTAGTATTAAGCTTACAAACCCTTTAACTATAGGAAATTGCCACTAAGAGTAGGGACATTGCAGGGAAAAAATATCCCCCCAACATCATGTCGATTCCAGGCAGGAGTAGATTGTCAACTTACATTCAGAGAGGCTTAGAGTCTGCCAGGTGTCAGTGGAGAAAATGAGTCAGGAGAATCCTTCAGCCCAGGATGAACAGTTGCTCTCCCACCCTTCCCATGAGATCACCTTTTGCAGTTCATACCAGCATCTCACAGGCTTCCTGGCATCATGGATTGGAGATTCAGACTGCCTTTCTTGTTATCCATATCTGGAGTTAGACTCAGAAGAACAGTCATTCAACAGTCCCATAGCATCTTAAAATAGCAAGTTCCAATAACCAGGTTTCAGATATGACTACAATTTCACATTGGCTAAGGAACATCTTTTGTGGCATATCTTAAGTGCCTTATGTGCCTTTCTATATCTCTTCTAGTTCCTGCTTAAATAACAATCATAAAATCAAACTTACTATTAAAACCTTAACTTTTCAATCAATGCCAAATGTTACCCAAAGTTACCTGCCTCTAGGAGACTTAGACTAAAATTCATTTCCCCACACTAAAGATGTCTCTGATTTAGTCTCAACAATTAATTCAGTCAATTGCTTTAATACTAATTGCTTTTACATCACTTTGTAACATGTCCAATATTTCTCCCCCCTCTCTCCCTTCCCCTCCACTCCCTAATAACTTGCATTCTGATTACCCATTCCCTCAATGAACCCTCCCTTCTATCACACTCCACCTTCCCCTTATCCCCATGTTCTCTCTTTTCTTGTAGGGCAATATAAATTTCTATACCCCATTACCTGTGTTTCTTGTTTCCTGGTTATATGCTATAAAAATTCTCAACATTTGTTTCTAATACTTTGAATTCCAACTTCTCTCCCTCCTCCCTCCCTCCCTCCCCACCCTCACTGAGATGGCAAGCAATTCAATACAGGTTATATATGTGTTGTTTTACAAAAGATTTCCATAATAATCATGTTGTGTAAAACTAACTATATTGCCCTCTATCCTACTCTATCCCCCCTTATTTTTTGTTCCCTCATTTGACTTTGTCCTTTCCCAAAAGTGTTTATTTCTAGATACGCCCTACTCCCATTTGCTCTCCCATCTATCATTCCCTCACCCTGCTTGTCATCTCCTCCCCTACTTTCCTGTAGTATAAGATAGATGTTCATACCAAATTTAGTGAGAATGTTTTTCCCTCCTTAAGCCATATGAGGAGAGTAGCTTCACTTTCCCCTTCTCCCCTTCTCCCTTTGCTCCTCCATTGAACAAGTTTTTCTTTATCTCTTTTATGAGTTATAGCCTGCACCATTCCATTTCTCCCTTTCTCCTCCCAGTATTTTCCTCCCTCTTCCCTTAATTTTTATTTCATATCTTTTTTTTGTGTATATCATTTTGTGGATGTACTCTGTGTGTGTGTGTGTGCACCTGTGTGTGTATATGTACAATCCCTCCACCTACCCAAATACTGAGAAAAGTCTCAAGAGCTATGAATAGTTTTTCCATGTAGGAATGTAAACAGTTCAGCTTTAGAAGGTCTTTTATGATTTCTCTTTCTGGTTTACCTTTTCAAGCTTCTCTTGATTCTTGTGTTTGAAAGTCCAGTTTTCTCTTCAGTTCTGATCTTTCCATTCTTGAACACTTAAAGTCCTCTATATCATTGAATGACCATTTATTCCATTGAAGTATTATATTCAGTTTTGCTGGGTAGGTGATTCTTTGTTTTAATCCCTGTTCCTTTGACTTTTGGAATATTCCATTTCAAGCCCTTGATCCCTTAATGTTGAAGCTACCAGATCCTGTGTTATCCTGCTTGTATTTCAAGAATGCTCAAATTGTTCCTTTCTAGCTGCTTGCAGTATTTTCTCCTTGATCTTGGAACTTAGAAATTTGGCCACAATATTCCTAAGAGTTTCTCTCTTCAGGTCTCATTCAGGAGGTGATAGGTGGATTCTTTCAATATTTATTCTGCCCTCTGCTTCTAGAATATCAGAACAGTTTTCCTCAATAAATTCATGGAAGATAATGTTTAGGCTCTTTTATTGATCTTGGCTTTCAGGTAGTCCCATAATTTTTAAATTGTCTCTCCTGGATCTATTTTCCAGGTCAGCTGTTTTTCTAATGAGATTTTTCACATTATCTTCCATTTTTTAAAACTTTTGGTTTTGTTTTCTAACTGCTTGGTTTATCTCATAGTCATACATTTCCCTGAACTCAATTCTATCTTTTAGAGAACTGTTTTGTTCAGTGAGCTTTTGAATCTTCTCCTCCATTTGGCTAATTTTGCTTTTTAAAGCCTCCTTCTCCTCATTGACTTTTTGAATTTCTTTTTCCAATTGAGTTAGCCTGTTTTTAAAGGTCCAATTTTACTCAGTATTTTTTAGTTCTCCTTTAGCAAGCTGCTACCTCACTTTTCAAGTTCTTCTAATGCCTGAGCCCAATTTAAGTTCACTTTGGAGGCCCTGGAGGCAGGGGACTTGCTGTGACAGTAAGCCTTGTTCTTCCTCATCTGAAAGGATGGGAGGAGACACCTGTACACCAAGAAAGCAACCTTCTATGGTCTAATTTTTTCGCCTTTTTTGGGCATTTTCCATTCAGTTACTTCACTTCTGAATCCTATTCAGCTGCTGGTTTCCCCTAGGCTTTGGGTGGGGGCAAGGCAGTCACTCAGGGCAGGGTTGTAGATCAGTTGCTCCCTACCGCCAGAGGCTTTACGTTGAGCTGCCTGAACAATGGATTCAGGTTGCTGCCCTGCCTCCGTAGCTACCTACAGTCTGCTGCTCTGGCCTCTGCCATTGCCTGGGGCTATTGCTGGAGAAACCCCCATTCCCTCTCACCCAGCTTGGAAAGCCCTCCCCCACTGCACGGGGCTAATCCCCGGCCTTCACTTGGCTACTAAGCCAGGCGGCCTCGCCCACTATTCCAGGCGGCTACTCGGGGCTAATCCCCGGCCTTCACTTGGCTACTAAGCCAGGTGGCCTCGCCCACTATTCCAGGCGGTAATCTCTCTGGGGTCTTCGCCCAATATTCCAGGCGGCACTCTAACACAGGGCCCACTTCCTTACCCCAGACTTCGCTTGGGAAACCTTTCCTCCAGGTCTTCGGACGTCTCCGGTCCCTGCCGTGCGACCGTATGGCCTAGCTTGCGCGACAGGGCTGTCCCCTCCTCCACGGAGGGAACAATGACTACACACTCGCCCAAGGATGTCAGTGCTCTTCACTTTATTGATGGCGTCCTTCTACATCTCTTTCTTGGTTACATCTCTCTCTCCAATCCCTCCCGGACAGCTCCTTATATCCCCAGCCAGAGCCCCGCCCATGTTCCTCCCTGAGGGCAGAGCCAGCTCCCTGAGGGTGGAGCCAGCTCCTGAAGGCTGGTCCAGAGCTTGGCCCCTAACAGCTCCCCCTTTTTGTTTAAACAGGAGTAGTATCATAAGGGGTAGGGAGTTTGGGGGAGGACAGGAGGGTACGCAAATCTGCTTTGGCTTCTAGTATTGCCTGCCTTATCATAGCGCAAAAGCATCTAATGCAACATGGGAGAAGGAGGCAAAGAAGAATAAAAGGCAGCAATTCTACCTTAAACCAGGACTGCTCAGGGCAGACACGTAGCCCCAAGAAAGAAAAATATTTTGGCTTCCTTGATCTCAGAAAAGCCCGGGAAAATAGCCTTGAGCAAAACAGGGGCAGAATCCTTCCTCCCAGCGCCATCTTGTTCATGCCTTACCGGTCTCCCCTCAGTTTACCTGAGCCGTGACCAGCGAATGCCGTCCAAGAGGCTGGAGGTTGGCAATTCCATTGTAAGGGAATCCTTCCTCCCAGCGCCATCTTGTTCATGCCCTACTGGTCTCCCCTCAGTTTACCTGAGCCGTGACCAGCGAATGCCGTCCAAGAGGCTGGAGGTTGGCAATTCCCCTACAATTCCCCTTTGTTGTTTTGACTCAATCTTTCCCTCAGGACGATGATGTTCTGCCTACCAGATGTTAGGGAGTCCTGGACACTATGCAAAGCAAGGTTGATACATAGTGGCACAAGCAGCAGTACTAACAATACTACTACAAAACCTATCAGTAAAGGTGAAAAACAGGTCTTTACATGACCTCATGAACTTAAGCTATCGAAGAACTGAGGTATTTTTGAAGCCGTTTGTTCAGGGGCAAAATCAACATCTGCTTCCTCATCTAATTCTTCTGCCAATTCAATTAATCTCTGGATTTCCAGAGTGACATGATCTGGAATTAGCCCATTCAATTGAGCTCTAATTTCTTCCCTTTGGACTTGTGACCCATTATACAATTTCATAGTCAAACAAAAGGCATTATATCTATAATCACATTGCAATTTGTGTTGTAACTGTAACATAAACACTTCTCCACCAATGACTTCAACTACCTTTTGGAGTGTATGAATGGCTTCATAAAATTCATTGTCTATTTTACTTGTTGCTTAAAGCCTGCAAATACATTTTTCATAAGGGAATGCAATTCAGAAGCTTGAACTATTGTGTTGTGTGTATTAGAGATAGATACAGCTAATGCAGTGGATGCTAAAATAGCTTCTACTAATAACATGATTCCTAACACAAAAACACATCCACATACTTCAGTAGTTATAGGGGTTAATTGCTTGTCCAAAATATGTAGAACTTATCACGGGGTGTTCCGTATCATCCTTTATCCTTAATTGCTGTCATGGCATATCAAGGTCTTGTTAGAATAAACACTCTCCCTACTGTCTTTGGTCTTATACATTCTTGTGCAGAACAATTCTGGCATGTAAAATTGAAAATTCCCATCATGTTCCGATATGCCTCTGATTTATATCTTTGGTCTCTATCCCATAGAAATATACATATATATTTGTTCCCTAGACATACTTTGCCCATTAAAGTAACGTTGTTAGATTTACTTGGTGATACTACAGCAGGCATTCTCCACACTGTTTGTCCTCCCATTACTAAGATAACTTTATCTATTTCCTGAACAGGCCTTCCAACTTCAGGATATCCCTTGTAAGTAATGTACATTTGTCTAGGAAAATTTGGCGCATATTTTTCATCAGGCAAGTATGCAAAATTGTGACATGAATACAACATTTCTGTGTGGTTTCCCATAATCAATTTTGTCTCCTGAGAAGTGAGTGTGTGACAATTCTTAAATGGTAAAAACCCTATATACAGATGCCAAAAGGTTACATTTCTCATCTTTTGTAAGTTACAAAATGGTCTATATTTCATCCCACGAGCAAGTCCCACAAAGTCCTTGTTTGACCAAACTACTATTGTCCCATGTATCCTCCATGTGAATAGATTGTAAGCAGGCCCTTAACCATGGTGGATTTGTGATGAATGCCCATCTCTGTTGTTCCTTTAGCGTTGGGTTGAAGGACGCAGTGTTGTTGAGTGTCATGATAAGTACGAGAAGAATGAGAGGAGTCATCGTGACCTAGTTGAGCGAATTTCTCCAGAAGTTTTTTCATTCGCCGCTGATAGCGCCTCCTTGCTCCCTGTGACCACTCCATCTTGACGGTTGTCCTCTATCACTCTTATCCTTTTCACTGGAACCCAAACTTCTTTATTATCATCTTAAAATACAAACATACCCTTTTTCCCACGTTAACACTGTATGAGGACCAAACCAGTTTTTATTCTCATTGTGCCACATTACTTTACTGGCTGCTTTCAGGGCACTTGTTATTGCTGATTCATTCTTTGTAGACTCCTTATTAGGAAATGTTAAGAATTTCATAGCAGCCGATAAGCCATCATTATCGAATTTTAAATAATGCAGAGTATAAACAGCCAAACAGCCAATTGTAATTCTTCATCAATTTAGAATATACACAATTTTACATAATGTAGAGTATAAACAGCTGAACAGCCAATTGTAATTCTTCTGAAGAGCCAATTGTAATTTATCATCAATTTAGAGTATAAACAGCCAATTGCGAATTTATCATCAACTCCTGGACCACCTCCCCCTTTTTGTTTAAGCAAGTAGGTGTCCAGGGAGCGATTTGCTCGTTCCACTATAGCTTGACCAGTGGGATTATGGGGGATTCCAGTGACACGCAAAATGGAAAATTCCACCATGAATTGTTCAATGGCTTTACTGATATAAGCTGGACCATTGTCTGTTTTAATGCTTTTTGGTACTCCATGATTTGCGAAGCAATGTAAGAGATGTGCTCTCACATCCTTAACAGCTTCTCCGCACTTGGCTGTTGCCATTATAAAACCTGAAAATGTGTCAACAGTAACATGAATATATTTTGCTCTTCCAAATGATGGATAATGAGGAACATCCATTTGCCATATAGAATTTGAACCATCACCCTTAGGGTTTACAGGGTGACAAGAAGGGTGGGGGTAAAAATGGAACACATTGTACACACTGCTTAACTATAGATCTAACTTCTTGTCTGGAAATACCATAAAGATGTCTTAAAGACCATGCAGACAAGTGTAATTTGGAGTGTGCTTGTCTTGCCAATTCAGTAGAATGAAATGTTTGAAGTGCATTGTCTGCCATCTCATTACCCTCGATCAGTGGTCTAGGTAAACTAGAATGTGACCGAATGTGTGTAATATAAAATATTGTTGTTCTGGCCCTTATTGCCTGCTGAACTTCCATAGTTATCTGTTTAATACTTTCTGCCCTATCAGGGATATAAGCTGACTCCAATCTAGGTTTCAATAGTGCTGTATACTTGTTGTCTGTGATGATATTACAAGGTTCTTTCACATATAACAATGTTTGCAATACTGCATATAATTCATTTTGTTGTGTAGAAGTAAATGCTTGTTTTAAATTTATGCATCTCCTTTGTGGATGGAATATACATAGGTGCCCTAAAATTTAGTTGCATCTGTAAAAACATGAACTCCTTTACTGGTGAGGGAGAGCATTTTTCAGCCCAAGACCATGGCCAAGTGGAAAATTGCTGGCCGAAAGGAATTGGGAGGCCATGTAGAATATTGTGATTGATCAATATCTGCCATTCCACAAAGTCTTGTATGCAGTTCTCTATGTGTTGACCTGTATACATAGTATATATCATGTGAGGTTTCTGTCTTAGTAACATCCTCACTCTATCTACTGCCTCATGTATTACTTGGGCTACTAGCACAGGATAAGGCACACAGGCTCTGTGCTTTATGTGGGCTAAATGTACCCACTCAATAATTCCTTGTTTTTGATGAAAAGCTCCAGTGGGTTTTTTCTCAGTGAATAAGATTGTGACTTTCAAGTCCTGTAATTCTAATATTTTGCTAGTAGTGCATCCCATAATATTTTTCTGCACTAATTTCAAACATTCCAAAGCTCCACCTGTCCATCCTCTGTGTGAATTTAATTGATAATAAATCACATAATGGTTTCATTCGATCTGTTGTGCTCCCCCAATTGTGGTCCACAACACTGAATTTCTCCTATCAATTTTTTGAAAGACAATTTAAAGTTGTAACCTTTGTAGAATCTAAGATAGGGGATTTCAAACTTAGACCTGACCACTGAATAGATGGACATCATTGTCATAGGCTAGTTTCTCCTATTCTGATTACCTATACTCTGGAAGAAAAATTCTTTAGAAATTAGGTTGCTAATAAGTTCAAATGCTAAAGTTAACTTTTGCTTGGAACTAGCTTCAGGAACGTGATAACCTGATGTTCCTGCAGATAGTGATATTCTCTGCAGAAAAGTTGCAATTGGGTCTGGGAACTCAGGAACTATGACCCTGGAACCTGATGTTCCTGCAGATACTGATGTTCTTTGTAGGAAAGTTGCAATTGGGCCTGGGAATGAGTACAAATTGAGATTAAAAGAGCAAGATTTTTTTTTTTTTTTGCTCTATAGAGTGTTACATATTAACTTATTGATACATTACTTTGAAAAGGAAAATTTAAAACTGTTTTAAAATTTTTTCTGTTGTTAACAGTCACCAAACTTTTATAAAAATTTTAGTTGAAAACCTTCAAAATGATAGTTCTCTTCCCTAGATCTAATCTGGAATGATAAGAGATACAATTCACTGCAGACCCAGCTGAATGATGATTTGGGACTGCAGGGCAAAAATCTTAATGGTTCTAACATTTACTCAAATAGATTTTACTTCTGTGTCCACTCCTTAAAAAGGTCTTTGAACAAGAGGACTTTTGAAATTCATCAGTCAAAGGGGTAGACTTCTGGACAACTGTCCAGTGGCGCCAAGTCTGTTCCGTTCTGCTGCAGAGTTTCAAAAGCTTTATCTCAGTTGAGGTGTCTCTTTAATATGCATTTTTCCAATTTGCTTAGTGCCAAATGATATAACAAATCCTGATCTGCTTTAGGCATCCAATTAGGAGTGACATGTTTCACTTAAATTATGACCAGAATAACTATGTTTTGGTTATTTCTCCTTATACAAAAACTTTTCTTTTAGGTGAGGCATGAGGTAAGGAAAATGCTAATCAGCCTGCCTCTGATCTCCTCTTATCTTTCTCTCTACTTTCACAATCTGGCCAGGATTAGAAAGTAAAGAAAGAGAGAGAGAGAGTTTTACCAAAAACTTTCCATTAATTTCCAAAACTTTTATGCTTTCCCTAAATTTCATATCCATGTTGTCTTTCTAATGGGCTTTGATTAAAGCCCCTTTAAAAACTGCACTTATATATTCCTTGCATTTTTTATCCAAAACTGCATTTTTGCAGTCATATAAACTAAATAATATGAGTAGTTCCTCTCTTTCTCTCTCCCATGCTTCTCCCCGATGCTGCAGCCATCAGAGAGAAGGGAAGAGGGGGAGGAAAAGAGATAACATTCCAAGGTCCAGCTACCATGGAGCTGACTGTAATAACTCACAAACAGACGCACACAGAACATGTAAAGACAGAACACATATACAGACAATAAAAGAATCCAAAAACTGAGAAAAAATTGTCAGAAATCCTCTGTACACATTATAACTCTGGCTTACTTTCTATCACTGTGTAATTAAGCCTTGTATAAGATTCCCTGTCTAGACTTTCTCCTGTACAAGATTCCTTTTTTAGACTTACTTTTGCAACTTTTTACTGCACCATAGATATGTGTCGAGTGCCAGGGCTGGAAGAACATCCAGGCCACTGAATTCGTCACTGCACCACAGATCCTGGGCAAATTTTTTGCTGTGCCACAAATCCAGGCCTTGGGGCAAATTTTTTGCTGCGCCACAAATCCAGGCCCTGGGCCAACTCTGGATGTATTTCCTGGTTGAATTTCTGACTGCGCCAACTCCCTCTTTCCTCTCTGTCCTATCTGGTCGTGATTGTCTCCTGAGCTCCCTGACTGCCAACGCTCCAAAGATAAAAAAGAGAGAGCGGTAGGTGGGGGTCTCGACTCCTCGTCAGAAATCTCCATTAGGGAGTCTCCCATTTGTATCACACAAGCGGCAGCCAAGCAAGTTGGATGTGGGGAGCCCACAAGGGCTGCTTTTTCCACCCCATACGTGACAAAATCAGTCTCAACGAGCAACCCCAGGGGTGGCATCCACATAAGAGGCCATCTGTTGGCTCACTATCTCCCAACTCTGTTCAACAAAGCTACGGCATGTCTTAATATGAGGACACATTCCTTCCTTTTTACATAATTTATACAGGTGACATGCCAGCACTTCTTTATCCTCGGGCCGGATCAGCGGAACGCTACTTCCCTGACCCATAATACAATCCCGGGACCCGGTCCCGGCTTCCCGCTGCTCAACAGGGAGGTTGTGTAGTCCTTCCAAGCGGTACCCAATATTCGCTGCCCCACGTTGGGCGCCAGCTGCACGGGGCTAATCCCCGGCCTTCACTTGGCTACTAAGCCAGGCGGCCTCGCCCACTATTCCAGGCGGCTGCTCGGGGCTAATCCCCGGCCTTCACTTGGCTACTAAGCCAGGTGGCCTCGCCCACTATTCCAGGCGGTAATCTCTCTGGGGTCTTCGCCCAATATTCCAGGCGGCACTCTAACACAGGGCCCACTTCCTTACCCCAGACTTCGCTTGGGAAACCTTTCCTCCAGGTCTTCGGACGTCTCCGGTCCCTGCCGTGCGACCGTATGGCCTAGCTTGCGCGACAGGGCTGTCCCCTCCTCCACGGAGGGAACAATGACTACACACTCGCCCAAGGATGTCAGTGCTCTTCACTTTATTGATGGCGTCCTTCTACATCTCTTTCTTGGTTACATCTCTCTCTCCAATCCCTCCCGGACAGCTCCTTATATCCCCAGCCAGAGCCCCGCCCATGTTCCTCCCTGAGGGCAGAGCCAGCTCCCTGAGGGTGGAGCCAGCTCCTGAAGGCTGGTCCAGAGCTTGGCCCCTAACACTCCATAGCTTTATTCAAATTCTTCTACAATTGGCATCTTTCTAATTTCACTTCATATTACCTTCTCATATACTCTATATTACAGTCAACAGGTCTACTGACTGTACCTCATCATCTGTCCCACCTTGCGCTGGAAGGCTCTTCCTCCTTCCAGGTAGCTGATAAATCACTTTACCTAATAAAATGCAAGCTTCTTCATTACAGAATTGGCTTCCTTTTTGTTTTTTATCCACAACAACTAAAACAATTCTCTGTACATATATCAGTCATTTTTCAGTCATGTCTGACTCTTATGATCCCATTTGGGGTTTTCTTAGTAAAGATATTGGAATGGTTTACTATTCCCTTTCCAGCTCATTTTACAAATGAGGAAACTGAGGCAAACAAGGTTAAGTGACTTGCCCAGGGTGACACAGTTAGTGAGGGTCAGAGGCTAGATCTGAACTCAAGAAGATAGGTCTCCCTGACTTTAGGCCTGGGACTCTTTCTTCACTGTGCCACACAGCTGTTCCTTGCACATAGTAGCTACTTTAATAATTATTTATGGATCTGAAATGGTTTCATTCATTTACTCAAGAAGCAACCATTGAGTATTCCCATGATCTCAACTGCTATCTTCAAGTTCAAATACGATCGTGGCTTTTCTGGAGAAAGGAAGTTTCTTTCTTAATCGTTATTGCTGGCCTGTTGTGACTGGTCTCGGCTTTTCGCAGCAGAAAATGTATAATGTGAATAAATAAATTAAAAAGCACTTATTAAATGCTGAGTATGGGGGATACAATAGAAAAGCGAGACAATACTTACTGTCATGGAGTTTACAATCTAACCCATGGGAAGGTTCAGCCAAAGGTTGGGTAGATACTCCTGGTAATCACTCTTAAGGGTGTTGCTATAGATGGCAAGACCTAGCAGCCCCAGGGGATATTGGTAGATAAGAAGACATCAATACCTGGGAGTCTGATCATCAAAGGACAGTTAGGCCTAGTGAGATTTCATTTTATAGAAAAGATTGCCTTTGGTGACCTTTATGCACATCCAAGTGGTTAAGAAGTCATGTCTACTCAACAAGGAGGAGGATGGCTGAAGAGGCCTAACCCACCACCAGTGGACCCAGTTTTAGAGTAGAGCAAGGACTCTTCTTAGTTCCCTTCCCAAGAGGAGGCATTGAGAGGGGGGGGAGGGGCGTGTATCCATCTAGGATAGGGAAAGTAGGAATGGGTACAGGAAAGTTGAAGGGTTTCCTGGGTACCTACTTCTACATGTCAAATTGGATATGCCAGGCAGGCTGACTGGAGTGAAGGGTGGTAGGCAGGGCATTTCTGAGCCTCTGTTCCTACTGAATCTGGTGACACAGAGTGCTGGGAAAGAGTGCCAATGACATCAAAGGACAGCAACAATCTTGAGCCACAAAAAACACTCCTTTTTCGATCAATCATCAAGCATTTATTAGAATCTACTATGTACCAAGCACTGTATACAAAGACAATAATGAAACAACCCCTGTCCTTGAGCCAAGGAGTGGCAAGTACTGGTTTCATATTTAGGTCCACTTTAAGAGCAGCTACCTTTCACAATAAAAGGAAAACCATTTGAATCACAATGCAGACAATAATCATACCCAAATGCTTTGCCAAATTAAATGCTTCAGGAATATTTTTCATTCATTCATTCAATAATCAGAATACTTAACAACCTTCAATTAAATTATAATTTTATACTTACATTTCAGGAAAAAGAGGGAAATTACAAGAAAGAAAGCTAATATCAAGGCTCTAACAACTGCAGGGCTTGTCCAAGGGCAATTGCAGATTTAATTATATCTCCAATGTCCTTATAGTAATATACAGAAAAGTCTCATAATAAATGGTCTTCAAACTGGTGACTGAGGAATCAGATCATGACTTCAAATGAAGGCGAATGCCTTACTAACACTCAATTTGTGAAGTACGGCACAAAAGTGGATGAATACATTTCAGAAAGATGTTTTTTTTTTTCCATAAATAACAATGTTTTTCAAACATATGAGAAAACTCAGAGAGAAAGAAAGAAAGAAAGAAAGAAAGAAAGAAAGAAAGAAAGAAAGAAAGAAAGAAAGAAAGAAAGAAAGAAAGAAAGAAATACTATAATATTTTGAATATTCTGGTAAACTGAGATTCTGTAATGCATGGATTCAGGATCCTTTTATTTCTTTCCCACTGAGGAACACTTTCTATGTGAATATGTACCCTACTTATCAAATATTCATTTTTTACTGCCTGTCAATCAACTCTGCTTCCCTCAAACAGGGATCCATAGAATATGTTGCATTGTTTAATACTCCTAACTTTCAAAGCATCTTCACATACGCAGATATCCTAAGAGAGACAGAGGCACATCAGAAGGCAACCGTGTTCTTTGCTATTTCAACCACCATCCTCATGTCCCTGCGGGGATTCTGATCTATTTCAGCTTTCCCAAAGGTTCCATCAAAATATAGCTTGTTAGTCCAGCAACCAAACAAAAACACAGAACCATTGAATACATCAGACAGAATCTAGGAAGGCGCCAGAAAGCAGAGAAGGGTTTAAATGTCAGATTGTGTTTGTTTCCTGCAAAAGATGGAGCTCAAGGGCTCCCCAGGAAGTTTGGTGAAGCAATTTCACATTCACTTGGTAGAAGGGAGCTAACCTAAGCCTAAAGTGATGTCCTCAAAGAGTTCCCTGAGTAGGTGAAAAAATAAATGGGAAAAGAATGATGTGATCTTTGACACACAGGTTACCATGAACCAGGTGAGGATGGAATTCACTAAGGTACACTTTACAACTGTAAATGAGACAAGCGTCAATGAAAGAATCCTGAAACTCCTGGTCATCTCCAGAGATGACCGTCTAATCACCCTGTCACCCCCCCAAAAGCAAGCAGTTTGTCTGGACGCTATCTAGAAGTCTCAGAGGACTTCTCCTAACTGGCTTCCTTATCTCCAGTGTCTCATTTCTGTCCTTTAACCAATCCATCCTTCTCACAGCTGCCAAATCCATAACCCTCAAAGTAAGTTCTGACCATGGTATTTCCCTCCTCAAGAAGCTCCAGTTGCTCCCTATTGCCTTGAGAGTAAAATTCAAACTCCTCTGGGTGGCATCTACACCTCTTTCACACTGGAACTCCTGTTAACTTTCCAGACTGATTTTATCCTAATGAATTGTTCCAGATAAACGGGTAATTTGCTGTTCCCTGGATGTAACATCCCATCTCTTGCCTTCATGCAGTACATAGAGTTCTAGGCCAGGAATCAGAAGACCTGAATTCAAATCCATCCTCAGATACTTACTAGGTGTCATGCTAGGCAAGTCCCTTAATCTCTGTTTGCCTCAGTTTCCTCTATAATAAAGTGTAGATAAAATGGCACTTATGTCCCAAAGTTTCTATGAAGAACAAATATTTATAAAGTGATTAGTAGTGTCTGGCACATAGTAGGCTCTTACATAAGTACTTTTTCCTCTTCCTCTTCCATGCTGTTTTCACCTACTCTCCCCCCCTTTTCTGAAATTCTCTTCCCCTTCCCCTTACTTTCCATCAGAGCTCACACCACCTTCTCTACAGAGCTCTTCCTGAGTGCCTCCCCTCCACCAGATGTTAGTGCCCCCTCACTAAAAATATCTTTTATCTATCATGTACATAGATTGTATATGCCTCAGTATGTGTGTATCATTCCTCTGAGTTAGCTATGGGGTTCTTGAACATAGGGATTGTTTCACTTTTACCCTAACACCCCATAGAACGCCTGGCATAGAGGAGGCAATGAATAAATGTTGGTGGGAGGACTGGATGAATTACAGGTCTGTAGCTTCCCTCATGAGGTCGGAATATGATGCAATTCACAAGAACGTGATTTGTTTAGATTGTTAAGGAATGAAGCCATTATTACACGAAGGAATCAAATCTGTGCATCAGACTCCTTTCCATGCCCAATGGGGACAGGGTAGCATGAGTCAGAAAAGGAAGGAAGACAAGGGTTGAGAGCTGAATCTCAGAATGACTGCCTGTTTTGGTAGAGGGTTGACTTTGGTGATAGCAGCAGCATTTCAGATTCAATGGATCTGCTCCCCATATGGTTATGGGTATAAAGGTGAAGGAGGCTCAATTGTGTCTTGTAGTAAGAAGAAACAAGAATGGACACAATCCTATCAAGTCAAAAAGCATGTGGGAAATGCTTCCTATGTGCCCTGTGGTAAAGGCTGGGCACACACACACACACACACACACACACACCACACACAAAAAAACACCAGAAAAAGCCTCTACCTTGAAGGAGATCACAATAATTCATTTTAATTAGCTTATGACCAATAGAAAGATAATATGGATTAATATTTATCACCTGTCCCCTCTTGTTGGAAGGACTTGTATCCAAGATGAGCCATCATGGTATCTCCTATCACCCTCTACCCCAAGAGTGGCTTTGTTTGCTCTCTTTTACTCACATATTCTGCTTACTATCAGTGATAATAAACAGATAGGAGAGGAAAAGGGGAAGATTAGATGATGGGACCCTGAAAAGCAGTGGGATGGAGTTGGGTCCCAATTAAAGTACCCTCTTTGCCTTTCCCCTTCCTCCCAAATTCAATTTTGCCTTGCCCAGGGAAACTTTCTATTTACTGTTGTGTTCACATAAACATAATTGAGATCCATTCATAATTAAATATAGGGCAATATGCATTAATCAATTACATAGAGAGTATAGGTCATTGAAATAAGCATTGGGGAAAATATGTAGTTTGGGAAAAGCATGATCCCTACCTAGCAAAAGCTAATAATTGCCTAGAGGTAGTCATCTGGGGGCTTAAGTCAGGTGAATTTCTTTTCTGTCTTACAGGCAATATTGCTTCCTGAAGGGTAGTCATGGCTTAGCTTGCTATGTAGTATTGTGTAACAGAGAAACCAAGGGAGAAAAACACACTGCCATTTCTGTGACCCCTTCCCCCCTCCAATATGTAATTCTTTCCAGCAGAAGTAAGATACTTGAAAGCAGAGACAATTTCATTTTTTTTTTTTTGTAGCTCCAGGTCCTAATACATAAGCTAGCACACTGTCCATGCTTGCTGCACTGGATTAAATTATTTGAAAAACATGAGATGTGCACATGCAAACTTTCCCTCTTCCAAAAACAAATTACTACAATAGTTAAATGATTGTCCATTTCCTAGGTTAGGAATCTCAGTCATATTTTATTTTAAGCAATTAATCTAGGATTTAGACTGCTATCTACTTTCAAAATATTAGGGTGGTAGGGCACTTTTGAGTTAATGTGTGAAACAATACAGTGAACAGAATGCTGAACCTAGAGTCAGGAAGACCTCAGTTCAAATTCAGCTTCAGAAACTAGCTTTGTGACCCTTGGAGAGTTAGTCGATTAACCTCTGCCTCAGATTTCAGAGTAATAGCTTGTACTTCTCAGGATTGTTGTGAATTTCAAATGAGTTAATATTTGTAAAGGGCTTAGCATGGTGCCTGGCACATGGTAAGTACTTAATATAGACTTATTCCTCTTCCCTTCAAATCCCACCTAAGATACAAATTACTTATGTGATTTTAGACAAGCCTAATCTCCTAGGGCCCAAGTTTGATCATCTAAAAATGAGTGGGTCAGACTAAAAATCTGAGCTTGTACAAGAAGCCTTCCCCAACCCCAGTGCCTTCCCTCTCTTAATTATTTTATTTTATTTTCATCTAGTCATTATTTTTATTTATTAATCATTTCGTGTTGGTTTTGTATATTTTTGTTTGTACATTATCCCCCATTATATTACAAGCTCTTTCAGGGCAATGACTATCTTTTGCCTCTTTTTGTATCTCTAGTATTTAGCACAGTGCCCTGGCATGCAATGGGTGCTTAACACATATTTATTGAGTAGTCGATCCAGCTTCTAGTTCTAGCTCTATGATCCTTCCTGTTAATGAGTTACAAAGCCCTATCAATTCTTCCCTCATTGTCCCACACACATATATTTTTTTTCTGAGGCAATCAGGGTTAAATGACTTGCACAGGGTCACACAGCTATTGAGTGCCTGAGGTCATATTTGAACTCAAGTTCTCCTCATTCCATGGCCAAGTACTCTATGTTCATTGTACTACCTAGCTGTGCCCACCTTGCCCCATTTTTTTCCTTTTCTTTCTAAAGCAGCATATCAGGAGAAGGATACAGCACACTAGACATGGAATTAGGAAGGCCTGAGTTTACATTACACCTCTAACTAAATGCATGATGAGGGAAAAGTCACTTCTCCAGGCTCAGATTCCTTATCTTTCTGATGGGGATGATAAGAGCACCTACTTCACAAGGGTGGTGAGAAAAAATGAGATAGTATATGAGAATCATTTTGTAAATTTTAAAATACCACACATACACATACACACACACACACACATAAACTCTAATTATTTGCTCTCCTCACTCTCCAGGTATTAATGTAATTGATTCCAAATGGAATTTTTCTCTTCAGTTAAAAAACAATCTACAGCTCACTGTCAGATTAACTTTCAAATATTCCTCTCATATTATTTCCCCAGCTCTGGAAACAACCACAGCTTCGAACATTAAGGATAAGGAACCCAAAGTTCAGAGGTTGGGACTCATCCTCAGTCACCTAGCTAGTATCTCAGACTACTTAGCAATTTAGAGCTCATCTCAGTGCCTGACACACAGTAGGTCTAAACAAATTCTGATTAATTGTACTTGAACACATTTTGGTCTAATTCAAACTCCAGCACCGCATCCTCGCCACATGCTAGGTCACAAAATCCTGGAAGATACCACTAGAGTTTTGATTTCTTGAACATTTAAAAAAAAATCTAAAATTCTACTCACCTGGGGCCTAAATCTTTTGCCAATTGGGGGAAATTTTTGCAGGTGTGAGCAATTATACAATTAAGCATTAATTAACAGTTCAAGTGACTGGGCTGGTAAGTATTCGCTTAATTGAACTGATAAATATTGTGCCCCTGACAAATGTTAGGTCTCTGTGCATACTAAGTGGTATAGTAGCATGTAAAAAATAATAACAATAACATATTTACATAGCTTTCTAGGGACTAGAAGCTCGGCTTTCATGGGTTAATAACTTTAGGCATTTAGTTAGAGCAGTGAATAAATTGCAGGACTTGGAGTCAGGAAACTCCTAATTAAAATTTTGTCCTCAGACACTTTCTAGCTGTGTGACCTGGGGCAAGTCACTTAACCATGTTTGCCTCAGTCTCCTCATCTGTAAAATGAGCTGAAGAAATGACAAACTACTCTAGTATCTTTGCCAAGAAAACCCCAAATAGGGTCAAGGAGAGTTGAACGAATGAACAATATTATTACTCTTTTTTTTAATTCAGTAATTTGACCTTGGAGTCGAAGATTGCCTCATTTTTTTCTTTTCATCCCCTCACAGTGACTGTCACAATGTCAGCAGTTAATGTTTGTTCACTGGTTGATTCCATAAGTTTCCATTTCAAACCACCTTCGTAGTAGTTCGCTAAGCCAGGTGCCAGAAGAAACTTCCTGGACGATGTTGACTTGGAAAGTCATTGCCCAACTGGCCTACCAGGGTGAGAGCCCTCTTCAGACTCAGAAACCCTGGGTTCGAGGTCTGCCTCTGACCCATACAGCTATCACAAAGGCTGTTTTTTAAATACTTAATGCCTGCAGCCAAATCTCTAATTATCTAAATTGCAAAAAAGGTGCCAACTTGTACTGGTAAAGGAAGTTCTTCCCTGAGAGTGACCAATAACCTGAAAATTACAGGTAAGGGGCACCTCCCCCCCGGCATAATCTAGGTGGGCACCATTCTTAATAACAATGGTTAATTATTATTAAACAATATTATACTCTATAATAACTACATAGTATATATACTCTATACAATAATAATGTACTATATACAATAACCAAATAATGTATATAATATACTATGTACTAATATAATTACCAAGAAATATATATTATATTTATATAGAGTACATAATATATCATCTTATTTATATAGTACTTTATTGTTACAAAGTATTTATGCATGGAAATCACTTTAGCATAATTTTTTAGCGTAAAAGAGTGGAGGGAACATTTGAAATGACAAGATCTGAGTTCAAATCTCGGCTCGATGACTTATTCCCTATGTAACCCTCGGGCAAGTCCCTTTTTCTGTTTGAGTCTTCCTTGAGTTTTTCTTCTATAGAATTTGAGAATGAGCTGGATGACCTCTGAGGTTCTTCCAGCTCTATATCTAGATTTCTATGAACTCTGACCTTAAGTTTCTTGAAGTGAACATTCTTACTGAATCTAATTACTTAGGAAGGCCTAGGACACC